>JAOTQJ010000011.1:16863725-16887730 GCA_025642045.1 Solanum sejunctum | reverse complement strand
ACCCCATCAGGAAGGCAAACAATCTCAGACATGCAAGATGATCAACATAAGTTCTGGATTTGTCACAACTACATGAAAGTGGGGGAACAAGTGCATCGAATTCATCCTAAAGCAATCTTAGTTTTGAGAAATAAGTAGAAACTGACATATTACCTTGGCTGATTGTGCAAATGTCCCTATGTAATTGAGAACCTCTAGATCGATCAACTTTATGAAACCTTTCCTTCAAATCAGCCCACACTGCTGCAGCATTAGTAGCATAAACTATACTACTCAGAAGTTCCTTTGAAACTGCATTCATAATCCATGCAAGCACAAAGGCATTACACTTCTCCTGTTGCTCTTTCATTTCACCTCTATAATCACTCTTTCTGCAAGTCCCAAGCACAAACCCCAGCTTGCTCTTAGCTCGGAGGTTGATTAGCATAGATCGACTCTACAATGAGTAATTCTCTGTCTCTGTAAGTTGTACAGATGTGAGAAGACTCCCTGGAGTATCTGAATTATGCAGATGGAGAGGATGATTCTGCTTCCTCTCAATCTGAGTAAGAGTCTCGACATTGCTACCAGCAACATTAGGTGTAGAATCTGCCATTGTTCTAAACTTAATTGCTCCTTCTTGTAGCTCAGTCGACTGGCTCTGATACCATGAAGAATCTTACTTGAGATGCAAAATGGTAATGAAGAAGACAAGTAGAAAACTTGGAGAAGAAGATGAAAACGTAGAGAGAAATATTTAGGGAAAATGAATTGTGTATATTCTCATCTATTGTATTGTGTACAAGTATGTATATATACAAGTGTGCTTTCACACATTTATAGTGTGTATCTCCACCATATAGGATTGGCTCCATCTAACTAACTAATTAAAATATCTAATCATTCGACAAACTAATTAACTACCTTTAATCACCTTTAACTACTTCTAACTAACTTCTACATTATCTCTAATAATATTAAATTCAAGAAAATAGTTCAAATAATGTGGCAATCCAAGTTGGGGCCACTAAAATCACACACGTGTCAAATTTATGTGACAATCCAAGTCAAACTAAATGAGCCACTTGTGAAAAATATTAAAGTAGATTTTTGGGAGGTAGTAGATTTTTCTAAATTGACCTAGTATAGAAACTTAGATAATTATTTTGAAAAAATAGTTAGATATTCTAAGGTAGAAGATAAAGTTACTAGAATTTTGTTAAGGATATTTTATAGATAATATTTGTACAAAACCATAGAAATAGTCTAGATTCTTGTTAGATATTTAGAAGATAATGTTATCTAGATTATTCTTGTATATATATCTAGAATAGTATCTAGAATCATCCTTACACTAGTATAAATAAGGATGACCTTAGGCATTTGAACTCAACCCAAAACACACCCCAAAAAAATTGAATATAATTCAAGTAATCTTCTCTCATAACAAAACTTTCTCTTCTTTAGTTGAATCTTCCGATATTGGGCTAGTAGAAGGTCTCTCCAATTATACTTTTCTTCTACTATATTTCTCTACATGGTATCAGAGTCATAGCCATCTATAGGCTTGTGGGTTTACTTCAAGATCAGGTTAGTGGTTAATTCAACTAGTTTGTATAGATGGATTTCAAGATCGTGTTAATGGACTGGGGATGGAGTTGTTATCTAATCACCCCTTTCTAATACTTTTTGGCCTACCTTTACCAATTCTCATACTTACTATAATTAACCTCTCGCACCTCGTTATGAGACTGTGTACGTATCTTCTCTTCACATGTCCAAATCATCTGAATTTTAATTTTCTTATCTTGTCCACCTGGGAGTCCACTTTCACTTAATTCTAAATATCCTCATTTTTAATCTTATCTTTCCTTGTATACCCTCATATCCATCTCAACATCCTCTTTTTTGTGACATGCATCTTTTGAACATGAGAGTTCTTGATTGGCCAATACTCTACCCCATATAACAAAATTGATCTAACCATCACTTTATAAAATAAAACTTCGAATGCAAGCCTCTACTTCATCCACGTGACACTACTATGATGTATTATAATATCGTCAATGTCTTCACTTTCCTAAATTGTAGATCCAAGATATTTAAAACTATCTCTATGAAGAATGGCTTGACTATTAAACCTCACTTCTACGCTTTTCTCTTGCATTGATCACTAAATTTGCAATCCAATTCTATGTTTTGTCATGCTTGTCGCAACCATTTAGACTTTTAAAGTTTGTTTCCACACCTTCAACCTATCATAAACTCCACTATATATCTCATTAATTACTATTAGGTCATTTGCAAATAGTGCACACACCAAGAGATGAAAAATTAGTGACAAATATTATAATGACCTCGAAGGTTATTTTTAGTAATTTTGATAAAATTATCATTTTGTCCTTTTCGAAAATTGCTTTGGATCATTTTTAGTCGAGTGTAAAAATTAGATTTTAAAAACCTTGTGAAAAGTTAGAGTTTTGCCAAAGAAAAAATTTAACAAGCTTAAAGTTGAAAATTTCAAGTTTTGTGGTCATCTTGAATTTCGAGTGTTAGAATATAATTTCGTCAATTTCATTTGCTCCAGAATATCGAATATGGTGTAGAAAAACTTGTAAAACTGAATTTGGAGTTAAAACAGAGATTTGAGACCCAAAATTGCATTTTCAGTTTATTTTGGATCATAGTTTGACTTTGGTCAACATTTGGAGCTCAGAAGCTCGAATCGAAATTCCGACTGTTTCAGTGATGATGGTGAAACTAATTTTATAAACGATCTCGTTGTAATTTTTAGAGTTCCCAAGGTTATTTTGAGTATTTGAGTCTTTAACATATTAAATAATCTTTCTCGAATTTCAGGCCAAAGAGGTCTCGAATTCGAATTATGATGATTCCATTAAGTCCGAAACGTCATTTCTGATAAGGTTCTATGTTCGATTTGTGTTCACGGGTTTCTAAACAAATTCCGAGGGTCAAATTCTTGAATTGTATGCTATGCTGGTTCTTGCAATCTTGTGCATCACTGTACTATTCCACGTTCATGGGATGTCCTCTACGTTCGTGAAGGGTTTCGATGCTTGAATTTTTAAGATATAATTTGAAAATAAAACAACTAATAAGAGCACAAAATTAAATATATATTCTTATATTTATTCACATTAAAGTAATTCTCTTGTATAATAAATTGCTAAGTTGAGTAGGATTGTCGTGTCTGCTTCAACTGCTTCAAATAGGTAGTTAACTATTACTTGGCATGATGGTTCAAGTTTGATTTTTTAAATCTAACGTTTCGAGATCGAACCTCAATAACGTCAATATGTTTACATCATTTCTGTTAACTATTATTTAATTATTTCAATAACGTGTCTACTTAATTTTACGGTAGCATTAAAGTGTCTACTTAAATTTTTTATGTCATTTTTATTAATTATTATTTAAATATTATTTATAACTGAGCATTTCAGTTGCCTACTGCAGCTGCTTGAAGCAGACGGATGACTATAACATGTCTGCTTAGTGTTACGGTGGCTATTAAAGTATCTCTTAATTTTACTGTGTCATTTCTGTTAATTATTATTTAGTTATTTCTTTATCTACTTTGACGATGAAATTACAATAATGTGTCTACTTAATTTTGCAGTGGCTATTAAAGTGTTTCCGTAATTCTAGTATGACATTTCTATTAATTACTATTAACAAAAAAGAAAAATAATATTTATTGTTCCCGTGCAATGTACATCTTTAGAAACTAGTTATAAATTATATAGTACTACTAGCATTTTACTTGTAACTTTAATTTGTCTTTATTATTATTTTTTGAGATAAATATTAAAAACACATTTAAATTTTTTGAGGTATATTTTTGACACTTATCTCTTATTTTTTTAAAGATAAAAATGGAGGACATAAACGTCAACTCATTAATTCAGACAACCTTTTACGTTCGTGTCCTCCGAAACAACGCCCGGTCGTGTACTGAACTTCAATTACTTTTATACTATTCTCACCTGCCGTCACTGCCACTTATACAATTTATACAGCTTCAGCCAATCAGAACAACTCTTTCACGAAATTATATCACCCACACGTAAGATTAATTTGCCTTCTGCAAAAATATAAAATAATGTATTTCTTTTTTTATAGATAGAACTTAGAAAAAAAAGAAAACAGTGCATTTTGTTTTGTTTTTCCGATGGCATAAAATGGTTCACTACTCCATTAGAGAGAATCTCAATCTCTATTGAGGCCAAATACGCTGTCGTTTTATTGATTGGGGAACTTTGTAATGGTTGAATCTGAATTCAATATGTTATTCTTCTGACGACGGCGATTCCAAAAAATCTACCGGCGATCGCTTCTGATTAACTGAACATTCTAGAATCTTCGATTTGATCGGCGGTTTTTTTGTATACATTTTTTTAATTTGGTTATTGATTGATTTTATCGGGAAGAGAATAAAAGGAGATTTGATGAAAGGTGGTGGTGTTGGTGGAGAAGTCGCGAAAGCTCCGGCGGGTCCACCACCGCCGCTAGAGTGGAAATTTTCTCAGGTTTTTGGTGAACGTACGGCTGGTGAAGAAGTGCAGGAAGGTAACTTGATTTTGGTTTTTGTTTTACCTGGATCCATGCTCATTTCGGTTTCAGTGTATCCATTAGGGTTTGCCTGATGGGATATTGATCTGTTATTTGTCTATTGTGATAATTTTCTAGTTTATTGAATTGCGAGCAGGATAAATCTGTTAGATTCATCCTGGATCTGATTGATTGATTGATTGTTTTGCATGTTGTTTTTTATCAATTGACTGTATGAACAGTATAGAATTAGACTCTACCAAGTATATGGAACTGTAATATGCTGTTCATTGTGAACTTTGCTTGCAGTTGTCAATTTGTTGTGGGGGCTTCTTCATTGTTAATTTTGGTCATATGTTCTGTCAAATGTGAATCATAAGGGTGTAAGTCCCTCTGTGAGACTAGATTTCTATGTGCATTTGTGTGAAAGGTTACTCCTACTTCTATTTTGGCAAATGCTGTTATTTGACGTGCATGGGGACATTCTATAGTTCCATGTCTTGAGCTTCTTAAGACTGAGGGATATTGCAAAAAAAGAGAATGCTTCAAAGCCAATTTGTATTGGCTAAGGTGGGAGTTGAAGTTGGGACCGATAATGGTCAAGGTAGGACTAAGACTAACACCTAGTGATGCATTTTCCGGAAAAAAGAAGAATCATTTGTCAAAATAGTTAAACACCTCGTGGGGCTTGTGAAAAAGAAATCTTTAGACTCAAGATTTCCATGGGGATTTAGGCTTGACTAGGCTAAGTGATTCATCATAAGCTGACTTTTCATGAAGAGAATTTTTCTGTGGTAAGTAAGTTATCCCTTTCACAAGCAGCACTTATAATTTGTTCTAGTGGAGTTTGGTAGCATGTTATATAGGCTATCGACCCTCACCCCTGTCCCTGATAGAGAACACAACCCTAGTATACCATCATATACCCAAGCTTCTAAAGTAAATATAAACTAATCAAGATTATACGCTAAACAAGCAGTAACCAATACTGAACCTAATACAAAAGGAGCATTGACAAAGAAAGAAAGTAACAAAGAAATAGCAAACTGCAGGCAGAATTTGAACAAGAAATAGGGGCCTGCGGGCAGAATTTGAACCAGAAACAGATGGCAGAAGGCATAAATATAACGGTTTAATAGAATACAGAAGGCAGAGATTGAAAACGAGAGTAGAGACCAAATGGCAGAAATTGAACAAGAAAATAGCAAACAGAGGGCACTAACAAGAACGAAAGGCTGAACACAGAAGGCAGAAATTGAACGCAAAAGAAGCAAATGATAGAAATTGAACAAGAAAAGACAAGAAAAAGCAAAGACAAGATGGAAGATTTTGTAAGGAGAGGCGTTAGCAATCATATTATTCATATGGATGGAAGTTGTTCAAAGACATACCATCTCCAGGCAGACTTGGCTAAAAAGAGACTAGTGGAAGTAGAATCCAGATATGTCATACCATCCAGTTGGGATAAAAATTAGTTGTTTTTACACGTACATAAATCTTTAGACTGGTGTTTGTCTGGAACATAATCTTCCTAGTCATGTTGGAGACTTATATATCAATATAGGCTAAGTGGGATTTATGGTATTTAATTCTGTTGAACCCTTGGAATGCCCAATAAATCAAATTATTTAGTACTCCCCATTTATTTTACATGACAGTATTTGACTAGGAAATGAAGTTTAAGAAAGAAGGAAAAAGACTCGCCAAAAGTACTTTTAGGACTTGTGTTCTTAAAGTTGACATAACACTTATAAGAATGTCTTTGAGGGTGAAATTGGAAGTATAGAGTGAAAGAGTTAACAAACATAGACAGGTACTATTTTTTAGAGCAAATAAAAAAGAAAGATGCCATGTAGAATGAACAAATGGAGTATTAGAATGAAATGGATTCAAGGAGAAGCGGAATAGATATAGAGGATTCATATATTGAATCGTTGATTGACTGCTCAACTCTATAGCTATTTCATGGATGCCAACAAATATTCCTTGTCTTAGGCATTTAATCATTAAGCCCTTTAGCGAGTTCATTTAATATACTTCGTATTTTTCTGTGATATAGCAAAATCCAGAATGAAAAAACAGGAATTGAGAATATACTTCTCAAAACCATGCGACAAGTTGTCATGTTAATACGGTGCCCTGAGTTCTGACATTGTTTGATTAGTAATAAAATTTAATTCATGCTTCCAGAAAGTAGTTATTGAGACTTGTGTCAAGGTTTGCTGTAAGATATGCAGATTGCCCTAAATTATAAAACAGAATTCTTAGCTCTGAAAATTTTCAAACAAACAAACAAAAAAAGAATTCTTAACTCAGAATGCATAATAAATGCAATTAATGTACTTGATTTCGTACAAGGTTTCCCAGATTGAGGAAGAACTTTTATTAGGCTCCCACTGTATATAGATGTATTATGATTTCTTTCTTTGACTGTCATGATGTGGATATTTTTCTTTGTGATTGCAGTTGATATCATTTCAGCAATTGAGTTTGATAAAACTGGTGATCATCTTGCCACTGGGGATCGTGGGGGTAGGGTGGTATTGTTTGAAAGGACTGATACCAAGGAGGTAGGTTTCTTCTGTTTACTTTTTGATTATATATAAAAAATTGATTGTTTCGATGATCATATTGTTTGAAAGGACTGATACCAAGGAGGTAGGTTTCTTCTGTTTACTTTTTGATTATATATTTATTAAAAAATTGATTGTTTCGATGATCATGTCTTTTGTGTGCACTGTGTTTTCCAGCATGTTGGAAGTCGCCGAGAGTTAGAGAGAGTGGACTATCCAGTTAGTCGGCATCCAGAGTTCCGCTATAAGACAGAATTTCAAAGCCACGAGCCTGAGGTACACACCTCTTCTCTGTTCTTAACTTCCTTTTCCCTTGTTCCTTCTTTTCTGGTGTAATTTCTCTCTGGAACTTATGAATGATGAACTTTCCTGGAAACAAACATACAAAAGAACATCAGGGTGATGTTATTATTCTACTTCATGTCTTTTGAAAGAAAGGTTCCTTTGAGCTGCCTGATCCTCTATCAATATGCAATTATAGAGTAGGGTTGATTGCCGCCGCCCGCTGCCTCTATGCTATGTTGTATTCCTCATCTTCTGTGCTTTCCGTCTCCTTGTTGATTCAAATAGAAGTATAATTTCTTATACCACATCTTTGCATTCAGTTTGATTATTTGAAGAGTTTGGAGATTGAGGAGAAAATCAACAAGATCCGGTGGTGCCAAACAGCAAATGGTGCACTTTTTCTTCTATCTACTAATGACAAAACTATTAAGTATTGGAAGGTAAATTATTTTATTTACTCGCTTCTCTATTGATTCCTTAGGGTGTATTAGCATTGTAGATGAACCATAAAAAATGCATTGTAGATGATTGGTTGTGTGCGCAGTTTATTTAGTTAAACAAAATGAGTTCTAATCTTTATTTTTGGACTTGGATGCATATCAACTTTACTGAGGAGTGATATTAATAGTTGATTTCAAGCTTGTAGTGTGACATGCTCTCCTTTTTAGACTTTGTGGTTGTACTAGAACATTGTTTTAGTAAATGGAATGATGGCACTTGATATGAATTTGTTTGTTTGTTGCAATGCGTTTGAACAGTCTGCATGAATTGTTTGTAGAACATCTTTTTGTCTCATAGTTTTATGTCAGCCATGTCAACTCTTTCGTTTGTAATTTAAGTGTAAAATTATTAAGATATGATGTATTTATCAAACTATCTACTTCTGAATGTGGCTATCTTATGTCAAGGCTGGGTATCAATTTTCTGATTTCCTTTCAAATTGCTTTTGCCTGAATATTTCAGGTCCAAGAGAAGAAAGTTAAGAAAATATCTGAAATGAATATTGACCCGTCAAAAGCTGCTGGAAATGGCAGTCTCTCCAGTTCGAGTTTATGTTCCAGCCCAAAGCAGTGTCTTGCAAATGGAGGCTGCGGAGATAAAGCTTACAGTTCTTTGAGTAATGATTTCTCATTTCCGCCTGAAGGCATTCCCTCACTCCGTTTGCCCGTGGTAAATTGTTCTTGCTTAACCTGTTATATTATGTTTGTTTATGATGCTGACGACCTGTCAAGTTTGTCAATCTATAGCCTTTCGGTGATGTGCATTTGTGTCCTTTGGTCTTTTGAACTTTATCTAATCTTACCTATCAAAAAAGGTATGTTCAGTTTTATAAATTACATGTTGGGATAGAAAATTCAACTGACTGCAGTTCAAGCGGATGTATATAATCTTTCTATACTCCTGGTTGTTTGAAGGATATTCAGTGGTATGTCTGAAGCAGTTTAAATAAGTTTCTTTTAATTTTTGAGGTCGAGTGCTACAGAAAGAAACACTAGGTCATTTATGTATATGTCTATTTGTTAAAGTTTGAATTAAACATACAAGATAGCCTTTGTATGCATATGCTTTTACACAACTTTTTACATGCCACGATGTGCTTGCCTGATTATTGGCCCATGCTTGGGTGCTATTATCCTTGATATGTCAGGCTTGGAGTATCTAAACATTCACCTCACTCTGCCTTCGAGGGTATCAGGATTTTCCAATGAATGTAGCTTGCTTCATCTCCCTAGGATAAATGTTGTTTGATAAATTTGACTTGAATCTCTTTTTAAAGCTTGGATTTAAAAGCTTTGTATGTGAACTCTAGGTAACGAGCAATGAGGCCAGCCTTCTTGCAAGGTGTAGAAGAGTGTATGCACATGCTCATGACTACCATATTAATTCTATATCCAATAACAGGTGATGATCCTGATCACGACTGTAAATGTGCTTCACCTTCTTTTCGAGTTCTAGTCCATAAGAGCTTATGAAAATTTTTGTCCTTCTCTTTTCCACTTAGTGATGGTGAAACATTCATATCAGCTGATGATCTTCGAATAAACCTTTGGAACTTGGAAATAAGTAATCAAAGTTTCAATATTGTCGATGTCAAGCCAGCAAATATGGAAGACCTTACTGGTACATTTTCATGAGTTGATCTCAACTTAGGTCACAGCCAGTCCCCCACCTTTCCAACTATTTGCTACTATAAAATATGCTCGTGCTATTTGACAGATACTTTTGACTTTAACTAGACATGTTTTGTTACTGCAGAGGTGATAACTTCAGCAGAATTCCATCCTACACACTGTAACACATTAGCTTATAGTAGTTCAAAAGGATCTGTTCGTTTAATAGATTTGCGGCAGTCGGCATTGTGCGACTCACATTCTAAATTGTGAGTATCAAATTGATTCTTTTGTATTTCTGTTCTGATGGGTTTATTTCTTATGTTGTCTCTACAATAAAGCGAACTATTAACTGCACATGATAAGATCCTGGAAGATCTAGGTTTTATCAGCATCAGAACACTGGAGAAAGTATATTTCAAGTTCAAAGTTTGTATTTTCTATTACTTCTTCGTAGCTTTAATAAATTGGGGATTCTGGCGCTCCCTTTATGCAGGTTTGAGGAACAGGAAGCACCTGGTTCAAGATCTTTTTTCACTGAGATAATTGCTTCAATTTCAGATATTAAATTTGTGAAGGATGGAAGATACATACTTAGTCGTGACTACATGACCCTCAAGGTTGGTTTCTTTGTCTATGCTGGATCTCCATATTGTAGTTGATTGATTGGAGAGGCACACATCATCTTTTTTTTGACTTCGCATTCATATTATTAGATCAGTGGAAGACCTGCTTTTATCTGTAAAAAATGCATTTATAAAGTAGAGTTCTTTTTTCTTTTTTGATGAGTAAATTTATGAATGAAACCCAGCATCGAGTGATTGCTGGTGATTAGAACCAATTACAAAGAATCCAGAGCCCTTAGTAATTATAAAGAGAACTAATAAAATCGAGCATGGCCCCTACATCATGTATATCATGCATATCTGCCATATTGCTCCAAAGGGAAAACATAGAAATGCAAAGAAACTTGAGACTAATAACATTTTCCAATTTATCTTAAAAAATTCTAGTCTCTTTCTCTCCATATAATCCACCAGATTGCAGCAGGGATGGCATTCCAAAGTTTCAAGTCAATACCACTCATTCCCCCTATAGTCCAACCTTGAAGAAAAGCTAGGACATCTCTTGGTATGACCCGGCTTGATTCCTAGCATAGTCAAGAGGAGGTCCCATAACTGAGATGTGAACTTACAGAGAAGAAAAAGATGATTGGTGTCCTCCAATTGTTCTTTACAGAGAGGGCTTCTACTGCAGATAGTCATTCCTTTCTGTAAGTTGCATCGAGTTAAGACATTCATTTATGCCTGCCAACCAAGTGAAACACTGAACCGTGTTGGGGGCGTGCCTTTTCCAGATTTGTCTTCATGGACAAGAGGTTTTGCCCTTTCCAACAGATGCACCCTAGAAGGTTCCATCCTTTTTGCCTTTTCAACAAATGCAATCTTCTTTGTTAGGAGTAGTGGACAGGAGCCAAGTTGTTGCAATAAAGGAAGTGTTTTATGACTTACAGTCGTTACAACTTCTCGTGAAGACAATATTCCAGCATTGGGAAGAGTTGTAATCTTCAATATATGCTGCCTGATTAATTGCCAGTGTATAAAGATCAGGGAATTGCCACTTTAAAGGGGTGTGACCTATATGTAAAGCAGAGCTTTGAGAGTGATGTAAGAATGTGCCATGTCTGTCCTTCCAAACATAGGAGCAGCTATTTTGGGGTTTAATTATTTATTAATCCTCCCTCCCCCACCCACCCCCACCCACCCACGCACCCACACACACACGAAAAAAGAAATCACACTCTTGCTGGTTGTGTAAACTTTGCCTTGTTTGCATTACCCATTGAAGTTTGAACTATAACTTTCTAGTTTAACTCCCAACTCAATGTTCTTGTATTTTATGCTCCTTAAATGCTTTTCAGGAAATGTGCCAGCTGGTGCAACACATCTTAAACTTAGCAGTTAAAACATGAACTATCACTGCTCACTGCTTTGCAAGTTACATACTTAAACTATTAGATGTTCCCGTAACCCCCTAATTTTTGAAAGTTAAAAACCTGGGGAAGAATATTGCTCACTGCACCTAGTGGCACCACATGTGACATTATTTTTTCAGTTCAAATTAAAAATTTATCAAAGTTTAATACAAGAAATCAAATAAACTAGTTAAAAGTAAAAAACCATAATTAGAAGAACCAAAAGCAGCAACAACAACATACTCGGTGGAATCCCACAGGGTAAAATCTACATAGACACTACCACTACCTCATAGAGACAGACTATGACAGAGAGGCTGTTTCCAGCGAAGAAGCAAAATAAGAAAAACAGAAAATTGGTGGTTGATTTTGCCGTAAAGATAGAAGAACACTAGTTCTTTTACTATAGTCTCTCATTTTTCTATTGAAATGAGGGGTTGTAAAAAAAATGACCTCTATGTTGTGGGGGTCTACCCCTCTACCTCCACGAAATAGGGCTAAGGTTTGCATGCACTCTACTCTCTACATGTGTAGAGGCATGGTCTGATGCTTTGGGTGAAACCGATTGCCCGGGTGTGATGGACGGTGTGTACTGGTCTCAAATACATATTCATTGTGGCATGCATCCCGCGAGTACTAGCGTTTCCAACTTCATATTCCTGAGTTGTGGAGAACAATCTGAACTGAGGCAATCTTTCCGGATTCTCTCCGCCTTACAGCATTGCTTTTCATTATAATTGCCATCAGAGCACGTGTGTGGCCCATAAGGGTCATGCAGACTTGACATCATCCCCACCTTCCTGTAGTACATCACTGGCAATCCTTCGTCAGTGCGTTACATCTTTTTGTTTGTCTTAGAGCCATTTTTTGGGGGCGTGCGTGCTAGCCCACTACATACCACACCATCGGGTGGTATGCAGGGGGTAAAGTTTGCATACACCCTACCCTCCCAGGCCCCATTTGTGGGATTACACTGGTTATGTTTATTTTTTGTAATTATAGGGATTTTCTGTGTTTGAGACAGCTTCCCACAACTATATAAAATATTCATTTTCATCGTCTAGAAGGTGTTTGGTTTTCAAGAAGTTTGAATGAAATCAAGAAAAGAGTGCTGAAGAGTGTTTTCTCTTAGTAATATCGGGGAAAAATGGAAGAAGAAAGAGGGGAGTAATTTAAGATGAAACCCAAATACGCCAACTTAGATCAATTTGGTTAAAGAAGATGAAGAGCAACTAAAGAACATAAAGGTAATAAAGGAGAAATCCAACCTGGCATCATTTTTCACCTCCATGTGCTGTTCAGAAAGTCATCACAAACCCTTTGCTATTTGTCCCTCGGGGAGAGGGGGGGGGGGGGTAATGTGCAAAAATTTAGTTTGAGGTTAACAGAACACCCGATAGTTTGCCATCAACTCCTTTTCAATCGTGTGACTCATGATTAAAAATCCTCAGAACTTCAATTCCATTTACTTTGCGCATTTGGAGGTTTTTTTGTGGTACCTAATTTAAACGAGTATCTCTGGAGTTTCTAGAGAGATGAACTATGTCCTTGTGGTTGCTTTTTTGTTCTTTCCTGTTATTTTAATAAGATGACACACCATACATATCTGTGATCCTTGAGTTTACCTTTGTAAGTTTTTGCATAAAGCTTATATTCTTAAAGTATCTCTGCAGTTTGGTCAGTATTTGGTAAGTGTCATTGTTTTATGTATTTTAGTTCATGAGGAGCAATTTTCTTTCATATAAACGACATTAGCAATTGTGTTGATGAATAAGAGTGCCTGACTTGCAAAATGTACAATTCCTGCTGCTTCCATTTTTTGAATATGTACGTGCCACTACTAATTTATTCCATTTCACTTGCTTTTTTTCTTCCTGAGTGATTAAAGATGTCGAAATCAGCTTCGTATGTCATCAGAAGATTTGAATTTCTTTTATAATATAATCTTGGGTCAGTTGGCCTTTCACGAGTACATTTCACTTTTATTCATCTATGAAAGCTTAAAGAGTAGTTTTACTTTCATGCTGTTGTCTTGTGACTTGAATTTACCAACTTTTTTGCTTTCATACTGTTGTTGTAATGTCGTGAATTTACTCAAATGATTCTTGCAAAACGTATTTTATATCAATTTGTGGTCTGTGGTATGAGATTGAGGATGCAAAAAATTCATACTAGTTTGATTGCAGAGATGCCTCCAAGCTGCAGTCAAATGTATTGAATGTGTTACCTGGCATGGGTCTTTCTCAATATCAGGTGAAATAGTCTCGAGTTTGATGAGGATAAAAGAGGAATCTGATTGATTGTTTGAATTGTTTTATGGATATAATAATTGGCTATTTTGTGGAGTGATTGCACATTGAAGAATTGAATTAGGGTTTAATCTTTATGGTTTGTCTTAGAATCTTATCTTAGGATCTACTCCACCTGTATTTTTATTTTTTGGTAAGTAAATGGGTGCTGCATAAAATGGAGAGCCTTGGACGGTAGGTTATTTTGTCTTAAAGCTCTTAATAAAGAACACTTTTGGTGTTTTTCATACACCAAACAAGCCAAAAAATGCGTTTAAGCTTGTTTGACTAGCATAGAGGAAAACCCAAACACCCTCTTAAAGCATTACGTGGCACACCTATTCAGACACCCACTCACTCTCTCGCTCCTTCTCTTGCGCAACTCTTACTTTCAAATTATTGCTAGGTTTAGTTTTTCCCAGCATTGTGTAGGAAATTCATATTCTTCTCATCATTGTCAGTGATTCTTTTTCTTCCCCATCAGCAAAAAATATTCCTTTACTGAAAAAGCTTTACTTTTTCAGCTATGGGACATAAACATGGATTCTGGTCCAGTTTCAACATTCCAGGTTCATGAATATTTAAGACCAAAGGTGAATTACTCTTGTTATTAAAGTGTTATGGGAACTTGGTTATCCTTTTGCATGTTGAGCTGATCAGCAAGGTATTTTCTATTTTCTGCAGCTTTGTGACTTATATGAGAATGATTCTATCTTTGATAAATTTGAGTGTTGCCTTAGTGGTGATGGTATGCGAGTAGCAACGGGGTCTTACAGGTATGTAGAATTTCTTTTCAGCTTTGTTTTACATATTATTTTTCCATCTCTTCATTATTTTTCTACAAATGATTACTGTTCTATCAGCAATCTTTTCCGTGTGTTTGGTTGTGCTGCGGGGAGCACTGAAGCAACTACCTTGGAAGCAAGCAAAAACCCAATGAGGTACCTAAGCCAAAATATTTTTGGCATGTGAACACATTATTATTTTTGTGTTGTATGCCTAGTCTGATGACTTTTATTTTGCTCCTCCAGAAGGCAAGTCCAGACTCCTTCAAGGCCTTCCAGGTCCTTGAGCAGCAGTTTAACGCGTGTTGTCAGGAGAGGTATGCATCACACTCATTTGTGTTCCGTAGTTAAAATTTATATTTTATGCATGGTCCTTTTGACCACTGCTCTTAATTAGAATGTCATGTTGTGTACATATTGCAGGAGCAGATAGTGCAGGTGTTGATGCAAATGGAAGCTCTTTTGATTTCACGACAAAACTGCTTCATCTGGCATGGCATCCGACTGAAAATTCCATAGCCTGTGCTGCTGCAAATAGCTTGTATATGTATCATGCATAAGTCATAAGAGGAGATGTTTCTTGGTTAGCATTTTTGGGTTGCTTTTCGGGAAAGGCTTCCTTTTGGAGCAACTTGAGGTTCTACCATTTCTCACTTCCAGGTGCCTCAAAAAGGTGTAGTCCATGCTTTTAATGTCAGGGTCCAGATGTACCTGAAAGGATCACCAGCAGAGCGACCTAAGTCTTTCACGAGTGGACAGATGGCCTGGCATTCTTGCTCCCTTCTCCCTGTTTCTACTTCACCCTTTTCCAAATCTGCTATTTTGTCGGGTTGAAGTCCAGGAAAGAATGTCATTGTAGGTTCCTTGCAAGCAAAACTGTTGGATGTGCTAATTTGCCACTAGTTGCAACGTAAACGTAGCTTCACTCGAAATCTTGCTGAAAAGAGCAACTGCTAATTGGCAATGGCGTTAAGTTTATTTTCTTGGATAGCATTATTTTTTATAGGATAACTTAGTGTGCTTTTAGCTATAGATTATTAACTAAAGTAATTTTTTTCTGTAAAAGAAGATCAAGAGCAACTGCCTTTGTTTATCTGTATTCTTTCCTTTGGTAAAGTGTGGCTGGTACTGCTATACTTTTGTCACTTCAGAAAATCAGTTATATTTTGTTGGATAAAAATTGCTAGTTTGCTTCTGCACCAATGTAATGGGACAAGATCTGGAAAACATTTTCTGACTAATGTGAAGAGACATTTGTACCAGGCAAGTTGGAAATTTGGCAGTGTTTCTTTTCTCCTAGGTGCTGTTATTTTAGGTAAAATGGGACACAACCACCACAAATAAAATCAACATAGACGTTAGAAACCATCCATCTATGCTTTTAAATGATCACTTGACCTATGATGCAGAAGCTGGAGGCGACATATGTATCCAATGCACAATTCTTGGAACCCCTACTATTTTAGTAGTTACTCGTGTGAATTTTCTGGCCACAAGGCATACCTCCTACAAACTATGTACAATAGGAAAATTGATGCTACTTGTAATAGTAAATAGTAATGTTGATGGCCCAAACAATTAAAGGATAATTTCAAATATACAAAAAGAATTAAATTATTTTACGGTAGATATAGCCAATGTTTTATTTATATAAAAAATAGTCTTAAATTAGCAAAATTATACATGATTATATAATGTGGCTTGCCAGAAGTTACAGAAAGTATGCATTGACTGTACAAGGTATATTACTTATACATAAGCTATGCACTAAATATACATTATGATATATGATATACACTGACTATACATGTCTATACAATGAAAGACTATTTCTTTTGTAATTATTTTTACTGAAGCTTCCCTCAGTGTAATTTTGAGAATTTTATTAAACTACCAGACGTTTACTCTGCGAATACAAAAACTAATCACCATGATCCTCTACGAAAGCGATCACTATTTAGCAAACACAGAGATTAATCACCATGACCCTCCGCAAATGCGGTCTAGAACCTGCAAACGCGAAGGCCAACCCACCATGATCTTCGTGAATGCGGACCAATTCCACAAACGTGAAGGAGGCAGAACTCAACGAATTCCAAGAGATAACGAGAATCTAAGCATTAATAATACCTCTTATCCCAAATAACTCAACTATTAATCATATATACCTATATGGCCTTGTTGTCTTAACGTTTATTTTTTACGTCCATTATGGGACAGAAGGCGCGTCCCTTTGGTTTCATCTCAAAATTGTTGCCTTTTGAAATTTTGGCAACAATTTTATATCCTTTCAGCTACAAACAAGGATGAATTTATTTGATGGGTCAAAATGGGCAATGCCCAAATCAGAAAATTACGACATGCACAAACCATAGAACGCAGGACACATTGGCGGGTCAAAATGGCTTTGGGCCAATTTTGCCACCTCAATCATCAAGTTAGCTTGTATTAGAAAAATATGATGCATAAAATTCTCCACTGCACAAGAAATAATGGTTACTATGGCAGTCTACCAATCTACATGTAATTGCCGAAGATACCCATTATAAACTTTAAACTGTACATGAAATATCCATGAAGTAAAACGCCTCAGTGCATCGAGTATTTCACCTAGTGTGGTCCAAATTCACAACCTAGAACCAAATACATAACAGGTGACAAGATGATCAGCAGCCCTGTACCTTTGCATTTCTTCATTTTGCCAAGAATTAGGCTTCCATGCTCATGTTCTTGCACATTCAACAAAGATCTAGTCAACAACTGGGACCATCTGAAGAAGTAACCACCACAACCAGAAAATTGCATGTGCACGACTTTTCCAGAGCAATTAGTGCGGGACCAAGAACCATATCTTACCCCTCAGCCATAGTAGCAGAAGGGAAAAATCTCATGATGAAGCTAGAAAGGGACCAAATACAAATCACCCCAAGAAATTGAAGGACATTTAGAAGAGTGCTCAATGAGCCATTTATTGCCAAGTTCTGTGCAGTCATCTCTGCTCCTCTTACTGTCAAAGAAAGGGCTGTTACCAGTTGCGCAGCTCTATTCAGCTGATGCAGCCTGTAAACCTGTAAAATTGTGACAAATAACCTCATCAACTACCATAAAATTCCTTCGGGACATTTTTCTTTTTTTTGAAAAAATTGCTTGTGAGGATCTTTGTTTTGGGTAGTGTTAACATATTCAATCAGCAAGGGGAGCATAAGATTCTTTAAGACAAGTGGAAAGCAGTGTAAGGTCGCGAAATCATCTTACCGAATATTTTGATAAACTAACTATGCTTTTGAAGAGACATATGATGAAGTTATTTGGCGAATAAAACAGAACGTTATCAGAAACAGTCTAAGCAGAAAAAAACAAGCCTGATGTCCAAAGATACTAGTATGACATTATACTAAAGATAAAAATAAGACATCCTACATCAAACTTGAGTATTCTTGTGCTGGTTAGTCTATCTTAATTGAGGAGTCTACTTAATTGGTTTTTCCATTAAAAAATGAAAGTGTACATGGATAATAAAAGCTTGACATAGTTTAACAAGTCAACTTAGTCAAGATTGAGAAATGAAAACTGTCATTCACGGATCTGGTAGCGTTATTAAACGAACTAACAAAGGGAGTTTATATATGTCATTTAAAATATTTGAAAGGGTTTTAACATCCAGACTGTAGAAAATTAAGTCAGAAGAGCGGCAAAAGTTTCAGTGAAACACAAGGGACAATTTAGGGGGAGGGTGGCCCTATTCCTGGTAACATTTCATGTTAAACGTCATGGGACCACAATACAACAAAAATCACAGTGGCCAGTGTTCAGTGCTCCCTCTCTACAAGAACATATCAAGTGAAATTACTAAGTTGATCCAGTCCTTACCTGAAAAACAATGGGGATAACAGACCATGAAGGTGAGTCGATATATCTTGCGTACTGTTCAAAAGCAAATTGCACAACAATACCAACAAGATAGGGGGCAAGAGTAGCAGAAGCTGCAGGACCGGTCCATGGCCAGACAAACCCCATGGTCACCATTGGAATTATTAGACTAAGTGCTAGTACAGAAATTGAAGATATTCTATATCCAAGTGGTGGGGTAATTTTACTGTCAGAAGATACTTGCTCAAGTGGTCTCCTTGAACGATCTATTAGGAGAAGAAACACTGCTGCTCCACAGTAAAAGAGAGCCTCTGTGAAGAACAAGATGAGGAAATCTGCAGGTCAAGAGCCAGTTTATTTAGCAAAACTACAATGAAACAACCGCTTGTTTTTAACTTAAAGAAGGAAAACATTAGCATGAACATTAAATACCAACAACGCAAATATGATTGACATTTCAGCCACATAACAGCCACCAGATTTTGACACAGATAGTATGTGGCTAGCTATAACTTACAAGGAACTTTTCTCTCTTAGTTTCTGTAAAGAAATAGATCTTGGGTCTAACTTAACCCCAAAGGCGCACAAAGAGAGGAGGATTATCCAAGTCAAATAAGGAGAACAATTATCCATCCCATATACGATGTGGTACTCTAAACATTCCGCGTACACCCAGACCTCATTAACTGGGGCATGGACAGTATAATATTGGGACACAACATTAGTGAACAAAGATGGGCTATGCAAAGAAATGAATCCTGCATCCAACTCAACCCCAAAAGCTAGCTCAAAGGGAGGAGGGTTATCCAAGCCATATAAGGAGACAAATCATCTCATATCCGATGTGGGACTCTCTTAATAGTATCACATACAAATCATTGAGTCAGAGAAAACAAGATATCTTAATAACACAATTTTGGATGAGTGCTTATTTACTTGTTATTCTACTGGCAATAGAAATATGATGATGTGATCAGAAGGATCATCATAGCTTATTTTTTTCCTTATTCTTGGGTGGTGGGGGTTGCTTCTTTGTTGGGAAGCTTAAGCAGGTTGGTACATAAACTAAATGACAAATATAACTATGTCAGAATCATGTTATAACACAAGCTTTGCCTACCTGTTAACAAAGAGTCCTCAAATATAGTTGATAATATCCTGCGCAAGTATAGCGAGGGAAGGATGAAAGAGGCTACAAGGACAGCTGGACCAATAAACCACAGTAGAATGTTCTGGTTCTTTGCAGCAGTAGACACAAGGATTTTTTCCTCCCTTCTGGAAGGACGATTGTAGAATGATAGTACGCCAGGCTTACCACCAGCACCTTCAAGTTGAGCATTTGAACTACTGACAGAGGCAATGTGTTCAACACTAGGATGTTCACTTTCTTCCTCAGAAACATCTTCCTCAAGCTCACTGTCGGGCAACTGGTCCTCTGCAGTGGCAAAGAAACTGAATTGCCTTCTACTGGAATTTCTCAGCACTTTTAGCTTTTCAAGCTTGAAATGATGTGACCTAATAACTTGTGATGGCAGAAGACAGCCAAAACAAGGGATAAAAAGAAAAGAAAAAGAGGAGGACAAAGTTACAACATGTCATCCAACAGAGGTTAAGCAATCACTTTGAGAGACTTGCTGTGAGTAAGGTGACAAAAAGTGACTTAAACTTTTGAATAACAATTTCCTTCCACAAGAACCAAACCAAATACTAACATTTGCAACATTGGCTTTACCTACCCTTGTTCCGTCTTACAAAGAGAATAAGAGATTAAAGGGAGGAAATGAAACTTAAACTTTTCTCTGTTCTGGATAAAGGAAATGCAACTTATAACTTTTATCTGATAATAGAGGAAACAATTACTCAACTGCATCATAAACAAGAAGTTTAATTTTGAAAAGAACTTCCCAATTAGACTACCTTTATCATTTCTTAGACGTTCCGCGACAAATCTCTGCAAGCAGACTCTTGGTCTTGTAATGGTAAAGTGTGGAATCAAACCAGCACTCTACAAAAGATTGCATAGATCACCCCACAATGGTACTAGAGAAAAAGATCAAGAAAAATACATTTTAATTCAAGTATTGCTAATCACATAGAGTCCTTCAAGAATAGCCAAAAAGGAAAAGACGATTCATCTTCACTTGTCTGAAAATTAACTTTATTTCCAAACTGCACTAATGCTCATTGATGTTCCTCTTTTAATCAAAATACACTTGCTTATGGGTTTTCGAGGCGAGAGTTCCCTGGAAACAACATCTCTATCTCTATGATACAGTGGTAAGGTCTGCATATATTCTAACCTCCCCAGACGCTACTCGTGGAATTCCACTGGGTATGTTGTTGTTGTTGTTTCTATTTTGTAGAAATACAAAGAGATGCAACTTATGAGTAGAATCCACTACTAAATAAATTTCGCCCTTTCAAGGAAACCATTCGATGCAACACAAATAAACCCACAACCAGATGAAGGGCCATCGAAGCTACAATCAAAGAAGTACTAAGGCTGAAAAGAAATAGCAATCATACAGAACAACATTGACAAACGATACAGAATGGCAGGATAAACAAGAAATCTGAGTAAAAATGCATCAAAATGGAAAAGGAAAATACCAGAGAAGCAAATGGATTCATCGACAAGATGGGATATGTAAAATCAAGATGAAATCTTCAACTGCAGGCTCCAGCTCAACACTTAAACTCCGGCAGCCACCAGTGATAGGGTTTTTGTCCTTTTGTTTTCGTTTTTAATTAAATGTGACAAAAATAATTTGAAAATTAAACTATAGTGACTCAATTTATTTTAATTGTGTGGGGATGACAATTCTATAATTAAGGTGTCGTTTGGTTGGAACAAAAGTTATAAAGGGATAAATTATGTTGGAATTAATAATGATGAAATAAATTATGCTGAGATTATTTGTTATTGAGTATTTGATTTGTTGCATAAATTTAAGAATACATTGTTTATTTACAAAATATAAAAACAACATACCTTGTGGAATCCCACAAGTAGGAGTTCGGGAGGGTAGAATGTACGCAAACCTTACCATTACTTCGTAGAGGTGGAGAGACTGTTTCTTGGGAACCCTCGTCTCAAAAGCCCATAAGCAGAATAAACTAAATACGAGAAAAGGAAAGAAAAGGAAGGGGAACAAAAAAAAGGGACTAATAAGGAAGATGGAAAAAGACATGACAAGATGTACAAGCAATGTAAATACTCTAAGAGCAAACAAATATAAGACTAATAATAACAACAAACTAATAACAACAACATACGATGTGAACATATCCCTACTCCTACTAACCTACTATAACATAGCCAATTAACGACCTACCCCTACTAACCTATTAGCCTTGTACTCTAATACACAACCTCCACTCTTTTCCATTTAAGGTCATGTCTTCGGTGAGATGAAGTTTTACCATATCATGTCTGATCATCTTCTCCCAATGCTTCTTTGGTCTACCTCTACCTCTCCGCGTATTCCTTAAATCTAACCTTTCGCACCTCCTAACCGGAGCCTTAATACTACTTCTCTGTACATGTCCAAACCAACGCAGTCTCGCTTCTCTCATCTTGTCAGTCACAGGGGCCACCTCTAGTCTCTCCCGGATAACCTCATTCCTAATTCTATCACTCCTAGTATGTCCATACATCCATCTCAACATCCTTATCTCCGCAACCTGCATCTTCTCAACATGTAAATTCTTAATTGGCCAACACTCCACCCCATATAATAAAGATGGTCTAACCATCATTTTGTAAAACTTGCCTTTCAGCTTAGTTGGTATTTTCTTATCACACAATACTCTTGAGGCAAGTCTCCATTTCGTCCACACTGCCCCAATACAATGTGTAACATCATCGTCAATATCGCCACTACTCTGGATGATGGATTCAAGATACTTAGGGGTCGTTTGGTGTAAAGGATAAATGAAAATAGTCCCGGAATAAAATTTTATCCCCCCTTAAATGTTCGTTTGGTTGGCTTAGAAGGGATAACTTATTCCGGGACTAATAAATAGTCCAGGGATAAGTTATCTCTTCTAAGGGATGGTACAACAATCCTATGACAAATTGTCATGGGATAAATTTATAAAATGATAAATGTACCCTTCCCTTTATCACCTTTTATACCTTATTTTGTATATATATTTACATTATATGTTGTATTTTGTCATGGGATAGATTTTTAAAATGACAAACGTATCCTTCTCTTTATCACTTTTTATACTTTATTTTTTTTGTGTGTGTATATAATATTCAAAACTTTCACTCTTATTTTTATAATACTTCTTCATATTTTTCTATTAAAAATTACACTATTTAGTATAATTTTTATTGACTAATTATTATGTTTTTATATTTTGATTTTTGATAAGTCTTTTTTTACTTTAACAAACTTAAAAATGCAAGTTCTATTTGTAAATTAATTTTTTAAAATTTTTTATTTTAAATGCATACTATATTATTATGGAAATGCACACCTAAAAATATTTAAGCTAAATAAGATGAGAGATTTATTTTAAAAATGAATATTGAATAACTAAAGTTAGCAAAGAAAATACATTAAAAACTAATAAAGTGAAGGATATTTTTGTAAACAAGCATAATATTTTTAAAATTTATCCAACACACCAAATACTCAATAAGAAATAACCTCAACATAACATATCACATCATTACTAATCCCAACATAATCTATCCCATCATAACTTATCTCATCATAACTTATATTCAAACCAAACGACCCCTAAGACTACTTGTATGGACAAACAACACGACATTGTATTTTGATCCATCCGCTAATCATCTATCCTAATGTGTATCCTCTGCAATATAATCAAAAGATGTATATATTCAAATCATCTATCCAATCTTAGTCATGTTTTCACTAAGCTAAAATTACGTTATATCCATAAAATCAAAAGAGAACAGAAACTAAACAAATCTACAATATATTCAATCAATTTGTCTATATAAATCAAAAAGATGTATCCAAATTGAAATTCAAAATTAAACAAATTGATCCATTTGCCTTAGAGAGTTCGTGTAAATAACTATTTTTTTCTTTCTTGAGAAATTATTTTCTTATTAATTAGTCCGTCTCAAAAAAGTATTGAGATATTTTAATATTCGAATTAGTTTTAATTTGTCGTTACTACTCATTTTTATTATTAATGAAAAGTTTTGATAGTCATACAAATGCTATGACATAATTTAAATCGCCACTTTTAAAAGTTTTACAGAGTGGTGGTTAGACCATCGTTGCTATATGGAGTGGAGTGTTGGCCAGTTAAAAAGGCTCATATTCAGAAGATGCATGTCGCAGAGATGAGGATACTGAGGTGGATATGTGGTCACACCAGGAGTGACAAGGTTAGGAATGAGACAATTCGAGAGAAGCTAGAGGTGGCTTCGATGGCCGAAAAGATGAGGGAAATGAGACTGCGATGGTTTGGACATGTGCGAAGAAGGAGTACTGATGCTCTTATTCGGATTTGCGAGAGGTTGGTTTTAGGAGATACTCGGAGGGGTAGAGGTAGATCGAAGAAGTACTGGGGGG
>JAOTQJ010000011.1:16692545-16863625 GCA_025642045.1 Solanum sejunctum | reverse complement strand
CTTCTTCAAGCTTCAAGACAAGAACCAAGACAAGAACAAAATGTTCTTATTTTTGGAACTAAGGAGGGTATTTATAGTAAATACATTTCTTGAAATTGCACCCTAAGGCTCCTAGTTAGCCCATTGTTCAATTAGGTCCCCAAATATTTTTTTTTAATCCAATTGAGGACTCCCGACTCCATCTTAAAAATGTACGCTCCAATTGTAATTAAGCACCGCGAACTTGCATAATTCAAATTATGCCATGTTCGACACACCTTTTCCAATTTAACGATTTACTTTGACTGAATTAATTATGGGGTCTAACAATGAAAAGTTCCTATTATTTGAAAGTAAGATGTTGAGCCCTTATACAATATTCTACCCTCTTGTGAGTGAATAATATCTACATGAAGGGCTCAAGCATGATAACTAGTTTGCCCTCATGTACAAACTAAAGCTCACTAGAAAGGGTCAAGCATATTACAATCTCTACCCTCATGTGAAATGTAATGCCTACTAGAAGGGGTCAAGTGCATGAAATATTTTTACCCTCTAGTATAAGGTATATGCCCATGTGTAAGTGTCAAGTATTTGAATGAGCTACTCATGCCATATTATGATATTTTTACAAGTCATTCAAGTTATGATTAAATTATGGTTATACCAAGTATTATGTAGGATTAGACTTAGCATCGAAGGAGGCTTAAGGTGGGAGCTCGACCCAAGGTGTCCTTATATAAAGTCTTGGTCTCTTAACTATGTGCCACCAAAGGTTTACATTATTTTCCTAAATGAGCTTTACTAGTAGTTCCAACTAGGACGAGTTCTCCATTTTGTGGGTCATGCTTGGTTTACCTTAGCAAGTAGACCACTCCTTTATTCCATGTGGAGTGAACATTGGGATACCAATTAGTAGCTCGCTTTGTATTATATGTTGGTTAGGGTTTTCACCCACATATGTATTAGATGATTGGTATTTGAAGGCTTTAACCATGAAGGATTTTGTTCAATTTGGCAAGGAGGGCAAATTGATCCCAAGGTCTTTAGGACCTTATTGAATTTTGAGGAGAATTGGTAAGGGTGTCTATGAATTGGAGTTGCCTATGGAATCGAGCATAGTTCATCCAGCCTTTCATTTATCTATGTTGAGGAAGTGTGTAGTGAGCCAAGTTTTGTAGTGCCTTTGGATGTTAGGGTATTATAGAAGATAATTTGACTTATAAGGAAGTCACAGTGGAAATATTGGATAGACAAGTGAAGAAGTTAAGAAATAAATATGTGACGTCCATCAAAGTCCTTTGGAGGAATCAATAAGTTGAAAGTGCCACTTGGGAATCCAAAGCGAACATAAAGAAGCAATATCGTACCTATTCCATTCTACTCAAGCCAAAAGTAATAATTTAACTCCTATCTATGATGCCAAGTCTTGAATTTCAACTCTTATGTCATTTTTGCATGCATACATGTTCATGGTAACAAGTTTTGGTGATTTTTGATGTATATGTTTGAAACTTTTGAGAATGATATTTAAGTTTATTTATTGCATTCATGTTGAGCTCAAAATTTTCTAATTTCTCCTCTTATATATGTTTCCTTTACATTCGGGGACGAATGTTCTAAAGGGGTAGTAATGTAACACCTCTCATGCACCTCAGAAAAATGTCTTATAGTGTATTTCTTGAATATCTCAAAATCTGTGTATTATTTCATAAATCTAACTTCACATTTTTTTTTGGGGGGGGGGAGGGGGGGAATTGTGTAGGAAAGGGGTGATTTTTAATTTTTAGATGACCCATAGTAAAAAATTATTTTTTGCTATGGGAGGTTGAAACAAAAAGGGTATGCGACTAGTCCGTGTCGAGGACTTGTCAAACACTAGTGCAATCATGGACTAAATGCATTCTTGGGCCAAACAGAGGAAAAAATTGAACTTCACGCGAAAATGTACTAGTCTGCTGCAAGTTTGCATAGCGGTCTTATCGCAGACTAGTTCAACAGGTTTCTTCATTTTCTATTTTCACTTAAGGGAAATTCGGTAATAACCCTATGCCTATATATACGGGAAACCCTTATTCCTTAGCCATTTTTCAGCCCTAAAACTCAAAAAATCTCTCAAAATCCTCTTCAAAACATCACCAACTCCTTCATTCAATCTCTAGAACTTGCTTTGGATTTCACGAACCCAATTGAAACCTCAAGTCCTCCACAAGTTTTCTTCAAGAAAGTGTTAAGTTAAATGTCACGCTCCGAGTGGATACCCTTGGCGTGGCTGATACTTGAAAAATCGTTATTAGTTCCACAAAAGAACTACCTGGACTCATCATTACTCCAACTCCACAACGAAAGAAAGAACTCAGATAGAAAGACATCATATGAATGAAATATAACTCTACTATATCATAGTTCCCAATAAAGTAAGTTTGGATACAAAATACTCAAAAAATCCTCTACTCGGTGAATGTGAAGCTTCTACTCAGCAATATAGATAGTGCCATGACAGGCCATAAACACCTCAAAATCAATGGAAATAAAGTACTAGATAAAATAAGAAGATAAAGAGCTTCTCTAGAAAGCAAGGAAGGCTCACCAACTCTAAGAAATGCACTGATCTGAACCTTAAAGATGCGCGAACTGAAGTCTCTATTACCTATATCTGCATCATAAAATGATGTAGGTTCAAATGGATGTCCGTACATAGAATATACTCGTATATAAAATAGCTCAAGAAAATAAGGCCCAACTCACTCATTTTGACTCAACAACTCAAGCTCAAGTCAGTACATGCAAGTTTAAAATAAATCATGCTTTTTAAAGTAAACTCAATAGGAATAGGCTTAGGTTAAGATATCATGCTCAATCAAGGTTTCTTAAGAGTTTCTCTTAACCAATATCCAATCACATCACCTTTAGTTTTGTGATGTACAACAAAAGTGACGTCGTTGTCACGCCCATCCTAAACTTGTCATGGTAAATGATGATCAACTCTCTCATGGATCCATAGTAAATGTCCACCTTTTGGGACACGAGTAGCCAGAACATGTTGTACAACTATCCTATGCTAGCAACATAGTTATGTGGGTTAGTGTAGCTATTTACTCACTCCGAACTCAGTGCTTGGTAATTCTCCCAAGACTAAAACATGCTTAATTCATCAATTAACTCAATCCTCAATACATAGTAAATCAACTCAAATCTCAACCTCATTAGGTTATCTCATCTCAACTTGTCTCAGTTACTCATAACCTCAGTCAATCAATGCAACATTCAAACTCGACTCATACTCACTTAATTCGACTCATCATGCAATGCAAGTAAGTTTCATGGTAGTATAAGTGGTTAGGTTAAATATGATTTTCATGCTTAACAATGCGAACATTACTCAACTCATACAATCAACATCAAACTCGTACCTCAACTCAATCCATGCATAGAATTTTATAGAACTATGCGATCTATGGTTCATGCTATCAAGTACAAGACTTTACCTCGATATCATATCAATAATTATGCAATGCAATAAGTACTTTATACATTATCTAGATACTTCATAATAAATGCAAGAATTTTAGTATTAGGATAATAGAATTTCCCAAAATCTTATCTCTTTTTCCAAATCTTGACTCAAAAAATGAAGGGGCGTGTGAACAAATGTAGTTCCACACTTTACCAATCCTTACATACCTAGAAATAGAAGAAACAATCCAACTCCAGTCGATCTTCATGCTAGAATCAAGAACTCTCACTTTTAACTTCCTCTTAGTGTTCTCAAGAAACCCTCAAGCGTGAACGAGGGTGAAAATACACCTAGGGTTCTGTTTTAAGACTTTTATTCAACCCTAAAATGACTATGGAATTAATTAAATAGGAATTAGAATGGACAAAAATACCCCTCTTAAAAATGTCGTCTGAGGTTACGAGATCCCGTGTACGCATTGTAGACCATTCTATGAGTCATAGTCAACCTCTCTTAAACAAAGGGTCTTGAAAATTGAGTTACTGGAATTTGTCATGAAAACCCTCTCTACAAGCCGTAAAATATTGTATGGGTTGTCTACTAAGTCATATTCAAGATATTGTAAAGTTGATATTTGTATCATCAATTCACTAAAGCACTCTACGAGTCGTGGAATACTTTACAGGCTGTATACTATCTTGTATATAGACGTCAGACTTAGAAAAATTTCACCAAGTCGTCTGGGTTTTACAAGACCTATTCTATGAGTCATAGAATTGTCTATGGGTCATAAATGGCCCTCATGAATCCTTCTTCTACATTTGTTTTCTCAGTCTACTCTCAACATCCTCTGTGCATCTACTCTAGATTAGGTAGCAGGTATTAGGGGGTGTTATATTATCTCCCCCCTTGGGATCATTCATCCTCAGATGGTGAGAAATCTAGGGATTTAGGTCAAGGCACGAATCTCCCTATGGACTCTAACAATCAACTAGCTCTCATCTTACCCATGCAATTAATAAATCAAAAAATTCAACAAGTAAAATATTAAATACATCATATCAATCCTCACTCGAACTCTAAAGTTGTATTGTCTATCATATTGGGAATGAAAGGAGAAGTTAAGGAATGGGAATTCAAGGATTTAAAGGGAAATCATTACCATTAACTCTTTTATCATCAGCAAGTAGGAAAAAATAAGGGTATTTGGCCTTCATATCATCCTCTGCCTACTAAGTAGCTTATTCTACGAATTGGTTCTTCCTAAATACTTTGACAGATGCAATCTCTTTGGTTCTTAACTTGCGAACTTGACAATCAAGGGTTTGGACACGAATCTCCTCATAGCTCAGACTATCTTTCTGATATCACACAAGTTACACCTCCTTTTTAGAGGATAAGATGACCGCTATTAAGATACAGAACCTAACCAAGGTTAGGGTCGAACCCACATAGATTACATGAACTCATGAAAATTTAACAATATGCAATCCGAGTAATTAACCTACTCAATTCCCCTAGGGAAGAGTTTGCAATAATCAATGGGAAAATACAAACTAACTACTATCACAAGAGAAAATCAAATAGAGAACAACTAGGGTATTGTGTTACACATGATTTCCCAACTCGATTCACCAGATAACCTAATTTTTATCTAGTGTATAGTATGCAGGATGGTAATTTAAGTTCGCCAAGCCCTTTGGTCAAAGGTGAGAGGTTAATTTCACTATGCGACTTAGCCCATCTCCATAATGTGCATTACTAACCATTACCTATTAGTCCTAGTACAACCCCCCCCCCCCAAGCCAGTTTGGTTGATTAAACGAGAACATATCAACTGAATCCTATTAATTTATCTCTTTTCCTATTTATTAATACCTTGGTCTAGTCAGTAACACTAGGCAGGTTCATATGTTGGCCACCATCAGAAAACATGCAAAATGAAGAGAGTTAATAATACAGGCATATAGACCTTCCAAGAATTGTGAATTATCTAGTTTTACTTTGTTAATTCTTCATGATTCCTTCAACCCTAGTTGTGGATTTAGCTACTCATAATATGTGTAGATGAAGAGATTATGAATTGAGAAGACATAATTAAACACCTACAAAATAAATTTAAGAATAAGTAATCCAATGTCAAAAAGAATCATAAGCTTTAAGATCAAATTCAACCATAAGTGTTCTAAAAAACTCTCATAATTTTCTCTCTCAAAATATTGAGTTCTCTGAGTACTAACCTAAAACTTATCAAAACTAATGTGTTCTTATGACAACTAACATGAACTTATGAAAAATAACCTAAAGACCTATTTATAATAAATTAAAACTCAAATCCTAAATGACTTAGGAGAACTGGTCAGCATGCCTCATGAAAGCACTTTACGACCCATTTTGAAGTTTACGGCCTGTAACTAGGGTGTCATATATTTTTGCTAGAAAATTAGACCTCCTCTTTATGACACCTCTTTACGACTCGTAATATGGTTTACGATTTGTAAAGGGGGTTTTGTTTGACGAACTCCAGAAAGTCTTCATTCTCTGATCCTTAAGGCATAAAACCTCATCTATGACTCATGAATTTTCTATGGATCATCTTAATGCTCATAGAATTACCTTTAGAAACTTAGTCCCTCACCAGAATTCCTTACGAAACTACCCTACGGCTTGTAGAATGGTCTACGGCCCATAAGGTATCTTGTATAATAGCAACTCCGCAACAACTTCTGTAACTTTCCCCAAAATCATGGCCAACCTATAATCCCGCAAAGATAGACATAAAAACACATTAAATCCACTAACATCGCATTACGAACAAACAAAATTCCAAGTTTTAAGCATCAAAATTATTGTATTTTGGCAGCACATCAACACCCTCAACTTAAAATTGTTACTTGTCCTAAAGCGACGAACTCAATCTATATAGACAATACAGTAGCACATAGACCTCAACTCAATGGTATATATCACATAAATATTAGACTCAGATAGCCATACCAACTTTTCAAAATAGGATTAGATAGCTACTTAGCAAACCAATGCAAATTGGTGCATGTGACAACAAAACTATGATAAGTAAGGTATTATTAACAATCCACTATCACTGAACTAGCCTAGTGTTAACAATTAAAATGCAAGTGCCCTCACAAAAGTAAGTCCTATTTTTTACACTCAATGATGTTTTTATATTTGACCATGGGACTATGCAAAAACACTCACTCTCACAAAAGATATTCATGAATAATGACTAATACCATAGATTTGCCCCTATACTTATGACTCAAACCTTCAACTAATTAAACTAGGATTATTTTAGGACTTTCTAGGCTTGTAACATAGGCTCAGGAGGCTTTGGTATGATATTTTGGAAAAAAGTGATTAAAGGCCCTTCTTGAAACTACGTTTTTCTACACTTTTTCCCTACAACTTTGTTATTTTCACCTTATTCTCTTTTTTTTTCCTTTTTTAAGCTTTTCTGGGTGATTTGTTTTTTCATTTTTCATCTTTTTGCCTTGTTTTTACATTTCATTTTGTTTTTTAGCTTACAACTAAATCAACCCTTATTTTTGTGCTTTACCCTTACACCAACCACCCTCAACTTAGGATTTTGGCTTGTGTTGAGGTGCACAATATCAATTACTTGAACCAGGGCCGTTTTTAGTAGCCACTCTCAACTTAGGCTTTTTTGCCTCAGTCAAGGTACATAATGTTCAAGGAAAGACCAAGGCCAATCTTAGAATTTTTCAACTAACAAGGCTAGGTTAATCAGGTGTTTTCAAAGAATAGGTATATAGACTCTACCATTCTTAATAAGGGATATGTCATCATTTGGTTGGTCATTTTTAGGCTATGTTGGACTATTTAAGTACAATGCCTAAGATCCTTCAATTAATTTATAATCTAACTTAGAGTAGCAGAAAAAGTTTTGAATTAGCACAAAACACATGAATTTATCAAATTATGCTCACATTCATATGGCACTGCATACATTATCAATAAGAAAGACTCATAAATCATGATTTTTATCTCAATGTACCCTCACTTATCAGAACAGATATTGTCAGACACCTAAACATGCATGGTTGCTATATAACTACTTAATCAAAATTTTTGGTGGGTATCATTTTTCAAATAAAACATAAAAACATGCTTTATGCCACAAGTATTGATACTCTATGCTACAAATATTATCTGAACATCCTAAGCATGCTGGTTCAATGGAAAATAAATATCCATAGGGAAGATGAACACATGAAAAAAAACCTTGGGATCAAAAATTGGGGTAGTTATGGACCCAAGCTACTCAGACTTCACTAAGGCCCATAACTACCCACACACAATAGAAAAAGATGTGCATTATCCCCAATGCACAAAATCAAAACAAAATAGAACATAAGCGGTCAAAAATATACCTGGGCACCTAAGCTCCAATATATGGCTAAGTCTGGCCACCCTCCTCCTATTGGGTGGTCCACTCTGCAGTGGTACTCTGTTCGGAGGGGCCAGCACCCCTCACCTGCTTTGTCACTCAAACTTATATCATCTCCTCATCATGACTTGATCTCTTCAAGGCAAGCTCGAGTTGCTCCTCCTCTATCATCCTCACGCGTATATGTCTCTTATCTAGATCCTTTTTTGTCTAAAGTCTCTTCCAAAAGGAAGAATAAGTAGGCTCCTCAGGAGCAAATAAATCAACTACAGGCATGGTAGATGTAGCTGATGGTAATGCAACTAGTTCCACTAGTGCTGCTATCAAGTTAGCTCGGAGCTATTAGATCTTTGTTTGCATAGCTGACAAGTCTGAAGGACGAGCCTCGCCTAATCTCTTTTGTACCCTCTCTTTAAAGGCATAGATGCCGGTATCCATGATAGAAGTACGATGTCGAATAGTAAAGACCATGAATGCCTGACTCCGACCCTTCGCATCTACTATCGCCTAATAAAACCATGGCTAATCTGGTGAACATGCTAAGTCAACTATGACTCAGCATGTGATAGTTTCTGCTCCAAGGTCTATATAGAAGAGCAAACATGTAGATCATGCCCATGATAGTAGGCTGTGAAGTAGTACCCTATAGTACAGGAGTAGCAATAATGGGCCCCCTCTCATCAACTGCCTCGGGCTGTAGGGGCCTCTCCTTAGTAGCAGTAATAGTGGTAATGGTGGCAGTTTCAAAACCCTCAGGTGGTGGCGCTGGGGAGAATATCTCAGGCATAGGTAGAGGTTCTGCTCACTAGAGTGCTACTAGTTCTCTTCAGCCTTGATCAGGCTGGGATCCAATATATGATGGGCCTCAATCATTTGGTCCAACTGATGTAGTATCTCCACCCTTGACTTTAGATAGAGCTTATAAATCAAGTGCGGGAACGGGATGGAGGTGGACCTCTTCAGTATGGACTTATAGATCTGCTTAGCAATGAGGCAAACCCAATCAATCTCATATCCATCTAAGATGCTAGTAACCAAAATCGCACGCTTTGACATCAGATTATTTTCAACAAATATCGACGGGATGCGTGAACGAACAATAAACCACCAAAATTTGGTGGGGAAACATGTGAAGCCTTAATAATGGGCTTTGAGTGAGTGGCGACCCAACAAGGTTTCGAACCCTGCTCTGTAATATAGTTGGCTACCTATATCATCAATGTGGCTCGTTGCTCAGGATCTTTTATCAATAGTAGGTCCCTCATCTGCCTTACCTTGTAGTCAAACTCAGTGGTGGATTTGGAGGCAGGGAACTCAAGACCAAATAACATACAACAGATGGTCTCCTATGATATATCCACCAACTAGCTCCTCACTCTTGTCTTAGTCAGTCTAGGCTGAATAAGGGGCTTCTTCCCCTTGGGAAGAGTAAGCTGGATAATGGTTACATAGGAGGGATAAAACTCCCTACCATGGTTGAGGAGTATCATCCAAGAGGTTTGGTCAGCCACCGAAGCCCGTATCTAGTCAATTCTAGAGGTCGGGGACACAGTCAAGTCTTTCATCAATAACCCTGGGCTCCTCATAAATTGAGCGATTTGGCTTGACCTGCTCTCTCTGCATTATGCCCTCCATATATATGTCTCACGTGCCCTCAACACACTATTGATTAGTAAGGGCATCTGGTGTAGATAATGATGATCGATGTATGGTAGAGGACTCTACCTTTGATATGTCCTCAGACCCTCCCTCAAAGATGGATGCCTCTTCAGATAGAGTCATCTGTGATAGCTCGCTTTCATCGCTACCTCCCTCTTCAGACTGGGGATTGCGAGCAACAAGGTCCTGAGTATGCCCATCTTTGGCAGTGGCTCTGGTCTGTGGTACAGTAGCCTCTGGGTTTGATGTGACATTTATAACCTCTAGTAAACCACTCAATTGAGTGGTTTGCTCCTCATCTGAAGGCTCATCCCTGAGTCTCCTCCTCATAACCTGGATCTCAGCGCATTTGGATTTTTGGGCCATAATACCTAAAATATAGACGTATATGCACCATGGTTAGCCCCACAAATTAAGAATTGAAATGCAAAAAATCTTTTGAGTTTAGTTTTAGAAGGGTTTTATGAAAGCTCCTTTATGGGCCGTGGTGGATACTACAAGCCATAAAGAGCCTTAGTAAACTAGTGTTACAAACAATTTTAGCTACTGAAAAATACGAGACCAGGTATGACTCGTAAAAGTTTTTTACGGTTCATAGACTAGGTCGTAGAGAATTTCAGTGAGTAATTAATTTCAGGAAGGGATCTACCAGACCTATCTATGAGCCATATAGTGATCTATGACTCGTAGAAGGTCTAGTTTGATGGACACTCAAAAATACTAGGTTTTTGGAATGGTGCACGAGGGGCAATTACGACTTGTAGATTACTCTATGGGCGGCAAAAGCGACTCATGAACTAGAAAACTCAGCTATCTGAGTTTCTAAGTCCATCACACGAACCCCAAGAGACTATTTCACCCAATAAATTACCAATATTGAAGCAAGAACACACGCACCCATATGAATTCAATACTACAACCCTTACCCCAACATGTTTGACATACATACACCCCATCAAAAGTAGTTAAACATCAATTATCCTATGCTTTCGACCACTTCTAATTGATTAAAACAAGATCAAGTACCTATGTCATCACCCAGCAATTCTCACACACAATCAATCAATCATATAATATAATATGAGTGACAAAATAGGCACAAAAAATTATCATTCACACAAGGCCATAATACCCAATTCCAGACTTAATTAACAATTTAAATATGGGCAACCTAATTTCAACTAGCATAATTCAAACTCAAACAAGGATTTTGTGTCTAAACACCATACCCCACAAGACTTTCAACTCAATCTTTCAAACAAGGCAAATCATGGTCTTAATTAAACTGAGAACTTACCAAGAATTGAGATTAAATAGAAGAAGATTGAAGGACATGACTAGAAGCAAAACCCTAGCGCCACCAGAATCTTGCCAAAAATTTGGTGTATAGTGGCTAAAAGTGATCTGATAAATGAGGGGACGGGTTGTTTGGGGCAGTTTAGTAAATTCAGGTCAAGAATGATTTGACCCCTCTATTTATGCATTGACCCAGGTCAATAAACAGTTAATGGGCCTTGACCCTATGAAACCCCGATTATGGGTCATAGAAGGTTTTATGGCTCGTAAATCATGTTTTGTAGAACATCCAACCCTAGTTTTCAGGATTATGTTTCACGAACCAGTCCACGAGTCATAAAGTATTTTACAGCTCATATAGTTGGTCGTGAAACCCTCAACACTTAGCAAATTTTTAGAAAACTTACTTGGGGTCCACGAGCCCAATCACAACTCATAGTTTGATCTACAAATCGTAAAGTTGGCTTATGTATAGGAGTGCATATTTATTGACTTACTAGAATTCTCTACAAGGTGGGGTATGGGTCATAAAGTGATTTATGGCTCATAGACCCAGTTGTAGAGACCTAACATTGTTCTCTTCTCAGCCAAACTGGCTGACTTAGTCCTGTATCTGCATACTCTTCATAAAAATACACTGTTACCGTATATGCAACCAGCCTAATGTCCAAAATTACAATCAAAACACAAGAAATAAACTATCTATGAATCCAAAAACTGAAAATAAACCTATAACTATGCCATTACATTAAAAACCTTGGGTTGCCTCCCAAGTAGTGTCTAATTTATTGTCATGGCATGACTTAGGTAAATTGGTTAATCATCCTTTGCCAATTGCTAGACTTTACTCTTCAACTCAGCTGGATGCTTCATGGACTGACAGATATCGAGGACAATTTCTTTGTCATTCAATCTAAACCTTCATTGACTAACCTTTATATCTATTAGGGCTCGTCTAGTGGCTAGGAAGGGTCTTCCTAAGATGATTGGGACATTAAAGTCAACTTCTCAGTCTAGGATCACGAAGTCTACAGGGAATATGAACTTCTCTACTTTTACTAACACATCATATAGTATCCCTACAGGCTTCTTCATTATGCAATCCACCATCAATTATCGCATGTTAGTTTGAGTAGAGGCTCCCAATCCAAGTTTCCTGTAGACCGCAAGGGGCATTAGATTTATGCTGTCACCTAGATCACGTAGTGCCATCTCAAAATCCATCTCCAATGGTGCAGGGTATGGTGAAACCATCTAGATCTTCTCTCTTTTGAACCAAGAACCTTGTAGCAATAGCACAACAATGTTGAACCTCTTGGGAGAGCTCCTACTCATAGTGCACTTTTGGTGATCAAGTCCTTCATGTACTTCGCATGCTGTGGCATCTTCTCTAATATCTCAATGAGAGGGATGTTGATGGAGAGCTATTTTAGCATGGACAAAAAGTGCTTGAATTTGCCTTCCTCCTCCCTCTTTTAATTCTCTGAGGGAAGAGAGGAGGAGGCCTAGGAATGGTCTTAAACCACTATGGCGCATCAACAACTTCACACACCCCATCCTTGCCACAATTATCTTCTTTATCTGCATCCTTTGCGGCAATAGCCTCCTCTCGAACATCTTCTACATCGACTAACATAGGAGGGTCAATTGTGTTATTTCTACCCTGAGTGGTGACCGCCATGCACTGCCCTTTATTTTTAGGATTTTGCACTATATTGCTAGGCAATGTACCCCTCTGACACTAATTAAGCTAAGTCAACACTTGACAAAACTATTGTTCAAGCTGTTTTATAGCCACAGGTGAGAATCTATTTTTTGATTAACACTTGAAATATTTGATTTCATGCCCCTTAGAGTCTTATCCTGCATCTTAGCCTTCATCAACAGATGATTAAACGTCTCCAAAATTATGGAATTGCTTGTACCTGCCTTGCGTTTGTGTGGTGGCACATAAGAACCATTTTTAAATCCTTCTCTACGATCTCAATCTGCATGTGAATCCCTATTCCTATCATAATAACCTCCACAATTATCCCTATAAGTTCTATCATTACCAAAGTTTCAACCTAGTTTCCTAGACCTTGGCACCAATAGTCCTGATTGGACCCTTGTACATTAGTTTGAAATCCCCTCATCTGATCAGCAACAAAACACGTATCCTCGTCATAGTATGGCTCCTCAAACATGGGTGTAAGTGGAGGTTGGTGAACCACTACATTTGCTCTTTCTTGGCCTTACTTTATCATCACATCCATACTTAGGTGAAGCTGAGCAAGTTGCTGCATGATTTCTTTAATAATTCTAGCATACTCTGGACCCACACTGACAACATATGAACTCTTTGTGGAAACTCTATCTAGCTGCCCCTATGCAAGATTTGTTTTGACCACTCTTTCTGAAATGCCCCACACTTGCCTAAGAATACCCCCATATTCATAATTCCCTTATATCTCAAATCAAAGATATTTAAATACCCCTCCACGTAGCTCGAAAATACCTTATGATGTATTTTGTTTCAATATTTAAATACCCCTCCACGTAGCTCGGGAAGACCTTATGATGTATTCTTGGTCACAGGGAAAATGAGTACTTACAAGGTACACCTTTTTCGTGCAAAGCAAAATATATTTTGGTGAAACTTCACAGAAATAGTAGTTGTCCATGACGGGTTTGCAATGTGGATTAGTTCAAATTTCCAAAAAAATTGTTATTTTTACTCCAGGGCAATTTGGTAATAACCCTATACCTATATAAACGAAAATTCCTCATTCTCACCAAAAACCTCTCAATTTCTCTCTAATCTTCATCAAATTCTCCATCAATTCTTAGTGTTTTCAAGAAGTATTGTTGAAATTCAAGGAAACTAAGTCAAGCCCCAACTCCTCCTCAAGACTCAAGAGTCCCAAAACTCATCTAGACCTAAGGATTTCATTCAAGCTTCAAGCCTCCATTTCAAATCTTCTTCAAGAAACTCTCCAAAATCAAAGTATGTGGGTTTTATCCATTGATTTCTTCCACCCATGGTGCCCTAATCTCCTTTTTACTCAATTTACATGATTTAAAGTTGATTTTACAAATGGATTTACTAGTACGAACATGTCTATGAACTATGTTAAAGCTATGTAAAGTTGTGACTGTTTTGCTATATTTTAAGCTATAAATCTTAGATCTATTGCAAGGTTGGATAAGGGATTTTGATGTATATTGCTTGAGGGTGTTGCAAGGTGTTCGATTGGTAGTTTTACAATGGATTTTCTTGCATGATTTAATCTCTAAATTGCATGGTCTTGTACCCTTATTACACACTTGCCAAGTGTTTGATAAAATGTCTGGATGTTGTTTCTTAATGAATTGAAGGTCCAAAGTATGAGATATGATATGATTGAATATATGATGACAAAATGAGCTTATGTATATGATACATTCTATATAAATTATTGCATTAGACCATGCCTGATCCGGTAACATAGTTAAGGGGTTAATGTCTCAACCACTAGGGTGATAGATGCGATCATCACTAACCTTAATGCGGGGTTTGTACCTCACACACTAGGGTGATAGGTGCTATCATCACTACCCTTGATGAGGGTTTGTACCTCACACACTAGGGTGATGGGTTCTATCATCACTAACCTTGTTGAGCGATTTGTACCTCACACACTAGGTTGATGGGTGCTATCATCACTAACCTTGATGAGGGGTTTGTACCTCACACACTAGGGTGATGGGTGCTATCATCATTAACCTTGATGAGGGGTTTGTACATCGCACACTAGGGTGATGGGTGAAATCATCACTAACTTACCGAGGGGTTTATACTTTGGAAATCTAGCTTGATCTCTTCTACATATATGATATCCTATATGAGCATGAGTTACTTAAGCATGTTTCACTTATGCATTGATCATTCATGCCATATTGTTATATTATGCCTATTGCCTATTTTAAGCATTTTGATTATGATACCTCTCTCTTGTTATATTGTATCCTACATACTTAGTACATTCAAATGTAGTAATGCATACTCTTGCCTACATGATATTACCATGTAGGAACCTGTGCCCAAGTTGATCATCTTCCTCCTCCACATGGCTAGATAGGTGATGCTCAAGCTGGTTGGTGAGTCCTTCACGTCGATGACCATAGTCTATGTATCTCTTATTATGTATTAAGACACTCTTTTTTAACGTCGTATTTTGATTACGAGGGTGAGCCTAGTTGCTTGTCTTAGCCCCTGCTCCTATCTATGTTGCAGAGGTATTGTTGGACATGCTATGTATCTATCATATGAGTCTTGACTCTTTTGTCTCTTGATTATGATATTATGCAAGCTTTTCCCCACAGTCCCTTGCCCTTGTTATTTTCTAAACTTTTACATGTTGCTTAAGTATTAATCTCTCTCTCCCTTAGTCCCAATTCCCCTTGTTTATGTTCCTTATATTGTTTTACATTACTTCCGCGACCCAGGATGTGTAATGGTATGCTATGAGGTTTTTTGGGGGTTTCTTTGGGTTCCCCATTCACCGGTCACATCTAGGCCCTAGGCTTAGGTCGTGAAAATTTCCATTCGCTTTGTAATCCTTGAAAATGGTTTATTTCCAATCATGCCCCTATGATAGCGTTGGCACAGGCCTAATTGTTCTCATCAAGGGAACGGTAGAAGATCTCCACTAAGGTATCATCAACTATTTTATAGTCAGGGATGCTCCTCAAGTATTTTGTGAACCACTACCAAGTAGTGTTTATCGAATCACCAGAAAGTTGCTCAAAGTTGTTGATCTAGTCCTTTAACTTGAGCTTATTCGTTCTAGGGAAGTACCTTTCCCAAAAGGCCTTCTGCAATTCTATCAAGTTGGTGATTGAACTCTGCAGGATCTCAGATGGCCATAGTGCATCATTGCCCGTAAGAGACAATGGGAAAACGCGAAGTCTCATATCATCTATAGACAGATTATGTGTCCCCATCACACTCTTATAGATAAATGTCACATTGTGAGGCGCTATGTGGATACTCTGATGGTAAGCCCACAAATAGCTGATGGTTCTATAGCATCTAAAGAAACCTACTCGAGACTATGAACTTTGTGTCTGCTAGTAGTGATGGCAACACAATTGCTCTAGGCACCTCCACAACCATGGGATTCAACCTGTACTAATTCCACTGGTAAGCATTGGTGTTGAAATCCTGAGGTTGTGGAATGTCCCCCAAAGGAGGTGGGTGCTCATTCCTAGCAGCCTCGTTATTATTCCTATTCAGAGCTGCATTGGCCGCGTTGTTGGGGATATCTTGGGCATTCTTCTTGAAGTCTATGGATCTTTGGATCAAATGGAGCTAACGGATTTCCTTGACTCCAAGTGTTGGGCATACACTACTTGTACACCCAGAAAAAGAACAAAAACAACAAACAAAAGTAAAATAAGGGAACTAAGGATTAACACTTGAATTACTAATAAATTCACTAAGTCTAGTTGTATTCCTCGGCAACGACACTAAAATCTTTATATCGCGCAAGTTACACCTCCTTTTTAGAGGATAAAGCGATCACTGTCAAGATATAGAACCTAACAAAGGTTAGGGTCGAACCCACAGGGAATAGGTAGACTCTTAAAAATTCACCAATATGCAATTCCAGTAATTGAACCGACTCAATTCCCCAAAGGTAGGGGGGTTTGCAATAATCAATGAGAAAATACAAACAAACTACTATAATAAGAGAAAATCAATAATAGATAGCAACTAGGGTATTGTATTCCCCATGATTCGCCAACTCAGTATCACTGAATAACCTAATTATAGTCTAGTGTATAGCACGCAGGATGGTAAATTAAGTTCACCAAGCCCTTTGGTCAAAGGTGAGAGGTGAATTTCACTATGCGACTTGGCCATATCCATAGTGTAAATTACTAACCATTACCTATTAGTCCCAGTCCAATATCCCCTTGGCCCAGTTTAGTTGATTAAACGAGAATACATTAATCGAATCTTGTTAATTAATCTCTTTTCCTATTCATTACTATGTTGGTCTAGTCAGTAACACTAGGCGGGTTCTAATGTTGGTCACCATCAGAAAACATCCAAAATAAAGATAGTTAATAAATACATGCATATACATCTTCTAAGAATTGTGAATTATCTAGTTTTACTTTGTTAGTTCTTTATAGTTCCCATAACCCTAGTTGTGGATTTAGCTACTTATGCTATGTGTAGATGAAAGGATAAATAAATTAAGAAAATATAATTAAACAGTTACATAATAGATTTAAGAACAAGCAATCCAATGTCATAAAGAATCACAAGCTTTAAGATTAAATTCAACCACAAGTGTTCTCAAAGACTCTCTCACAAATTTCCCTCTCAAAATATTGAGTTCTCCAAGTATTAACCTAGAACATATCAGAACTAACGTGTTCTTATGACAACTGACGAGAACTTATGCAAAATAACCTAAAAGACCTATTTATAATAATTAAAATTCAAATCCTAAATGACTTAGGAGAACTGGTTAGCACGCCTCAGGAAAGCACTTTATGGCCCGTATTAAAGCTTATGGCCTATAATTAGGGTCTCATATATTATTGCTGGAAAACTAGACTTTCTCTTTATAACACCCCTTTATGACTCATAATATGGTTTACGACCCGTAAAGGGGGTTTCGTCTGATGAGCTTTAGAAAGTCTTCATTCTCTGATCCTTAGGGCATGAAACCTCATGTATAACTCATGAATTCTTCTACGTCTCGTCTGCATGTTCGTAGAATTAACTTCAGAAACTTGGCCCCTCAATGGAATTCCTTATGAAACCACCCTACGTCTCGTAGAATGGTCTACGACCTGTAAGGTGTCTTGTATAATAGCAACTCTGCAGCAACTTCTATAACTTCCCGCAAATTCATGGCCAACCTGTAATCCTGCAAAGATAGAAACAAAAACATATAAAACACACTAATATCGCATTGAAAACACACAAAATTCCAAGTTTTAAGTATCAATAGTATTATATTTTAGCAGCACATCACTTTTACTCCAATACTCTCGACAAGCACTACCAACTGTGGATCTCCTATACACTTCTTAAGCATGAAAACATGAAAGACTGGGTGGATGGCCACTAACTCTGGTGGTAGCTCTAACTCATAAGCCACATTACCACTCTCTTTATGAATTGATAAGGGCTACTATACCGTGGTCTCAACTTTTCTTTCCGAACCTCATTACACCTTTCATGGGTGACACTTTCAAATACACCTAATCATTGACCTCAAACTCTAAATCTCTTTTTCTAATATCTGTGTAGGACTTCTATCGACTTGGTGTAGTCCTCAATCTTTCTTGAATGATCTTCATCTTCTCCATTACTTTGTGAACCAAGTCTAATCCAATCAACTCTGTTTTACCTACCTCAAACCATCAAGTCGGTGACCTATACCTCCTCCCACAGAGTACCTCACATGGGGCCATCTGCATGCTCGAAAGAAAGTTGTTATTGTAAGAAAACTCTATCAATGGCAAGTGATCATCCCAATTACCTATAAAGTCAATGGCGCAGGCTTTTAATATATCCTTTAACATCTGAATAATTTTTCTTGGCCATCTATCTACGGGTGAAAAGTAGTGCTAAGGTGCACCTTTGTACCCATACCCTTCTGGAAAGATCTCCAAAATTAGGCGATAAATTGAGCTCTTCTATTTGAGATGATAGACAAAGGGACTCCATACAGTCTAACAATCTCCTTTATGTATAGTCGAGCATAATCCTCCTCAGTGTCAATCGTCTTAACTGCCAAGAAGTGCGCAGATTTGTTATCCGATCAACTATCACCCAAATTGAAGCTTGCTGTTTGTAGGACCTTGGTAAGCCGATGACAAAGTATATCTTAATCATCTCCCATTTCCACTCTAGAATCTCAAAATTTTGAGCTACTCCACATGGCCTTTGGTGCTCAACTTTAACTTGTTGGCAATCCCGGCACTTGGAAACTAACTTAGCAATGTCTTTCTTCATTCCACTCTACCAGTAGACTTCCCTCAAGTCATGGTACATCTTGGTAGACCCTGTATGGATGAAATATATAATACTATGGGCCTTTGTCATAATCCTCCCTCAAATATTATCAACATTAGCAAACACAATCTGCTTTGATACCTCAATACCCCATCTCCCCTTTTGGTGAAAGGCATCACCTTCTGCTTATGCACATCCTCTTTCAACTGTAATAAAATAGAATTTGATCTTGTTTCTCCTTCACCTCCACTACTAGGGATGATATAGACCAATTATGCACAAGAACTCTCTCGCCTGATTAACCTAATTGAGCTCCCAATTGTGCTAATCTATGAACTTCTTTAGCTACCTCTCTCTTATCCTCCTCCACATGGGCGGTGCTCCCTATAGACAACCTATTAAGAAAATCAACAACCACAATAGCTTTACCTAGATGGTAGAGAATGCTTCTGTCATAGTCTTTGAGCAATTCAAGCCATCTCTTCTACCTCAAATTAAGCTCTTTCTGTGTGAAGACGTATTGCAGGCTCTTATGGTCTGTGAATACATCAACATGTGCTCCATATAAATAGTGGCACCATAGTTTGAGAGCAAACACCACTAATTCCAACTCCTAGTTGTGAGTGGGATAGTTCTTCTCATGTACCTTAAGTTGTCTAGAAGCATAGACAATAACCTTTCCTCCCTGCATCAACACATATCCTAATCACACACATCCCAATCCCACTCTCCAAGCATCGTAGTAGATAACAAATCCATCCATTCTATTAGGCAAGGTCAACACTAATGTAGTAGTTAATCTCGTCTTTAGCTCTTAGAAACTTCTCTCACACTCATCAGACTATTGAAACTTGACCTTATTTTGAGTCAGTTTAATCAACGATGTGGATAGGGGAGAAAATTTATCAATAAACCTCTGGAATAGCCAACCAATCCGAGAAACTCCTTATCTCGGTCGGTGAGGTTGGTCTTGGCCAGTTCTTGACTACCTTAATCTTTTGAGTATCCACTCGAATTCCATATACAGAAACCACATGGCCAAGAAGGCCATGGATTTGATCCAAAACTCATATTTAGAAAACTTTACATATAACACATTATCTTTGAGCATCTGTGAAGTGATTCTGAGGAGATTGGCATGCTCTTCCTCATCTTTGAAATACACCAGAATATCATTGATGAATATAATCATGAACATGTTAAGATACTGTCTGAATGCTCTGTCATCAGCTCTATAAAGTCTGCAGGTGCATTTATCAACCCAAATGACATCACTAAGAATTTGAAATGACTATATCATGTTTGAAAAGCCATCTTCAGGATGTCACATTCTCTCACTTTCAACTGGTGATAGCCTGATCTGAGGTCTATCTTAGAGAAAAATCGTAGCACCCTGAAGTTGGTCAAATAAGTCATCGATCCTCGAAAAGAGATACTTATTCTTGATCTTCACCTTGTTCAACTGATGGTAGTCAATACATATCCTAAGGGAATCATCCTTCTTTGGCACGAACAAGACTAGAGCGCCCCACGGAGACACTTGGCCTTATAAATCCCTTTTCTAGCAAATCCCTCAACTGCTCCTTCAACTCTTTCAACTCTGCAGGGACATCCTATAAGGTGGAATGTAAATAGGCTGGTGTCAATAAGAACATCAATTCTGAAGTTGATCTCCTATCAGGAAGGACTCCGAGTACATCATCGGGAAATATATCAGGAAACTCACTTACGATCAGGACAAATTCAAGATTTGGGGATCAACATCGTTAGACTTGACTCGCATGAGGTGGTAGATATATCCCTTAGATATTAGTCTTCGAGCTTAGAGGTAAGAAATAAGCTTACCTTTGGTGCAATAGACTCTCCTTCCACTCAATAACAGGCTTATTTGGAAATTAAAATTTGATAGTTTGGGTTCGGCAATCAATAGAGGCATAACAAGCTTGAAGCCAATTCATACCCAGGATTACATTCAAATCGACCATCTCTAACTCAACTAAATCAGCAAGAGTATCCCTATGATAGATGGACACCACACAATATCTATAGATTCTCCCGGCTTGAATGAACTCACCAACAGGAGTAAAAATAGTAAACGACTCAAGTAAATACTCAGGAAGGATCCTAAATCTACTAGCCACATATGGCATTACAAAGGAACAAGTTGCACCCGAATCAAGTAAAGCATAGTAAAGAAAGGTAAAAACTCGAAGCATACCCATTAGAACATCTAGTGCAACCTTTTGGTCCTGTTAATTCCCCATCGCATACAGACGATTTATCCCACCTTCTGCCCTTGGTGCAGCATCTTTCTAGCTACCCCTTGCTGGGGGTACTGTGGTAGAGGGTTAGGCCTTATTGCCCCACATCGGACACTCCATATGAAAATGGCCCGGTTGATCACATTGTAGCAACCATTCCCTCCATCTTTACATTCTCCCAGATGCATCCTGCCATAATTCCCACAAAGGTGGCTTCCCTTTAGAGCGAAGAGTCACACTAGCTTGAGACTATGCACCATATGCCCTAAAGTTTGCCTGACCTTGGAACTTATGATAATACCTGTGGCTCAGGGTTGGTGCACTAGCTAAAGATGGTGCATACTTAGAGGACCTCTTCTGGAAGTATGACTTATCTCTCTTACTCTGCTTGGTCTGATTGGGCTCAAGCCCTGCTGCTGACTTGACCTTCTTACTTAGATGCTCCTTTTTGTCCTTCTTCTTATCCTCCTTAGTGTGCTGGGCATAAACTATTATTCTAGAGATATCCGTAAATAGGATCAGCAATGCCGCCTTGCACTCCCTCTTCACATGTTTAGCAACCCAAATATAAATTTCCTTATCCTAGCTCTCATATCTAGGATCATCTCTGGGGCATACTTGTATAACTAGATGAATTTCAGGTTCCTTCACAGTTAACCCCTCATGTTTTAGATTCACAAACTCCTCAACCTTTGCCTTTCTCAACTCCTGAGGGAAGAAATGATCAAAGAAGCTCACTATCCCAACTCTCTTCCCACAATTTGTACCAAACATTAGCAACATCCTTGAGCTGATAGGCATCAATATCAACTCCCTCAGTCTTGGTCGGATGCGTAGTTTTTAGTATCTTCCACATCTCATCAATGAAGTTCTAAGGGTCCTCTTCAACTTTTGCCCCATGTAGACAGGTGAGCTTATTCTCTGGAAGTCTCTCAGTTTGGTGGCAACCATTGGCTTTTGAGAATTGAAACTAGGAGTTTGTGAGCCCTGGTTCCCACTCTAGGCAGTTACTATGTGAGCATGGTGATGGCTACTCTGAAGTCAGCCTCTGTAGTATGAGCAAGTGGAGCAATAGGTGTCTCAGGAACACCAGTGGTTCTGTCCAGTCGACCTCGGCCCCTCGTTTCCATCTGAGAGGGCACCTCTAGAGTAGGGTTCTCAGCATTGCTGGCTGAAGCATTCCTTTGGGTCACGGTACATTTGGGAGGCATGATCTACAAACGCGTAATGCACAAGTAAGAAGAGAGATTTGTAGAGTTTTAACTCTATTGTACGAAGTCATAACACAAGAAATTGTAACAATTACTAATATCCTAAATCCTCCTCGTTATGAAATGTGGTGCCCAACATACCCATAAATAAGACTCTACTTGATACAGCTTCATAGACTCTCTAGAACTCTTGAACTTTGTGCTCTTATACCAAGTTTGTCATGTTCTGAGAGGGTACCCTTGGTGTAGCTAATAGTTAAAGAACCATTGTTGGTTCCCTAAGAGAACAACCTGGCCTCATCATCACATGAACTCCACAACAAAGGAAAGAACTCATATAGAAAGACATCATATGAATGAAATATAACTCTCTTGTATCATAGTTCCCAATGAAGTAAGTTTGGATACAAAATACTCAACAAATCTCTACTCAGTGTCTATGAAGCATCTACTCAACAATCTAGATTGTGCCATGACAGGCCATGAACACCTCAAAATTAATGAAAATAAAGTACTAGATCGAATCAAAAGATAAAGGGCTCCTCCAAAAAGTAAGGAGGGTTCACCAACTCTAGGAAATGCACTGATTCAAATGTTAATAATGCGCGGGCTGAAGTTCTCTATCATCTGTATCTGCATCATGAAACGGTGTAGGTCCAAATAGATGTTAATACATAAAATATACAGGTATCTAAAATAGCTTAGAAAATAAGGCTCAACTCAATCATCATGACTCAATAACTCATGCTCAACTCAGTATATGCAAGTTTAAAATAAATCATGCTTTTTAAAGTAAACTCAGTAGGAATAGGCTAAGTTTAAGATATCATGCTCAATCAAGGTTGCTTAGGAGTTTCTCCTAATCGACATCCAATCCCATCACCTTTTGTTTGGTGATGCACAATGAAGGCGACTTCATTGTCATACTTGTCCTAAACTTGTCATGGTAAAAGACGATCAACTCTTTCATGGATCCCTAGTAAATGTCCACTTTTTGGGACAAGAGTTGCCAGAACATGCTGTACGACTATCTTACATTGGCATGTAGTTCTATGGGTTAAAGTAGATATTTAATCACTCCCAGCTTGGTGCTCGATACTTCCCCCAAGACTAAAACATGCTCAACTTATCAATCAACTCAATCCTTAATGCTCAGTAAATTAACTTAAATTTCAACCTCATTAGGTTATCTCATCTCAAATCGTCTTAGTTACTCATCAAATCAGTCAATCAATACAGATAATCAGACTCGACTTAGACTCAAATAAGCATTCATATTCACTTAATTTGATTCATCATGCAATGCAAATAAGTTTCATAGTAGTATAAATGGTTAGGTTCAATATGCTTTTCATGCTTGACAATGCTCACATTACTCAACTCATACAATCAACATCAAACTCGTACCTCAACTCAATCCATGCATAGAATTTCATAGAATTATGCAATCTAGGGTTCATGCTATCAAGTATAAGACTTTACCTCGATATCATATCAGTAATTATGCAATGCAGCAAGTACTTTGTACATTATCTAGAGAATACATAATAAATGCAAGAATTTCAGCATTAGGATAATAGAATTTTCCAAAATCTCAACTCTTTTTTCGAATTTTGACTCAAATAGATGAAGGTCGCGTGTGAACGAATATAGTTCCACACTTTAGCAAGCCCTACATACCTGGGGATAGAAGAAACAATCCAACTTCAGTTGATCCCGTGCTAGAATCAAGAACTCTCGCTCTTCTCCTTCCTCTTAGTGTTCTTAAGAAACCCTCAAGCATGAACAAGGGTGAAAATACACTTAGGGTCTTGTTCTAATACTTTTATTCAATACTAAAATGACTAAGGATTTAATTAAATAGGAATCAGAATGGATAAAAATACTCCTCTTAAAAATCATCGTCTGAATCTACGAGACCCCATCTATGGGCCTTAGACCATTTTACGAGTCGTAGATGACCACTAGTAAACAAGGGGTCCTAAAAATTGAGTTAATGGAATTTATCACCGAAAACCCTCTCTACGAGCCATAAAATGTTCTATGGGTCATTTTCTAACTCGTATTCAAGATACTAAAAAGTTGATATTTAGACCATCAATTCACAAAAACCACTCTACAGGCCGTGAAATATTTTATGGGTCATATACTATCTCATATATAGATCTCAGGCTTAGAAAAGTTTCACCAAGTCATTTGGGATTTTATGAGACCTATTCTACAAATTGTAGGCTTGCCTATGGATCGTAAATAGCCCTCGTGAATCCTTCTTCTACATATTTTTCTTAATCTTTTCTCAGTATCCTTTGTGCATCTACTTTCGATTAGGTAAAAGGAATTAGGGGGTATTACATTAAAGTTATGTGGGTCATCATCCATAGGTCATTTTACCCATGGAGCCAAACTCTCTCTTTCTATGCAATTTTATGATTTCAAGGTTAGATTCATGGGCATTTTCTATTATGCATTATAAATATGAATTATGTTTGATTTTATCAAGTATTGATTGATTATGCATGAACATCTATTAAGAGTTTATTCCATCGATTGATTTATATGTATTGAATCTATGCATGATATAAACTATGAAGACTATGAAAGAATGTGAACTTTTAAGATGAATTTCATGACATCCAAATTGGGTTTTCTACTACAATGTTGATGGGTTGAATTGAATGATTTCCAAATGAATTGATCTTACTCCTCTCTTGTCTTATACTTTTGAATTTCATGATTTTAAGCATATGTACATATACACAACATATTTGACTAAATTTACATGACAAGGGTTCTTATGCTGATGAAGGACTATTACATGTTTTGCAAGACAGGCATGATATGATAAATTATAGGCTCCCAAGCATGCATTGAACTCATGAAAAGTTCCTATTATTTGTAAGTAAGATGTTGAGTCCTTATACTATATTCTACCCTTTTGTGAGTGAATAATGTCTATATGAAGGGGTCAAGCATGATAACTATTTTACCCTCATGTACAAACTAAAGCCCACTAGAAGAGCACAAGCATATTATAATCTCTATCCTTATGTGAAATGCAATGCCTACTAGAAGGGGTCAAGTTCATATATTTTACCCTTTAGTATAAGGTATATGTGCACGTGTAGGGGTCAAGTATTTGAATGAATTACTCATGCCATGTTATCATGTTTTTACAAGTCATTCAAGTTATGATTAAATTATGATTATGTCAAGTATTCCGTGGGACTAAACTTAGCATTGAAAGAGGTTTAAGGTGAGGGCTCGACTCAAGGGGTCATTATATAAAGTCTTGGTCTCTTAACTACGTGCCACCATAAGTTTATATTATTTTTCTAAATGGGATTTACTAGTCGATCCAACTAGGATAAGTTCTCCTCTTTATGGGGTCATGCTTGATTTACCTTGTCAAGTAAACCACTCCTTTATTCGGTGTGGAGTGAACATCGGGATTCCAAGTAGCAGGTCATTTGGTCTTATATGTTGGTTAGGGTTTCCTCCCACATATGTATGATATGTTATGCAAGTTTTACTATCCCCATGCATGTTTTAGTTTAAGAATTTATTATACATGTCCTATTGAGCTTATGTCTATTGATCATGATTATGCATCTTAATTATTATGGCTTATGTCCTTTGTTGCATTGCACCCTGCATACTTAGTACATCCCAAATACTAACGCATACTTTTTGCCTACATAATCTAATTATGTAGGGACCGGAGCTCCTATTTATCCTTCTCCTCGCTGCTAGACGGCTTGTTCGAGGATTACTATTGGTGAGTCTTCCATTCCGAGGATAATATCCACTTTCCTTTCATGCTTTGTTAAGACTTATTTACTTATGGGTGAGCTTGGGAGATGTCTTGGCCCCTGTTTCACTCATGTTAGAGGTGTTATTGGATATATGGCTATGTATGTTATGATCTTGACTCCACTATATTTTTGCAATTTCGAAAGATTTCCCTTAGTCCTTACCCCCTTCTATGTGTTGATATTTGTTGATAATGTGATGGAAGTCCCAAGTCCCCTATTGCCCCATAGCGTGAGTCATACTAACGTTCCCCTAGACCTTATTTGTTATGTGATTCATGCAAATCCTCTCCTCTATAACATCCCCATAGCGTGAGTCCAAAGTCCGACTTTCCCTTAGAATTATTTGTTGCTTGCTTGTTGTTTAATTATGCTTTCGCAATCAAGGATGTGCAAATGATATGCTTAAGAGGCTTGTTTAGGTTGCCTTTGAGTTTTCCATTCGTCGTATCACGTCTAGGCCCTAGGCTTGGATCGTGACAATTGGACTTTATTTTGTATTAATAAAATCACTCAATTAAATTAATTATATATTAAAAAAATTGACATGACAAAATAATTTTTGTCTATTATGTAAATATGAAACCATAAATAAATAAAATTTAAAAATTTGACATGATAAAGTTCTTTATTCTTATATTATGAAAATATGAACCTGCAAATAAATAAATTTTATAAAATAATTTATTTAAATAAATTTACTAGTACAAAACTACAGATATAAAATATAAAATCAAAAAATTAAAAAGAAGTGTAAAAGAATTTGAGAAATATTTTTGTCTTTATATATAATCCCATGGTATTAAAGGAGAGGTATTAGCTAATACCACCAAATGGGAGGTATTAGTTAATATCATGTACGAGGTATTAACTAACACATGGGTCCAATTTCTACCAAACATAATATTAACTAATATCATTCCCCTAATCCCTGGATTATTTCTCCTAATCCCTCCTGCCAAATGGCTCCTTAGTGTATAGCTGATGTATAAGTAATATACATTGCATAATAGTGTATACTTTCGATAAATTTGACAAAGTAGATTATATAGTCACGTATAGTTTCACTGATTTTGGACTATTTTTTTTATATATAAAATATGTGCTACTTTTTTTCTATAATTTTTTTTATTTTTTTGCACATATGTATATATATATATTTCCCCTAATTTTTAAAGATATTTGTCATCAAAGAATAAAATACTTTTAAGTTTAGCCTTAAAAAGTGGATTTTTTTTTTATTTTTGACTCTTAAACTCTAGTAATTTTTTAAAAAGAAGCCTGTCCAAACATGGCCGAAGTAAAATTCACTTGTCAGAAGGCGCACAATCTGTCGCAGATTCTAATTCAGCTGTGCGTCGGCTACCCCTTTTCATGATTGTTGCCACTGTGTTTTGGCTGGCTATCCATTCTCTGTAAAGGTGGAGTTTAATTTCTGGTTTGTCTCTTCATTAATTTCTGGTTTGTCTCTTCATTCTTGTAGTTTGATTTTAGTGAAAGTTCATTTCTTGGGCATATAAATCCAGAATTTGGTTTTCTGACTCAATTTAATGTATTTGTATGTGTATCATGAATATAGAGTTCTATCAACTCGCTCCAATGCCTAGTCTGCCGTCTCTTTTTTCAGTTGGAATGTTGGGTTTTAGTCTGATTGAATGATGCTATGACTTCTGATAAGTTGGCATGATACACTAATCTGACTTACTGCAAGAAATTTTTGTTTCTTTTAAGCTTAATTTCTGCTTCTGTTCTTGCAGGCTGCCATCAAGGACACAGTATATTGAATACCTTACGTGGCATTCAAGAGTCTAGTAGACTTTATTTATCTACCTTCATAAAGTAGGAAATTTCATTGTATTGGGATATCAATATTTCTTGTAATAATTCTCATGAAAAATGGGACGACTGACACCACTCTTTCTTTTTTTTCTTTCTCTTGCTTTTTCCTTTGCAACATATAATCTGCTTACCATGATTATGCAGTATCGTACAGTTGGCTTTGAGAAATCAAAGTCTGGTGGCTTGGTGTCCCTGAACACTCAACTAATTCCTGATCCCGTTATTCAGATGCCTGACAATCTGAGAAAACCTAAATCTGAAAAGTTGTTATTCCATATTGCACTAACCGCAACTGATACTCCTTATAGTAAGTGGCAATGCCGCATCATGTACTACTGGTATATGAAAAAGAAGAATTTACCAGGTTCAGAGATGGGAAAATTCACTCGAATCCTCCATTCAGGAAGCCCTGACAATCTAATGGATGAAATTCCGACATTTGTGGTTGATCCTCTTCCAGAAGGTTTGGATCTGCTGAGAAAGATACGTTAAGGACTGTTTTGCCTTCTCTGCTTTTTTTTTTTTTTTTTTTTATGCATAGAACAAACCATGTTTGCTTGACATGTCTTTTGTCTAACTTGTAGCAGATGAGTTGTTGCAACTGCATCATTATTTGATGAACTTCATTTAAGTTAAGGATGTGCAAAGTTTATTTGATTGAATTAAGTATGTATTAAATCATCTGTATCATGGTTGAGTTGCACCGCTGTCTAACTTAGTTTACGCAATGGGGAGCTCTTTAAGGAAAACCTAAATAATCATTGATATGTTTAATATTATCATTCCAGGATAAAACAACTCCTCCAACTTCAGCTTTCTATTTGCTCATATCATTTCTTTGTCTGTAGACATGGTTCATGGCATTCCTGGTGCTTTTAACTATTATATGTATAGTGTTTAGTCTACAATCTCTAGCCACTTGTCTGCTTTTTTCTTCCCTGACTCTGTACCTCCAGTAGGATTTGGCATATTACCTGAAGTTACTGTCGTCAGATTGCTCTACATGACATTTTAGACTCACTCGTCATGGTTCATTTGCTTCTTACAGGGTTACGTTGTCCTCAATAGACCTTGGGCGTTCGTCCAGTGGTTGGAGAAGGCTACCATAGAAGAGGAGTGAGTTCTCCAATGTTTATGTGAATCTGGTTGACTACACAACAATCTTAGCCTGTTTGTTGTCCCCTTTTCTATTGTGGCAGATACATACTTATGGCAGAGCCTGATCACATTTTTGTGAACCTGCTGCCGAACTTAGCTTATGGAGATTACCCTGTTGCTTACCCTTTTTTCTACATAAAACCTGCCGAACACTAGGAGATCATAAGGAAATTCTTTCCCAAAGAAAATGGTCCTGTAACAAATGTTGATCCCATTGGCAATTCCCCGGTTATCATTAAGAAGGTAGATTTTACTTGCATGGATTCGACTTTTGTGATATATGAAGCAAGACAGTTTATTTAGGTATTCATGTCTAAGGGTGTTTTAATGTGTTTATGCACTTGATGCTAATTTCTTGTGATTTATTTTTCTATTTAGATAACTTGTTTTTCCTAGTTATGGGTGATTTAATCAACATGATACATGATGAAGTCCCATGGTGTATGCTATTTCCAAGGATATTGTGTTAATTGATAAACCCAGTGAGGGTATCAACCAAAAGCTTGAACTTTGGAGAAGCACTTTAGAGAGTAAGAGTTTTAGGATAAGTATAAGTCTGACTGAATACATGCGCCGCAAGTTTAGTTAACACTAGAAGAGCAAAGTTGATATGAGATTAGACAGTACAGGTGTCAATGGGATGATTCAGTTGGTTATTTTTTTAAAAAAGTTATACCATCCCAACTTTTCGGGTATTTTATAATGTATAACCAAAATTAAATTTCTTAAAACCATCCCAGTCATATCAGTTTCTCTTCGATATCGGTACTGTTTGGTTAATTTTTGTTTTTTTTATTTTTTAAAGCATCACTTCAAAATACACTATTATTAAAATATTTTTTCGCAAATATGTTTTTGAAGAAATACTTTAATTCACCAAAAAGTCAAAAATGTAAAATCTTCTTGCCATATTATTTGATCTCAAACTTTATATAGGAATGTTTGCATAGATTTTGTCATATTGTTTGATGGAGTATCTACTATAGTATCTTTTAATTTGAGATCTACTTAATTAAAGGCTAATTAAAGGGCAAAAATCCAAAATTGTCCAATCACTAGAGGCCTAGGACCTTGGTTGTATTTGCAAAATTTTATAAATGGTTTTATTAAAAAAAGGATAAAATTTAGTTCGTATGAATAGGTTCGGTCAGTTTTTCATATTCTTTTGACACCCCTGCTAGACGGGATTGCAATGCCAAAATGAAAATAATTTAGATATCTAGGATCATTGTTTCAAGAGAATGGAATGAGAGATGTAAATGTTACTCAGATGTTGTCAAAGGCGCACTTAAAGTGCGCTAAAGACTTGCAATGAGGCTCAAAGCGTGTTGAAGAAAATCTGACAATGCTTAAATCCCTACAAACTACCCAAGGGCCTGAGAATAGACCCCAACTTCCCACATACTTCTGCTCTTTCTCCTGTCATTGGGAGCATAAATGCTAGATAGACGCCAAAATACATCCATGTTCTTACTACTGACCTCACTGTCCACGATCTCCCATACTACTGACCTCTCTTTCTCCCATACTACTGACCTCACTGTCCATGATCTCCCATCCCAAAGAATAATTATGCGTCTCATAGTTCCACTAGCTTCAAGTTGGCATAAATTGGTCCAATTGTTTTCCAAGAAGTCTTTCACAATATTCTTGATATCACCTTATTTGGACTCTCGAAAACAATACATGTCAACATTCCAACTATGAATGTGGCTCTTAATCAAGCACCATTTGCTTGCTTGATTTGCCCTCTCACATTCCAGAATTATTTGACTGTCATTTACCGCTGTTGTCTATATCATATTCCGCAACTCTTTGTACCCATTGCTTTGAAAATATTGTCGGTATCTGGACTGTTCAATTCTTTAGAGCTGTTGATTTTTCGGTGCTGCAATCTTCATAGCTGTTGAGAGACATGGATCTATATTCAGTATACCGTCAAAGGATTTCTCCCCAAAAAAGAGAAGAATTCCCTTCGCTTTCTCTTTTCTCCGCTTGTGCATGGCACTCCTTGCTCACAGAGCGGCATACCAAAAAAAAAAAAAAAAAGACAAGCCTTATGGTGACTACCTTTACTTAAGCAATTCTGCTTCTTCTTCTTCTTTCTTACTTGTAGTTCCTATATTGTTTTTTTTCTTTCTGGGATTCTTAGTGCCTTCCGTCTTTAGGACGGTCCGTTGACGAGGTAAGAGAGGACTAGTTGTCCCTTATGTTCCTCTAGTTAAGAGCCTAAGCGGTTGGCTTGTTTTAGGCTGTCAATCTTCATCAATAACTGCAAGGTTTTCTTTTACATCCCTTAGAGTCTACCCCTGCTCCTTACAAATTTTGATGAATCCAAATTGGAACATCAAAGGCTAGATCTTTGTCATCTTTCTTGGTTCTGCAGGTTAAGTGGAACAACATTCGTTTCTTTGATGTCCCTATGTGAGGTAGACCTAAAATCATATTGAAGGAAGTTGTTGCAAAAGACCTACAATTTCTTGGAACCAATGCAACCTTTGCGAAGGATATGCCACAATGAAAGAAAAAGATCTACATGTGTGATATCTATTAGCTGGCAGTAATTTTTAGTTTTAGTACTTTTAATTTTTAACCTATTGCTATTTAGGAGTATTTGACCTTATCAAAGATTAATATGCCAGTAAACATGTAGAGAACTTTTTATGTTATCAACATTATTACTACTAATATATTTAACTTGGTTTCCACTTTTTTTATTTGGTATGAAATAAGTGAACTTACATGAAGAAACATGATAGGTGAGTATTCATATAGCCTACTTTTAATGTTTGGGACCGAGACACAAATTATTGTTAATAATATGTATATGTATCTTTTGAACTTTAATCATATCAGTTTTATTTTCATTAATATTCAGAATAAGCCCTCTTCCATTTCATTGACGTGTCCCTACCATGTATGTCATTCTCTCATTTTCTCAATTTTCCATGTCAGCATATTTCTGTCCCATGTCTGTTTGTAAACTACTATATTTTTAGTAGATACTGGTCTCTCAACTGTGATCAATTTGTTACAACTACATCAATTCTTTGGTCAGCACTTTGTGCTTATTCTGCACTTCTTCTTTTTGAAATCCTGTTTGACTTGTGATTTCAACGAACATTTTTCGGGTTTATACAGGATTTGTCGGAGCGAGTAGCAACTACATGGATGAATGTTTCTCTAAGAATGAAACATGACAAAGAAACGGATAAAACATTTGGATGGGTTTTAGAAATGTGAGATAACTGCTAATAAGCCGAGAGACGTTGGTTTGTCATAACTGTGTTTTTGACTTTCCTATTTTCTGAATTAAGGTATGCTTATGCTGTAGCTTCTGCTTTGCATGGTGTGCAGCATATCCTTCGGAAAGACTTTATGCTACAGGTTTTGATCTTAATTACTAAACAGTTTTGTGATTATTCCTTTTATACTTTCCATAAGTTAGTAAATTCTTCAACTTTAAACATTTTAGCCACCCTGGGATTTGGAAAGTGGAAAAAAGTTCATCATCCATTACACTTATGGGTGTGACTACAACATGAAGGTAGAGTTGTTTTTGTACTTAAGTTTCAATCTTTGTATTATGCTCTTAATGTGAAATGCTTGTAATCTTATGCCCTAGTTTATTGTTCAGGGTGAGCTAACTTATGGAAAAATTGGAGAGTGGCGATTTAATAAGAGGTCCTATATCCGAGGACCTCCTCCTAAAAATCTTACCCTGCCTCCACCTAATGTCCCCGAAAGTGTGGTATGTTTATACAGTTCTCTGAAGAAATCTGTTGCACTCTTCAATTAAAATATCATTTTCAACATGGTTAATGTGGTTTGTTGGTACAATTCCTTGAAGAAATTAGTTGCTTCTTCATAGTCTGGTGTTAGATTCAGCAAGTTTATCTATTTGTTTGATATTATTTAGTTTGATTTAATATGTGCAGATCCTCACAAATTAAATCGTCTTCTATTCATTTTTCTACTCACTATGTAGTTGAATAATTATTTAGAAAAGAGAAAGAAATAAGCTAAGCCTTGCTTGAAACTGCTAATTCATCTTCAGATCGCTTATTGTATTTTTTTTATTACATAAGATTTGTAACTAGTAAAGTTGCTGCCATATGACCAGGAGGTCACGGGTTCAAGCCTTGGAAACAGCCCTTGGCAGAAATGCAAGGTAAAATTGTGTACAATAGACCCTTTGTGGTCGGGCCCTTTCTCAGACCCTGCGCATAGTGGGAGCTTTAGTGTACTGGGGTTGCCCTTTTTTTAGTTTAAAGCAAGAACAACAAACCTAGTATAATCCCACAAGTGGGGCTTTTGTGTAGGAGATGCGTATGCAACCTTACCCCTACCTTGTGAAGATAGAGAGTCTGTTTCCAAAAGATCCTCGGCTCAAGTAAATATTGTTGTCTAAAATCATGCTAATTATTAGTTAGATGACAGAATCATTTGGCTTTGTTAGATGACAGAACGATTTGGCTTGATTCTTAGCCAGTATTGCCTAAGTAATAATGTACATGTTCATAAAGGCACAATAATTCATTCCACGAGAATCAATTGGCTCTTAAAGATATAACTGAAGAATAAGGACGACTAACCGGTCTGTCTGTAGATTCGCCTCTTTACTCCCTGCCTCAAGACCTTCATGTTTGGGAGGACAAATCTTGCAGCCTTCCCATCAGGATTCTATTAAATACTATGTTAAGCTAGAGTAGAGTCATCCAGGTGGGAGAGATTCCCTCTGGCATGAGTTCTACCAAACTTCATTTGATTTTGTGTAGGAATCAGAATATGTAAGCTGCTTCTCTCTTGCACAAAATAATATATTTATCCTTTATCGGTCTTCTTGCTAAGATCAAGTGTAGTATCTATGTTTATCTTATCCAAACATAGTGTAAATTTATCCAGTTTGGTTCTAGCCGTACTATTCATTCCAAGCAATCCCAAAACAAAGGAAATCATGGGTAGTATCTTGTCATATATTTATAAATATATAGTAGGTTTATCCCAATTGGATCTAGGTCTCTATTCCTTCCAACCAATCCAGAAACAAAGTAGATCAAGTGTAGTATTTGTTTTTTGATAACCAAGGAGTCCTGTTGGAATAGCTGACGCAGCCGTAGTTGTCATATAGGTTCAAAACACGGAGGAGTATTTGCTTACCCCTCTATCCTCCCTCTTGAATACTAGACTTTAGTCCTTGGTAGAGTTCAAACTCATGACATGCACCTCTGCCTACAATAAATTGAATATAGGTATTTGCTTGAAGGCAATATATAAAGACTGAAATATGCATGAACTAAAAAGGAGAACATAAGAAGATGGAGAATCTTATTGAAATTGGTTATTACCAGCATAAAACAGGTCTCCTTGAATGGGTTCTTAGTCACAGGATATGCCCTTTAGGTGTAGCTTGTGGAGGAATATATTGAATATATGAAATGATTTTAGTGCTAACATCTCATTCAAGGCAGGAGATGGGAGGAGGTTTAGTTTCTAGGGACAAAGGTGGTGTGGGGAGAAATTACTGAAAGTTGATTTCCTGATTTTCTTCTGAATATTATCAAGGAAACTTGACAGTACACCAAATTTGGGGGACACAAGGAGGAGAGAACTTTGGGACTTGAGATTTAGAAGGAATTTCCATGATTGGGAGGTAAATGAGTTTCAAACATTGTTTGCCCTACTTTATAGGCTAGTTACTCTGGTGGATAATCCTGATGATTTGTGGTGGTGGGTTTAGGGAACATGGATTTCTCTTAGTTAAATTTTTTTATGAGAAACTTTTTATAGGGGAGGAGGTTGAGTTTCCATGTTATGTAGTATGGACTCCACAGGCGCTGAGGAAGGTGTGTTTTTTCTCTTGCCTAGCTGCTAGAGAGGTGATCTTGATGGCGAAAAATCTGAGAAAGTGGAAGATTGTTTGCATTAGTTGTTGTTTCGTATGTAAGAAAGAGGGTGAGGACGTCGATCTTCTTCTTCTACATTGTGATACTACCATGAGGTTATGGTGGGATATGTTTAGGTGGTTTAGAACTTCTTGGGTAATGCCAAAATTGATGAAAGATTTGATGTTTTGCTGGAGGAGCAGGAGAGGAGAAGATAGAGGGGATGGAACATGGTCCGACACTAGTGGTGTTGGTGGTTGTGATGGCAGAGATAGTGGATGTTGATTGTTGATAGAGTGATGGTGAATATTATCCACACAAGAATACCTTTTCATGATATTAAGACTATTCGAGATCTTAATGATTAAGACTTATTCCGACCATAAGTGGTTAAAATATTAATGAAAAGAAATGCACCTAATGGTCTAATTTCCGAACCATTCAAATTCAGACCTCTATTAAGTGTAAACAAATGAGGCCTTAGTCTTAGCCTATTCTACTATAAATACTATGTTATGTCATTTTATTAGGTAGACTATTATTGTGATATTGAGTGATACTCTAGAGCGAGTTGGGGCGAAGGCCTTTGTTGCAATTCCATGTTGATAAATAATAAATTGCTTGCTTGAGGAAGCTTTCCTCTTGAAGGTTATCTTCTAGTTAGGTGCTTGTTGGATTCTATTAATCGAGGGTTTAAGCTTTCTATTGCTATAATATTCAATTAATCTCCATTTTGTGTCTTGTTTTTCTATCCTTCTATTTTTAGTTCTTGTTCTTAGTGTTTGGGTTTCAATTTTCATGTTCCAATTTTATATCAAGAAGAATGGGTGGAGTTTGTAGCGAATCTTTTCTTTTTTTGGTAGATTCTTTTCCTTCTGGTATACCCCTTGTATATGGTCTTACTTTGACCTTGTTTATGAAAGAAATATGTTTCCCTAATCTCAAAAAAAAAAAAAAAAAAAGGAAAATGGAACAGCTTCCTTAATCCCAAATTCTAACCATTATAACATAGTTGTTTAGATATTATATACAATATTTCGAACTTCTACCTCAGCTAAATGCAAACTTTGACCCAGAAAACGAAGTCTTTCCTAATCTATTTCATCGTATTACCAAAAGAGTACGGGCTCTTCTCGATGGAGATGCTGCTAATTCTCCTTCCTTGAATGATTCCCTTGGTAATAACAAATCCATTAAGAATTTATCTTTTATGACAACGCTAATAATTTGTTTTTCAGGTCAATTTCATTTCAATGTTAAAGTTTCTTGTTGATTAAGTAGATTCATTGCTGGCATCAAGAAGATGCTAAGTGTCAGCTTCATTACAATCATCTATGCTATAGTAGGAAGCTGACAAGCTACAAAAAAGTCTATACTTGAAAACTATTTAGAATGTTAGCTCTAGGAGACAAAAAGAATTAGTCTGTGCATGGAGCTAACAAAATCTAAAAACTGTTGAGGGAATATAACAGGTGATAGTGTTTCTCAGCTGAACAGAAGTAGGAGACATTTGGTTTTGAGTGAATGGTTTGGAGTTGATAAACATCAAAACATCTGCGTTCTGTTTCATTCCATATTACTCAAAATATGCTGGCTGCTATCATAGGCCAGACTCTCCTGATGACTTTATCAACTTGCCATGAGCTCCAACTTACCACTGCATCCTTCAGATTTAGTGCCATGACACAGCAGAGTCCAAAAATGGAGTAAACATACACCATAGTCATTTGCAACTGTGCAATGAAGCAATAGGTGGCTCATAGATTCTGCTGAACTTCGGTACATGTAGCATCTGTTTGCTATCATGCAGTGTCTTCTAATGAGGTTGTCTTGAGTCAAACATGCTCCATGTAGTGCTGGCCTGCTGTAGCGTATAACCTTCACTGGTAATTTTGTTTTCCAAATCAGTTTCCAGGGCCAATAATCTGCCACACCAGTGTGGGAGAAACAGTGTTTCTGGAAGCACGAAGCGGTAAAAAGTGACCATGTCCTTTTTTTTTTAAAAAAGCCACAGTTCAACAGATCTCGTACTGAATTAACTGGGTACATCAATGTTTTTGCCATGTTGTGGAGCTCTGGTAGAGCCTCAAATATTGAGAGTGAGAGTTAAGGTATTGAACTTGCGATGAATCTGCTCCATAATATTAGGGTGTCACCAAAAATGATTGAAGTCCCTGAGCCCCTGCCAATATGAAAAATTTTCAACCATTCCATTTGAACTACCTTGTCTAGCATTTTGCTTAATCCTTCCAAATTGCTAGAAAAAGGAAGGGTGAGAGAGGATCCCCTGTCCGAGGATCGAAAAATCCTACTGGAGAACTGTTAACCAGCACTGAGAACTTAACTATGGAGATGACATATGACCAATGAAGTTGGTCAAAAGATTTCTATATATACAGCTTGTAAAGAATGCTTGCTTCCCGACTTTTTAACTTTCCAATCAAGAACTTCATTAGCAATCAAAGTTGCATCAGTTATTTGTCTGCCTTGTATGAAAGCATTTTGATGGATACGAACCCTGAATCGTTCTCTTGAAGCTCACCGACTAGTTCCCAGTCACATTTTAAGTCTCTCAGCTAGAATCTTGGCTGCTATCTTGTATATATTACCAATGAGATTAATCGGTTTGTAGTCTCTTAGCTCCATTGCACCCTTCTTCTTAGGAATCAAAGCAATAAAGGAGGCATTGTAAGATCTGACCATGTGACGGCATTGGTGGAAATGGCAAAGACAAGCCATAACATCAACATTTATAATCTCCTAGGCTTTCTAGAATGAATCAATTTGGATCCTTTGCTTTCATGATGTTTTGTAACTTCTGTTTTTAGCTAAGGTCCTGAATGATTAAGAGAGGTTGTCGATTCTTTGAGACGATTTCCATTAATGGGATTTTAGGTTATGTTGAACCGACTCAATTATGGTTATGGACCAGTGTGTATAGATGTCTACATAGGGCATGGTCAAATCATCTTACTTGACCTCTCATATTATCCTCTACATGTAGTCATGTACTACTTCCAGCTACTATGATCATTTCTAATAGTGTATGGTTGCACGTATCTTTCATGTTTTTCATTGCTACGACATTCATCTTATGGATATATTGGGTTTTACAGGCCTCGTAACCATCCTTGAACTTGCCAATCACTTTGTCACGTATTCCCCAGTGGGTTGCACTCCCATGACATTCCTCTGTTTCATCCATCCTATATGGAATATGTATTCATCTTTATCTTCGTGCCATGCTTATGAAGGATTAGAACTAAATATTTGAATTTCCTCCATTAGGCACCATAACATCATTTAATCTGTCTTGTTCTTGTTCTTCTTATAAAGCTAAACTTGTAGTGTATAGTCTGTCTTATTTCTGCTTATCCTAAAAACCATCATCGATAGAATTCATCTCCATAATAACATCTTTTGGTTGACTCCCTTTCAAATTTTTTCAATAATTATGATACGGTTTGCAGATAGCAATAGCATACACCATGAAACCTTAATTTGTATTGTTTTTGTCGACTCTTTCTAATTGCTTCTTCTGCATTGACATGTATGCATTCTTCACTTGTAAACAGCTTAATTAGCCATTTTACTCTAACCTCAACAATGTACTATCAATCCACTCTATATACCATCTGAACAACATGCCCTTTTTTAATTCCTCTTATGTTTATGTCATTCTTGAGTAGTATATCTAATTCTAGATGTGTAGCTAAGTTTCGATGGGTGACAAATGAATGAAGATTTTTATCCTCGTGATTTTTGCATGAGTTGATCAAAATTGCATACCCGTCCTCATGATTTGGTTTGGGGCTTTACTCTTTTCTTCTCTAGCTTGCTGTACATATCTTTCTGGCATCCCTAACTATTGATACAAGTCAAAGATTTACCTCTGGTTTGGGCTGCATCTTCTCTGTTCACTTTTATGGCTTCTCCATATTATTGTAACATATGGCACCATATTTTTTATTTTGTTTTAATAGGTTTTGCACATCTTCATCCTACCACTATTATTCTTTTGACACATGAAGAACTTCACTTACTGCGGCTACTTGTTTTTTTCTGCTCATTGCCAAATTACTTGTTGCAAAGTCATTTCGTTGCTTTTGGCTCAAGTCTTTTGCCTCTAACTGATTGGTGATTTGAGCATCTTTCAACATAAACCTAAGAAAGATATTGCAATTAATTGTTCCCATATTGTCTTATTAGGTATCTTATTTAAAAGCATCCATTTATTTATTTACCTCCGTAACATTTAACCCTTCCCAGACCCCATTTGTGGGATATCACTGGGTATGTTGTTGTTGTAACATTCAACCCTTGAATGAGAGCATCGTAGTAATAGGTAAAGTTGTTGTCATGTGACCTGGAAGTCACGAGTTTAAGTATTAGAAACATTCAACCCTTGAATGAGAGCCTCGTAGTAATAGGTAAAGTTGTTGTCATGTGACCTGGAAGTCACGAGTTTAAGTATTGGAAACAGCCTTTTGTAGTTCTACAAGATAAAGCTGTATATAATAGACCCTTATGGTGGAGTCCTTCCGCAGACCCTGTACATAGTTGAAGCTTAGTGCATCGGGATTGCCCCTTCATAACAGGATTAATTACACAAATGCCCCCCCATAAAAGTTGGTCATGATATTTTACCCCCATAAGAAAAGTCTTATAAAAATAGCCTCCATTCATTTAATGGAAGTTTCTTGGACAAATTGCCCTTCAAACCTAACAAAATAAAAAATTTTTGTATTTTAATAACTAAATGAAACTATACAAGTTAATATTTCTTTTTTTTTTCTCTCTTATCTTTTTTTCCTTCATTTCTGCCTTCTTCATTTTTTTCCTTCTTTTTTCTTTCTGTTTTGCTTACGTTTTTTTCTTTTCCTTTTTTTACATTAGTTTTCTTGTGTTGTTTTTATGTTCCTTCTCTTTCTTTTAATTTTTTTTTTCAATTATGGAACTAATGAGAATTATCTTTTTTGTATTTCATTTAAATAAAATTTATTCTTAGATTCAAAATTTATTTTATTTATTTTTTTTTTAAAAATTGGGGGTAGGGGATTACAATGTGGGGAATCAAACCCTCACCAACAAGGTAAGAGTTCAAGTAGCTAACCAACTGAGCTACTAAAGTTCCCCTTTAAGATCCAAATTCAATAATATAACTTTTTTTCATATTTACTATATATATATACAGATTGATAGATAGGTAAATAGATAGATAGATTACGTCCCATAGGCAAGAGTTGACTATGTCTTTTTGTATCTTCATTTATGAATGTTCTCTAACTCTTGTCTTAGAGAAGGCAAGACTTAGACCAAGAATTTCACAAGTTATGCGCCATGGGCAAAACTTGACATTATTACATTGTTTCTTGATTTATCATATGCTTTATCTTGCCTCTTAGCCTAAGGACTTCCAAATAACAAGTTAAGCCTCATGAGAAAGAACTGATAGTATCACATTTTACTTTGATTTAGCAGATACTCTATTGCTATTGTCCTAAAGGAAAAAATTGTTAGTCCAAAGACTTTTAAATAACAAGTTAAGCCTCATGGGCAATTTGATACTACCACATTATGTATTGCTTCTCTATCACTCTTGCCTTAGAGGCAAAACTTAGCACAAAGGCTTCAAAGAATAAGTTGCACCTCATAGGCAATATTTTACACTATTTTTACTTAGTTTAACTTATGGGGAACACATTAACTTTTGTCTTAGAGGCAAATTATAGCTTAGGGGTTAAAAAAATATATATGCTGCATGGTTAATACTTTACATTATTTCACTAACTTATGAGGTACCTCATGACTCTTGTCTTAGAGGCTTAGACTTAGACCAAGAACTTCACCAGTTATTGTCCGTGGGCAAGACTTGACACTACTACATTATTTCTTGATTTTTCATATGTTATATAATTCTTGCCTCTTAGTCCAAGGGCTCCCAAGAACTTCCAATCAACAAGTTAAGCCTCATGGCCAAGAATTGACAGTATCACAATGTATTTTGATATATGAGATATTCTATAATTATTTCCCTTGAGGCAAGAATTGTTATTTCAAGGACTTTCAAACAAGTTAAGCTCTATGGGCAACACTTGACACTTTGATATTATTTATTGATTTATTATATGTTGTATAACTCTATTTTTTTAGAGGCAATACTTAGTCCAAAGACTCCAAAGAACAAATTGTGCCTCACGGATAACATTTTACACCATTTTCACTAAGTCTAACTCATGGGGAACACATTAACTTTTTCCTTAGAGGTAGAATATAGCTTAGTGGGCGGGAGCCTTTGAGGCATTGGGATAATGTTGTTGTTGTTGTAGAATATAGCTTAGGGGTTAAAAAAATATCTCATGGGCAATAGTTTACACTATTTCACTATGTCTAACCTATGTGACACTCTATAACTCTTGCTAGTTGCAAGACTTCAACCAAGAGCTTCACAAGTTATGCCTCGTGGCTAAGACTTGCCACTACTACATTATTTCTTGATTTATGATATGCTTTATGATTCTTTCCTCTTAACCAATGATTTTCAAACAATTGGTTATGCCTTGTGGCCAAGACTTGACAATATCCCAATGTTTTTTGATTGAAGTATTCTATAATTCTTGCCCTAAAAGTAATTGTTAATCCAAGTATCCAAGTAACTTCCAAACAACAAGTTAAGCTTCATGGGTAAGACTTGACACTACCACATATGTGTTGTTTTATTAGATGCTCTATAACTCTTCAAAACATAGCCTAAGGACTTCAAAGAACAAGTTGTGCTTCATGAGCAACATTTTACACTATATTAATGAAATCTAACTTAGGGAGAACACAACAACTTTTGTCTTAGAGGTAGAACATAGCTCAAGGGTTAAAAAAATGTCTCATGGGCAGTAGTTTACACTATTTCATTATGTCTAACTTATGTGATATCTAAACTTTTGTCTTAGAGGCACGACTTAGACCAAGTATTTCAAAATAACACAGATTGTGTCTTGATTTATGGTATGTTTTATAAGTATTGCCTTAGAGGCAAAATTTAGCCCATGGACTTTCAAATAACAAGGTGCACTTAATGGACAACAATTTCTATCATTTTCATTAAGTAAACCTACAGGGAACACAATAGCTTTTGTGTTGAAAGCAAAATGTAACTCAATGAGTTATGTATATAGATAGATAGAAATAGAGATAAAAATAGAGAGATGAAAAAAAGACCCCCCCCAAAAAAAAGTAGAGAAAAAAAAAGAAAAAAAGAATTTTAAAAGGGAAAATAAAAAACAATAAAAAAAAGAGATTAAAAAAAAGGAATTCAGATAAATGAAAAAGAAACAACGAAAAGAAAAAAGGAAAGGAAAAAACACGGGAAAGGAAAAAACACGAAAGACAAACAAAAGAGAAGAGGAAACAAAATAAAAAAAATAAAGAGAGAATTTTTTAAAAAATTGTGAGACAATTGAGTATGGAGAGTTGTTTAAAACATGTTTGAGGTGTACAAGGATAAAAATTTACTTTGATTCAACCTAACGTGGAAGAAATGATATTTTTGTAAGAGAAGCTTCTTTATGGGAGGCTAAAAATCAAGACCATTCCATTTAGAGGGCTGCCTGTGTAATTTCCTGTTTGTAACATTGTTAAACCTCTTTTTTGGTTTCTTGTAATTTTTTTTATTTACTTTTGAACATTCTCCTGTGGGTGCTGGTATGATCCAAATAACCTATATGCATCAGTATCGCATGCTTAATGTCTTCTATGCTTTCACTTTTTGTGTATGTTAATTCTTCTTCTTGATAATATGTATGTACTACTTTTTTGAGCATTTCCCTCCTAGTATGTTGTACTTTCAAAAGACCAATTATTTATTACATAAATTTTGGAGATATCCTTTTAAATGTTTGGAACTTGTTATTGTGACCAATTGAACATTGTTGATTTTATCCTTTGAGGTAAATAATAATTGATATTGTTGCAGGTAACTCTTGTGAAGATGATAAACGAAGCAACTGCCAATATTCCAAATTGGTGAGCGGAGTAGGATAGTATACTAAGTTGAAGCCCAACCTACAGAAAACAAATTATTCTTTTGGTTTTAGGAAAATGTAATATACACAAGGTTCATAATATAGAAATGTTTTGTTTTTTTTTGATAAAAGTCTTTCGCTAAATGGAATACGGGCTGTTGAACTTCTATTTTTCACTTCTTTTGTCCACAAGGAAGAGTCGATCATATTTATCTAGTAGGACTAGTTTCTCGTAATGTGTATTTAATTTTGGGAAAAGTAATCTTGTGTCTTTTCTAACAAAAAACTATTTACAGCCACATGCCTTTTTACATTTAATATTCCTATAATTTATTACAGTCATTGTCCACACTTAACTAATCGTCTAATTTATATTTCTTTGTATATAAAGTTGATATTTTTTTTATATGAATTTCACTCAAAAAAGGAACACTTTGCTCTATTTTTAAATTCTCCTTTTTTTTCCTCGCAATTTGCCTTCTATCTAGGTTCAATTGACCCTCAATTTCACACTCAATTCAGCGAAAATCTCTCTCAATTAATGGAGGATATATCAATTCTTCTACAACATGATGAAATTTGTAACTCAAAGCAGCAGTACATCAACTTCCATGTTGAAGCTATTATGGTAAATTTCAATCATAAATTTCACCAATTTCGTCACTCAGATCTCAAATCAACTGAAATTAATATTTCTGAAGGTACTGATATTAAGTATTCAACTGCGTTTGGATTTTCGCCATTGAAAATATCTATTGATATGAGAATCAAAGTTTACATCGATTTAAAGAAGAATCATCCTGAAATTGTTTCCTATCAATAGTGATTTCCTACAATCACACAACAACTGAAGTAATGATACCAATGATTGATCATCCACAAATATTTAGATAAAATTCAGAACTAGTAATCTTTTGAAAAACAATAGCTACATTCTATGACATTGATGCTACGATTCAAGTTATTACTGAAGACATGCATTCAGCATACATCATTACAGACATCTCTAGCCAACCATTTCAAGTTTGTCAAATATACTATAACAAATTCACTCTGGCACAAGCTGTAAAATGATATTTAGTTTTAGAAAGTTTTCAATATAGAACTGCTAAATCTTGTAAAAATAGGTATATACTATAATAGTATATCCACATTACACTATTGAATTTGCCTACATGATCTCTTAATTAGAGCATAAAAATCCTTCATGATAACATGAACGTACATATATATGTTGTATTGATATTATTATATTAAGTATATACTATATTGGTATCATTAAGGATTCTCATATACATATATGTACAAACAAATTAATTAGGCATAAAAAATCCTTAAGGATACTAAGACAATATATTCATATACTCTGATGGTATCATTAACGTTTCATTCTTCAGAAAATACTCAGTATCTAATGATACTCTTAGAGTATATGTAAACTCCCTAGGCATCATTAAGGTTTTTAACATGCTTCATGTGCAGGTATACAATTGTTTGTCTACAAGAAAATGTAGATGGAATCTTAAGGCAAGGAGCATACAAAAATCAAGATTCTTTCGAGTGACAAATTTTGATAATGTCATTTAGAAGCATAATTCCGCTTAACCACATATATACAGCAAACCATCATCACTTTTCAGTCACATTCTACCTCAAATGCAACATAAGCAATATGTAGTGTTTGATAAGTAGCATCCTAGGCATGATTTTCACAATGAATATCACTGTAAAAATAAAAAATTCTCTGGGGATTGATAACACCAACTTCAGTAGAAGTGTCCCTGATATACACTATGATGATATCAACAAACAACATAAATTATTTCTTAAATAAATTAATTAAAATTTAACAAAATCATGAAAGAAAATTTAAAGAATACATATAGAACAAGAAATTGATTTCCCAGGATAGTTCAACGTGCTGAATCATGTTTTGATGATATAGAATAAATTTTAAAGTCGTACGGAGGATCTAATTAGTCATCATTATGAGAATAAACAACCACACTTCGCCTAAACAATAAAGTATACAAAAAATATATTTATTAGTCACTATAAATTTTTTAAAAATACAGAATGGCTAAATAAAAATTGTATACATTTTTGTGATTATATTTTTATCAACAAACGACGAGAACTTCACCATAAGATTATACTCTCCAGGGACAGTAATGCTCGACATAAATGGAGATCCGCCTTTGTCTAGCGTAAGAGAAGCTGGACCATTTTTGTTAAGTGGAGAACCAACAATAAAAGTAGACTCTTGTGCTTGACTAGACTTTCTATTCCTTTACCTCCAATAATCTTGATGTGTTTTAAAATCATCTATCTTAATTACTAATGTACCTTTAGGACTAACAGACTCAACTGGTTCTGAGTTAGTCTCATTATCCACATCATCTTTTGCAAGTGCATCAACTACATATGTGCCACCAGCATCAGAAGTACCAATTGGGTTCTCACAAAGAACATATATTCCAGGATCGTTATCACTAGCAACACCATCCGTAACGCTCTTATCCACCCAACCCGATACATCTGTTACATTATGTCCAGGATCCTATATAGGAGAATTATGCCTAAAATGCTCAAATATCTCAATAACAACTTCTTCTACAGATTCACCATGCCCCACATTTTCATTTCCCTTAACAACAATGCGAGTGGTGTGATGTTCAACACCACCATCCCCACTAACTTGATCATTTTCAAATTTATTAACATTAGTAAACTTTAGTCATTGTTGAAATATCTGTCTCACTTAAATTCACAAAAAATCATCATTCAATAAAAGTTTAAAATTTAACTCTATGTTAGTTAAAGATTCTTTTGCACTTTCTTCTTTCTTTTTATAATAATCTTGTGTAAAAGCAGCAATAGTAGACTCATATATAGAAACAAACACAAACTTAGATTGGGAGCTATCATCATTAATATTAATATTCTTACTACTCTTACCAACAAACTTACCCGTAGCACTTTTCTCACCGCCACGCCAACTTCTTTAACAATAAGGACACTATTTGAAACATTCTCATAACTATCTCTACCCAAATCTGTATGTTCTTTCTCAAAGTGCGCAAACTCATCCTTTTATGTCGCCTAAAATATATTAAAGAATTTTCATATTTTCAAAAAATATTATACATTAGATTTACACTTAAATATTATCATAGTCAAGCTTCATAGTCCTCTACGATACAAAAAATGGATACACATACTTTAACAAAAAACTTCATAATGTAACATAAAAATACTATCATTGGTAAAGAATCGCCTCAAATTTACTACGAAGATATTTCAAAACTTGAAGAACCTTATCAAATTTCAAATCAACATGCTTTCGAAAATCACTAATTTGATTCTTCAGCTCAACATTGATAGGGACAACAAGATTATCACTACACTAGTCAAAATCTACCTTTGACGTTTGTGTGCAAAAACAACCATCATTGAATTTTTCAGACTATGTATTTATAGGACAATAGGAATGCAAAACACAATATCTGATCAACATGTAAGTTGTATATCCTCAAGTAAACACTCTCATGAGTTACTTGTCTATCAATGGTCCAATTCAATTTAAGGGGGATCTGCGAATCATTATGAAAAGCAAACCAACCATTGAACACCTCACAACACTTATAAAATCAAATCTGTAACGCCAAGGGTAATATCCCATTCCTATAAAATTCAGGTTGATTCAACTTATCAGAACAAGTACTATATGTCAATTGAAATACATCAATTCCCATGAATAACAATTGAAATCTTCATCCTCAACTAGAATAAAATAAGACATATCAAGTACTTTACTTTTTCAATTACAAAAAAGGAATGTGTTTACAAAATAAAGAATTGCCATCTTAACAACATCAACATCCTTTTTGAATTTTGTATTCTTAAAATAATATTCTATTTAAGCCCATGTGATGGTGATAGCCCCTTTAAACTACCTCTTCGACAATCTATTCTCATCTAATAACACTGTAATGTTCATATTACCCTTGCATTTTTTTAATCAGTAACAATTGCAAACTCACCCAATTTGAAACAAAGACGTACACCATTTATCAAAAAATGCATCACATTCAACTCTTAATGCACTTCCCTTATCAACAAATTATGCAAAATGCGCTCTTGTACCATAAGAGGCGACATATCTAAATATTTACAAAAGCAAATTTGTCTAAGCAATTCTAGTTGGGCAACCGACAATTTATCATCAAAAATATGAATTACATTATAATTTGTTGAATAATCAATCTTTGATTTGTAAATAAATAGCCATTTTAACATAATAATCACCAACCTACACAGAAAAATATAAGTATATAAGTAAATCAATAAAATTAAAAAGTAAGAAATACAATAGTCACTTACTACACCTTGTGCTAAGTGACTATAGTCACACACACATACACACAATATAAACCAATCATGAGGATATAATATAAACTCATCATATAGCATCATATCTCAGAATATCTAACTGATATACAAGTCACAAGGTTGAACAAATTTCCAGTCATATAAGCCATACACATGATGATATCAAAACAGGAATGTTATCAGATGAAGTGAATATCATGAGATATAATAATGCGATGCAATGTCAAATAATTTCGATACATGTCTGTCCTATGATACACATCCACTGATAAACTCATACTGGAATCCATGGGGGCCACATATGGACCATGTATCCATCAGAACCATTTTTCTTTAGTATTTACTTTCATATTTAGCTGTAACCATTTTTCTTTAGATTTTACTTTCATATCTAGCCAGAAACATTTTCCTTCAACTTTTCATTTCTTTTCTTTCTTTCTCTTTCTCTGTCATGAACTATTTTCCTTCAACTTTTATTTTTTTCTTTCGTTTCTTTTTCTCTAGCTAAAACTATTTTCCTTCGGCTTTCTATCACCAATTGATCATCAAATAAGCACATAATAATGCAAAATAGTCATGCTCATTGAAGTAGGTTACACCATATATTTTAATAATTAAAACCAAATAATTCTCAAGTGAACAAGTATTTGCAACATATTATCAACCTCATCAAAACATTAAGACCAAAACAATAAGTGTACAGTTCCCACAATAAATGCACAAAAATGAGAATCCATAACAGCCACGAATGCTTAAATCAAAACTCAACAATCAATGCCTATAATAGTATAAATCTAATCACAGTTTATATCTTCAAATTACTCAAGTGCATAAATATAAAAGCATACAAGGTTCAATCATACTTAACAAAAGGTTAGAACTTTACTTACCTTAGATATAGTCTTGAATCAAGTCAAATCCAAAACTTTCCCCTTCCTACAATACTCCGAATCATCCTAATCTATTGAAATATAACATCACAATCAAATAACAAATCTAATGACACTAAAATGAATCAATTAGGCGAAAAAGGGGTAGAATGTTAAAAAAATCCATGCTAGAAAAAGTAGAAATTTAAAAATTAATGCATGAAAATATTTCCTAAGTAACAAGGAGTTCATCGGTGAAAACCATTTTGAAAACAGAGTTAAGAAATCATAAATCAAAATTTTGGAACTTAAGTCCAAAAAATACCCAAATTTCACCATTAAAACCCCAAATCATTAGTTAAAATCACAAATAAATTAGTGAAAATTAATGAAATATATTAGAAAATAGTTACCAAATGATTTGCCTTGAAAAACCTTGAAGTCCCTCTCAAAAATGAAATTTGAATTGTTAAAAATTTTGAAAATGAGTGAAAAACACATCCTCTAGTAACTGGAACTATTCAGTCACTTTTTACACTCTGCAAACACAGATAAATAATTGCAAATACGCATAAATAATCGCGAATGTGGAGGTATGGATAGAGCAGTGCTCTGCAAATATGGATCAAGTGTCGCGAATGCCGAGGGTCTCAGCTGTGCACTCTGCGAACATGATAAAGGAGTCCATGAACCCAGAGGGTTAGCACCCAAACTTCCACGAACATGGTCCTAAGCCCACAAACACGAAGTACGGGGAGGCTGCCCCAGAAAAGCTTATACCAGCATACACATAACACAGAGTGAACATGGAAAAGACCCTCATGATTCGTTCAAAACTCCATGAACACAAACCAAACATGGAACCCTATACAAATGAATTTCAGACTGAATGGAACGGTCAGAATTTGAATTTGGAACCTCCTTGGCCCAAAATCTGAGAAAAGTCATTTAAACTAGTTTCAGACTAGAAAACTCAAAATATTCTTGTAAGCTCTAAAACTTATAATGAAGCCATTTGTAGCATTAGTTTCACCATCTGGAACCACTGGAACTGACAAAATTTTGATCCCAACCTCTGAACTCCAAATATTGACCAAAGTCAAACTTATGATTCAAAATGAACTAAACATGCAACTTTGGGCATAAAATCTCCATTTTAACTCCAAATTCAGTTCTGTCAGTTCTCTTAGACCAGCTTCGAAATATGGAATTCACAGAATCACAATTCAACACTCAAACTCAAAATGACCCCGAAAATCAAGATTTCCAACTTTAAGCCTTTAATAGTTCTATCTTTACAAACACTCCAATATTTTACAAGGTTCTCAAAATTTGACTCTTAGATTTAACCAAAAATGACTCAAGCCAACTTTCGAGAAGGGCAAGGTAATTTGATTGAAAATACTAAAAATGACCTTTGAGATCATTACATCATCGCTACTTAAAACAATATTCATCCTCAAACATGAGATAAGAGATATATCTAAATGCTCAAATAACTGACAATATCGAACACGTATATCTAACTCTATCTCCCATGTAACCTTACTCTCGAGCCTATGGCTACAATGGACCTTTACTGAGGTGATCTCCTTAGTCATCAACTTCCTCACTTGCCTATCCAAAATGGAAACCAGATGCTCCTCATAATTCTAAATTAGGGCTCAACTCAATTGAGTCCATGGAAATTACATAAGACTCGTCCGAAATATAATGCCGCAACATAAAAACATAAAACACAAGATGGATTGAAGTTAGATTGGGTGGCAAAGCAAGCCTATAAGCCTTCTCTCTCTCTCTCTCTCGATCTCAAAAGTAACCAATGAACCTCGAGCTGAGCTTTCCCTTCTTATCAAATTGTATAACACCCTTGAAGGTTAAGACTTCAACCAAACCATTAACTCCAACAACCGAAATTGCGTAGCTTTTTTGGTGACTATGCATAGTCACTAATCTACTTTGAATCAACCTCACTCGCTCAAGGTCATCTGCTAACATATTAACACCTATGCTCTCCATTGTTATTGTGTCAAACCATCGAATGAGTGATTTACACCTCCGGCCATATAAGGCCTCAAAAGGAGCTATTTGAATACTGGAATGATAACTCTGGATACTAGGATGATAACTATTATTGTACGCAAACTCTATTAAGGCCAAGTGCTACTCCCATATAGTACCAAAATCAATAACACAGGCTCAAAGCATGTTCTCTAACACCTGAATGGTCCTTTCGGACTGGCCATAGGTCTGGGGCTGAAAAGCTATACTCAAATCCCAATGGGTACCCAATCTATGATGCAAGGCCTTAAAAAGTGTGACATAAACAATGAATAATGATCTGAAATTGAAGCACCCCAAAAATGCCCCAAAAATGTGCCTCGAAAATGCCCATAACCATACATTCTATATATCTCAAAATTCATGTGTGATATCCAAAATTTGACTTCATATTCTTGATCATTCAGAAAAATTTGAGTGGAGAATGGGTGTAATCCTGATTTTAGAGGACCCATAGCAAAATTTCAGAAACCAAAGGCATCCGCGATGCCTCGTGATGCAGACTTATTGCAGAGGTATGTTACACTATTTCGGCCTAAGCATTGGGGTCTTGGTCCCATGCCCTCATATGTATGAAAACACCTATACTATCCATTTTTAACTCTATATCACTCAAAGCACTATCAAAACCCTCTCTAACACTTAACCAAATATTTTCTCCAAGTTCAAGTGTCCCAAGCTTAATTTTGAATCTCAGGAACTTCATTCAAGCTTCAAGTTCTCTCCAAATTTACATCAAGAAAATCCCCATGAGGTATATGGGTTTCATCTATTGAGTCCTTTCACCCATGGTGCCCAGCCTTCCTTTTTATAAAAGGTGCATGTTCCTAAGTTGTATTACTTATTATGAATTTTGATTACAAATTGTGTTGGGATTTTATGAAATGTAGATTGGAAGCACATGTCTGCCTATTTCAAGGTTATATTATGAGATGGTTTGTCTATTGTGACTATGCATATTCTAGGCTATGAAACTATGATCTATTATGAGATTTGATAATGTATTTCAAGGTATTTTACATGAGGGTTCTACTATGCATTGGTGGGTTGATTTACAATAAGTTTTCTCACACCATTTCACTCTTGAATTGCATGATTTTGAACTAGTATTGCATACCTGCCAAGTGTTTGATAAAATGTCTTGACAAGTATTCTTGAGCTATTGATGATCTATTGTATGAATTATGAATCAAGTGACTATATGATGATTAAGGGATTGTATGTATGTTTGAATTCATGAAAAGTATCTATAGTGTTGCAAGTTGACTACACTTTGTTGGGGTGTGACATGCCCAATCACCTTGTTGAGGGGGTGACATGCCTTGACCACCTCATTGGGGGGGGGGGAAGGGGGGGTGACATGCCCATATTATCATGTCGAGAGGTATGTACCTTGACCACTCATCGAGGGTTGACATACCTGTACTACCATGTTGAGGAGTATGTAGCTTGACCACCTCGTCGGGGGTGACATGCCTGTATTACCACGTTGAGGGGTAGGTATCTCAATCACCTTCCTAGGGGGTGACATACCTTGGATTCCAAGTAATAGTGGTTGATCTATGATTATGGTCTTCTCCCACATATGTATTATGTTCTATACAAGATATATGATTTACAAGCATGTTTTACTTCAAGCATTGATCATGTATGTCATATTGATATTATACTAATCAATTGCTTATGATTATGCATTTTATCTATATTGGCTTATGTCTTATTGCATTGCATCCTACATACATAGTACATTCGAATGTACTAATGCATACTCTATGCCTACATGATGTGACTATGTAGGGACCGGAGCACCTTACGATCATCCTCCATATGGCTAGTTTTGGCATCTTGAAGATACGCTTTGGTGAGTCCTCAAGTTCTGGAACACTAGCTATGCTACTCTTGCTTTTGTTATCTCTTTAAGTTAAACATTTGATGCCATGGGGGTGAGCCCAAAATGTGCCTTGGCCCCACCCCGATCTATGCTAGAGGTGTTGTTGGAACAATTGATGTAATTATACTATGATCTTAACTCTTGAATGTTTTATTATTATCCAAGACTTCCCTTAGTCCCGTTTCCCTTTTTTATGTATCTTGTTATTAATGTTTTACTTACGCGACCAAGGATGTGTGATTGATATGCTAAGAGGCTTGTATGAGGTTCTTTTGGGTTCCCCATTCGCTATGTCATGTCTAGGTCCTAGGTTTGGGTCGTGATAAAAACGATGGAAACTGGGATTCCGTGAAGCCTCACAACCTGACTAATGTATAGCTAGGCAAATCTCTTAGTTGTATATGTCACTTTGACTAGAATGAAATGGGCAGACTTGGTCAACTAATCCACCACTACCTTAACAAAGTCAAAACTCTCAACAGCAGGAGGTAACTGAAAAACAAAGTCCATGGAAATGTGCTCCCACTTCCACTCAGGAATGGGCATGTTCTGAAGCTCTCCACCTGGCCTCAGCTGCTCGTACTTGATTTGTTGGTGTCACGACCCAAAATAGGGCCTAGACGTCACATGCAAATGGGGAGCCCGAGGGTCCCCAAGCAAGCCTCTTAACTTATCAATTACACATCATTGGTCACAGAAGCATTTAAATGACATAAAAGAGTAAAAATAGGGGCAATGGGACTAAGGGAAAAGCTTGCAGAACATCATAATCAATAGAAAAAAGAGTCAAGGCTCATATCATAGATATATAGCGTGTCCAACAACACATCTACTACATAGATAAGAGTAGGAGCCAAGAAAAATCAACCGGACTCACCCTCATAGTCAAAATAGAAAATAAAGAAGAGTGTCTCAATACATAATAAGAGAAACATATACTAAGGTCCCTGAAGTGGAGGAATCACCAACTAGCTTGAGTAGTACCGAACTAGCCACGTGGAGGAGGAGGATGATCAACTTGGGATCTGATCCATACATGGTGATATCATGTAGGTAAGAGTATGTGTTAGTATATTTGAATATACTAAGAATGTAGGAAGCAATGCAATAATAGATAGGCATCATAATCAAAATGCTTAACAATAGGAAATAAACATCATATAACAATATGGCATGTATGATCAATGCTTAAGTAAAACATGATTAAGTTACTCATGCTTATATAGGATATCATATGTGTAGAAGAGACCAAACTAGATTTTAAAAGTACAAACCCCTTGGTAGGTTGATGATGATCTCACTCATCACCCTGGTGTGTGAGGTACAAACCCCTCAACTAGTTTGATGATGATCTCGCTTACCACCCTGGTGTTTGAGGTACTAACCCCTCAACTAGGTTAGTGGCAATCTGACCTACCATTCTGGTGTTTGAGGTACTAACCCCTCAACTAGGTTACCCGGGCTCTTAGTTTCTCCTGGATCGGGCATGGTATAGTGCAACACTTTATATAGAAAATATTATATGAACAAGAGTTTTCCATCATCATAACATCAATAATATCATATCTCATTCTTTGGACCTTTAGTTCCTCGAAAAACCATAACCGAATATTTTATCAAACACTTAGAGGGTGTGCAATGCTAGTGCATAATCATGCAATTCAAGAGTGAAATCATATTAGAAAAATCAGTGTAAAGCCATCAATAGATACTTCGTAACACCCTCCAATAATATACATCAAGACCCTTCATCAATCCTCACCTTATACCTTAGATTCAAAGCTCTAAATATAGTAAAACAATCACAATTTTATAGAACCACCATAGTGTGCAGTGATTTTCATAATAGATAAGACCCATGAATAAATTAACTTCAAATCATGCAATTTTTAAGTAAATAAAGCTTAGGTATCATGGGTGAAAGGAACCCATGAAGGAAACCCACATATCTTGACTTTAGAGAACCCTTGAAAAAGATTAGATATAGAGACTTGAAGCTTGAATGAAATCTCTAAGATTGGTCTTGAGTTTTGGGACTTGAATTTATGGTGGAATTTGAGTCTGAGTGTTTGAGAGGATATTGGGGAATGTTAAGGATGATATAAGGGTGAAATAAGGCTAAGTATAGGTATTTTCACATATGGGAACCCTTATGCCCAAGACTTAAAAGTCTTGGACCGAAGTCAAAAATCAGGATAATTTTAACACTAGTGAATGTTGCGGAAGGAACACATACTTACACTATTTTTTAGCTCATTTTGAAAATTTGGATTTTGCTACAATTGCTCTAAAATTTGGGTTAGACCATTGCTCACTCAATTTTGCCTCTTGAACAAGAATATGAAGTTGGATTTTTGAAATAATGAACTAATATTTAGATATATGGGAATTACGATTCCGAGCACTTTCGAGGCATATTTTCGAGCACGTTTTGGGATTGTTTCAGTTAGGATGTCAAGTATTTGGCTACAAGATTCGATATGTCTCTCTTCGTGCTGCATTACCAATAATGCTAACACAGATCATGATATATCTTCTCTACCAGTATCTAGTATAGTAAGGCTCCTTAAGTATCAATCTGATCAAATCACCCACCTTGGGCACACAGATACAACTCCAATCCTCAAAACACCCTCAAAATCAAGCTTGGATTCATTAGCCTCCCCTCTAATCACCTTATTGCAAATTTGACATAGCTCCTCATCCTCAAACTGTCTCGTGCAAATCTGATCCATTAGGGATGAGAAAGCCTCCATAGAAGCCAGCACACTGGCATCCTTAGAAATATGCAATCTCATTAACCGATTGGATAGCCTTTGATCAACCTTAGCCAAGGGTCCCTCCTCCACTCGAATAGCCACAACACTCCCCATACTAGAAACCTTTCTACACGAAGCATCAAACACCATATTGGCTTTACTTAGGTGATATAAAATAGTCACATCATAATCCTTTAGAAGCTCAATCTACCTCATCTATGTCAAGTTTAGGTCCTTCTGGATGAAGATGTAGTGATAACTACGATGATCAATGAAGATGTCACTACAAACACCAAAAAGGTAGTGTCTCCACAAGTTTAACACAAACACAATAGTTGCTAACTCCAAGTCATGGGTGGATAGTTCTTCTCATAAGACTTCAACTGTCTAGAAGCATAAGTTATCACCTTTTCTGTTTTCATCAAGACTCTACACAAACCAACCCAGATGCATCATAATAGATTGTGAAATCAATCCACTCCTCGGACAATGTCAAAATAGGAGTTGTATTTAACAAATATTCGAGCTTTTGAAAACTCTCCTCACACTCATCTGACCATAAGAATGGAGCATTCTTTTGAGTGAGCCTAGTCAATAGGGTTGTTATAGAAGAAAAACATTGAACAAATTGCCTGTAATAACTTGCTAGGTGCACAAAACTATGAATGTCAAAGACTGGCCTAGGTCTGGTCCATCCCAGAACTGCCTCAATCTTTACTGGATCAACTCGAATAACCTCTATAAACACAATATTACATAAAAATGCTTCCGAGCTTAATCTGAACTCACACTTGGAGAACTTAACATGTAACTTCTCCTATCTAAGCTGCCAAAGTACAATCCTCAAGTATTACTCATGATCCTCTTTGGTCTTTGTCGCATCTCAAGCCTAGATCCTAGGTATGACATGGTGAATAGAGAACTCGAAGGGACCCCAAACACGCCTCTTAAGCATACATGGCTCATCTTTGGTTTCGAAAGCATAATTAAACAATAAAGACATAATTATAGGTGAAGCAGGGATTTGGACTCAAGCTATGAGGATGTTATAGGGAAGAGGATTAGCATGATCACATAACCTTTAAAGTCTAAGGTGCAGGTAAGTATGACTCATGCTAGGGGGAAGTAGGGCATAGGACATTCGTCTCATCATAAGATCAAAAATAGAAGGGAGTAGGGACTAAGAGATATATTTAATAGTCACATAATCACAATAGGAGTCAAACTCATAACATACACAACAATATCCAACAATACCTCTAATCATAAGGGGAACAATGGCCAAGACATCTCTCTGGCGCACCCTCAAAAGATAAATATCTATAATTAGACAAGTATTAATAAAGCATGAAAGTAAGTGGATATTGTCCTTGAAATGGAGGATTCACCAATAGAAATCTTCAAATCGATCCGTCTAGCCACGTAGAGGATGAGGATGAATAGGAGCTCCAGTCCCTACATGGTTAGATTATGTAGAGAAAAAGTATGAATTAGTACTTGGAATATACTAAGTATGCAGGATGCAATGCAACAAGGAATGTAAGCCATAATTAAACAATATGTGCAACCATAACCAATGGATAAAGGTTCAATATGACATGAATGATCAGTGCTTAGTCAAAAGATGCATGAAGAATCACCAAGTCACATGACATATCATAAATTGATGGGAAGGGATAATAATCGACATATAAGACCAAGTGAGCTACTACATCGAACCCCGATGTTCACTTTACACCTGACAAGGAGTGGTCTACTTTATCAAAGTAGACCAAACACTTCACCTAATGGGCACTTACCCCATTTTAGAGAGCATTCCACAAACACCTTATAGGAACACCGCCTTTTTTGGTTAATGTATAAGAGAAGTCCTTATGGTAACTATACTTTTTTTGGTTATTAATTAGCATGTGCCATACAGAAGCACCTCCCTTTTTGGGTCAATCATGCAATAAGAGCTATATGGATCAATTAGCTAATCACAAAACTATGGTGGAAACATAGTTAATGGACAATGGTTATCTACCAAGGTCCTCTTGGTGCTAGGTCACAATCCCAAGGAATACTCAATTCATATTCATAGTCATAGTATACAAATTCTTACAATGTCAGAATACTTTTGTAGAGTAGTTCATCAAAACCAAGGCTTCATATATCAAAGATAGGGCTCCATACCATTCATAACTTTCACATTATCCTCATAGCTCATAGCATGGATAATAGCCCTTGAAAATTCATAATAATAATAGTTTACATATGTTGCCATAAGACTTTCATCAACATAAGAAACTTGGCATATAGCTTTGTTAAAAATATGGTTGGTATATGTACATAACTTAAATCATGCAACGTAAGAGTAAATAACATGAGAGGAGTAAAATAGAATCATTTGAGAGTCATTCAACAACAAGATAAACCTTTGTTAGAACATCATTAAACCCTCATCTAAATCATGTATTTTCCATAGAATCTCATAATCTAATAGTGTGTAATAGCAAAATACCATAAATCTCTTCATAATATCATCATATAATAGAGTTAATGAAATTATCATATGTTACCATGACTTGAGAAATAAATGGAGAAGAGGAATGATAGAGCGTTGTGAAGGAAAGGTCTCCATAAATATAAACCCATATACCATGGTGTGGTTGGAGATAGAAATCTTGTTGAAGAATAGAGAAAATTCAAAACCCTCGCTTGGACTCTTCTCTTGAAGGTCTAAAGAACTTGGGAGTGTTTTGGAGGAGCTTGGGACTTAGGATGTTTTTTCATGAACGATAATGGAGTAGTTTAGGGTTGTATAAGTCTTGAAAGGACTCATTTGGAGGCTTAAATGATGTAGCATAGGTTAAAAATATTTAGAAAAGTCGAATTTACCCTATTCTTAAAATCTGTTGGACAAGACCACGAGACCCTGATTACAGGTCATGGTCCAGTACATGGGTCGTAAAAGAGGTCTCTTCTAGGTAACATATATTTTGCACTTCTTTGAAACCAAAACCATGACTCCAACTACAACCTGTCAAATAATCCATGAGAAATCCTACTTGTTGTATATTGAACCTCTGAAAATTCTAATTTTCACCTAGTCTTCCTTATATTCCATGAGCATATATATGGCTTGATGAAACACTTACGACCCATCAATCACTTTATGCATCGATGGCTCTCCAAACTTGAGCTACTAAAAATGCACACTTAGGACCCATGGACCAATGTAAGGCTATCATCTTATTGTACGACCTGAATACTCTTTTGGAAACTCATACTTAGAAAATTATTTAGACTTCATTTCTTTGTCACTTTCATACCTTCCAACATGTGGGGACTTACAATATCTCTCCCTTAGGAACATTCTTCTCTGAATATACTAAAAACAAGCTCTAAGGAATAGAATACATGCATCATAAGCAAAAAGACAATATGAACACCATGAAAATTTTCAAATCATGCTTCAAATAACATTTACAATGCAACTTCAACACCACATTATCATGCATAGATGACTTAAAAATGACATGCAAGGAAGAGAAGGTTTCCAAGTAGGGAAAAATCATAGTACCTCAAGCTTGATTAGAATGGAAGAGATAAGTCTATCGCTTCTTCATGTCTGCTTTGGCATCCCAGGTGGAACTCTCAACTTGTTGCTTCTCCAATGAACTTTAACGGATGCTACATCTTTGTTTCTCAACCTCTTTACTTTCCTATCCAAGATTTCCACCAGAACTTCCTCATAAGTCAAATTCTCCTCAATATTCACCACCTCTATGGGCACAATAGAACTAGGGTCTCCAACACACTTCCTCAACATAGAAATATGGAAGACCAGATGAACCAATCATATGCAACTTTAAGAACACATCTCAAGACCCAGTAACGACCTAAATACCTAGGGCTTAACTTTCCTTTCTTGCAAAAATTGTACTGTACCTTTCATTGGTGAAACCTTCAAGTATACCCAATCATCAACTTTAAATTCAAGGTCTCTTTTCTCAGTGTTGGCATAAGACTTTTGCCGACTTTGAGACTCTGCAACCTTTCTTTTGTCACACTCACCTTTTCCAAAGCTTCCATAACCAAATTTGGACCTAATAAAGCCATTTCCCTCACTAAAAACCACCCAATTGGGGATCTACAATGACCAACCATATAGGGCTTCAAAGGGATCCATTTAGATGCTAGAGCGATAACTATTACTATAACCAAACTCAATAAGTGAAAGATACTTGGGTCATTTGAATGGACCATTGTAGAGTTAGTGCACCTTTGAATGGAATGTGAACCATCAGTGGAAATGTCCTTAGTCTAAAAAATTCAGTAAGTATCTGAAGTCTCTACCACTGACCCTTGTACGGTCCATAGTCATGTTCTAAGGTATGTGGGATTGATTCATGGTCTCTTTCAACCATGAAGACCCTAAACACATCTTACTCCTTGATTTATGAAGATCAAGCTTACTTTGAATATGGGTCTTTTATATTAGTGTTGATTTGATTCAATTGAGATATGGGCTGTATTTAATTAATGTTTTTAAAGTAATTTAAAATCTAATATGTTGAATTGAATTACTATCATGAATATTTGAACATGCATGTCCCTTTAAATGTTGAAATTTGGAATGGATAATCTCAAGTATGCTTTAAATGTGAATTTCTTGATGGATTTACTTTGAATTTCATTTTATATTGTTATTTTAAGTGTGAATCTCTACTGCCCATGCTATTCTCTCCTCATTCATGGCACATGCATACATGAATATTGATTTACATGAATATTATGAAGTGGGTTAAGGCATAATTTTGTTTATAATTATGAATTTTAAGAAAGTATGATTATGACATGACACGTAATCGATCACATAATGTCTATGATATGGATCTATGAGAAATTATGGGTGTTTACACCAACATATACAAGCATAAATAAGATATTTCTATGAATGAAAGTATGACATGAAGTATGAGTTGACTTTTTAAGCCAAGTATGCATGACATGTTTTATGATTTGTCTCATTAGCCCAAGTATGCATGATTATGAAGTAGGTTTGGCTTTTAATCCTAAGTATGCATGGAAATAATTTGAAATGACTTATGCCTCTTTTGAAATAATATATAAGTACATCTATTCTTGTGGGATGATGACTTAGCATGAGTAGACTTGTTGGGGAGGGGGGGGACTATCTCTAAGGGTCCAATTGCCTTGTTCCATAAATATGTGCCAGCATAGGTGCATATTTATTCCCCTTTATGGATGATCATGTTATGAATGAAAAATCCTTATTGAAATGGGAGTGATCATAAGGTAAGGTTACTTATCCAAAATAGGAGGCCTATAAGGATTGATACGGTCTACCTTTGGCAAGTAGATTACCTCTTATTCGGTGTGAGAAAGACACCAAAATTTCATGTAGTAGCTCACACGGTTTAGATGTTGGTTGAGGTCTCATCCCCACATGTTGAAGTATTATGGCATTTCATACATCATGAATTTTATGCCATATTGATATATTACTCTTCCTTGTATATGTAATTCTTTCTAAATATGTGCCTTTGTTAAATAAAATTGAATGCCAGTTTAATGAGTTCATATTTATTGCATGCCCATATACTTAGTACATTCAAATTTACTAACACATACTCTTTGCCTACATGATCTATCCATGTAGGGATCGGAGACTATCTTCATCCACCTCTTGACGATTAGCTTGGATTATGAGATTTCCTTGTGGTGAGTCCTATTATTGAAGGACTAACCACCTTTTATCTACCTATTATGCTATTTCTTCTTATGTTATTACTTTGGGGGTGAGCCCGGAACATGTCTTGGCCCTCGCCCTAATCTATGACTTAAGAGGCATTGTTGGACAATATGTAATCTCTAAGTACAGATTTGTGTTATGATATGCTATTTGCTTATGGAGACTATGATATTAACTATCTTTTTATATGGATGTAATGATGATATGTTCATGATGAGATAGAAAATGTGGAAAGTCCTAAGCTGATTCTATCCCCATAGCATAAGTCATACTTACCTGCCTCTTAGTTTTTATGTGCTATGTGGATCCATACAAATCCTTATCCCTATGAACTCATATAGCGTGATCATAATTTCCTATCTCTAGAATTATGTGTTTATTACTTTATTATGTGCTTACAAACCGATGATGTCTATGTGGATGTTATGAGGCTTATTTGGAGACTCTCAGGTTCCCACTCGCCATGTCAATCCTAGGCCCTAGGTCTGGATCATGGCAAGCTTGGTATAAGAGTACTAGATTTATAAATAATCCTCAAAGTTCAAAATGTTGCATTGATTAGAGTCTTATTCATGAGTGTGGAGTGCACCGTACCTATGAGTTGGAGGCTATGATGGCATTTTAGGAATTGTCTGACTTCTTCATATCTTGTGAAATACTTTGGAAAATTTCTTAAGACTTCCAAACTTTGATGATATCCTTGATGCCTTACAGAAGATGCCTCCATGAGGAGATCCTCTACAAAGGCAGGCCTCGATTAATGAGGACCAAGTCCCTTAAGAACCCACGGGGAAGCTGGTTACTAAAGATGAATTCTAGACTACCTTTGCCATGCTTGACCAAGTGGTTGCCAACCAAGCTAGGTAGGCCAATCTTCCTTCTCATGCTTGCACTCTGGCTGCTAGAGTGAGAGATTTTACCTAGATGAATCCTTCAGAGTTTTATAGGCCAAAAGCTAACGAGGATACCCAAGATTTCATTGATGAACTCTCTAAAGTATTGACTATTATAGGGTTGACTTCAGAAGAGAAAGCTGAACTAGTTGCCTATCAGTTGAAGGATATGGCTCAAGTGTGGTACAACCAATGGTTGATGATGATAGGGTAAGTTAGGAAGAGTTTAAGTTTGCCTTTCTAGATCATTTCTTTCCTCTTGAGCTTAGAGAGGAAAAAATGAAAAAAATTATCAACCTTAAATAGGGTGGTATGAGTGTGAGGGAGTATGCCCTCAAATTTACAAATCTCTCAAAGAATGCTCCTATATTAGTGGATGAACCCCATGCAAGAATGCATAAGTTTATTTTTGGGATCTCTAATTTGGTTGTGAAAGAATGTTTTACTACTATGCTTTTCTGAGATATGGGTATCTCTATGCTTATGACTTATGCTGAACCGATTTAAGGGGAGAACTCAAGGCAAAAAGGGTGAATGATTCCAAGAGGGCTCGTTATGATAGTGGGTTCTCGAACTCTAGGGGTGGTGTTGGTTATAGTCGCTTTTAACAAGGCCAGGGTTCGAATGGAAAGCTTGCCAATACTAGAGTGCCTCCTCCCAAGGCACAGGTTGGAGGTTGGCAAATGCCTCCTCAGTGTACTATATGTGGGAAGAATCACTCAGGTGGATGCTTGAGAAGTTTGGGTGCTTACTTTGGGTGTGGTGATAGGCGCCACAAGGTTGCTGATTGTCCTAAAGCTACCAAAAAAGGGTCAAGGTCAAGTGGCCCAAGGTGATCAAGGCTAGTAAAAAGCTTCACAAGTTGATGCTCCTAGCAATAATAGATTTTATCCTTTGCATGCCCATCAAAAAGTAGAGGATACTCCAAATGTAGTGATTGATATGTTAAAAGTCTTTGATTCTGATGCTTATGCTTTTCTTGATCCGAGTGAAAATTTATCTTTTCTGACTCCTCTTTTGGCTATTAAGTTTTGATTGAGTCCTGAGATTTTAAAGGAGCCCTTTTCAGTTTATACTCTAATGGGTGAGTCTATTGTTGCCCAAAGAGTCTAATTGGGCTGTCCTATCTTTGTCTTGCATAAAGTCCTTCCATGTGATCTTATGAAACTTGAGATATTTTATTTTGATATTATTCTTAAGATGGATTGGTGCATGTTTTGTATGCCTCTATTGATTGTAGAACCTAGAAAGTCTAATTTTAATTTTCAAATAAGCTTGTTCTTGAGAGGAAGGGTAGTGATTCTGCTATTAAGGTACGATTTATCTCCTATCTCAAAGCCCAGAAAATGATTTCTAAAGGGTACATCTATCATATTGTGAGGGTTAGAGATGTGGAGTCTGAGTTACCTACTCTTTAGTTGGTTCAAATGGTTACTGAGTTTTCATATGTTTTTCCTGAAGATTTGCCTGGTATTCCTCCTCAAAGGAAAGTAGACTTTGGCATAGATTTCCTTCCGAATACTCAACCCATTTCTTTTCCTCCTTATTATATGTCACCAGCTAAAATAAAGGAGTTGAAGGATCAATTAAAGGACTTATTGGAGAAGGGCTTTATCAGGCCAAGTAAATCGCTATGGGGTGCTCCAGTGTTATTCATGAGAAAGAAATATGGGTAACTTCTTATGTGCATTGACTATAGGTAATTGAATAAAGTCACAGTCAAGAATAAATATCTATTTTCAAGGATTGATGACTTATCTAATCAACATCAATGGTCTAAGCATTTCTTAAGGATTGACCTCCGTTCTGGTCACCATCAATTGAGGGACAAAAAGTGTGATATTTCCAAAATAACTTTCTAAACTAGATGTGAACATTTTGGATATGTGTTGATGTCATTTGGTTTCACTAATGCTTAAGCTATGTTTATGATTCTTATGAATTAGGTGTTCAAGCTATTTCATGATAGTTTTATGGTTGTCTGCATCGATGATATTCTGATTTACTCTTGAAGTGAGCTGGAACATATGGATCATTTGAGTTAGGTTCTTCAGACCTTGAGAAAGAAACAATTGTATGCCAAGTTCAGTAAATGTGAGTTTTGGTTAGGTGAAGTAGCTTTTCTTGGTCATGTGGTATCCGGTGATGGTATTAAGGTTGACCCAAAGATGACTAAGGTTGTGAAGAATTGCCCTAGACCATTGACTCCATTCGATATTCTGAGTATTCTTGGGTTGGCTGGTTATTTTAGGAGATTTTTTGAAGGTTTCTCATCCATTTCATATCCATTGACTAAGTTAACTCAAAAGACGGCCAATTTTACATGGCGGATGAGTATGAGAAGAGTTTTCAGGCTTTAAAAGATCAACTTACATCAAATCTTGTTTTGACCTTACCGGACAAATTAGATGGGTTTCTGGCGTACTGTTATACTTCTTGGATTGGGTTAGGTTTTGTTATCATGCAACATGTAGGTGATATCTTATGCATCAAGGCAATGAAAAGTACATGAACAAAATTATCTGACTCATGATCTTGAGTTAGTGGTATGGTATTTTCTTTGAAAATTTGGAGACATTATCTATATGGTGTTGATGATGATGTGTTAATCAATCACAAGATCTTGCAATATGTCTTCACCCAAAGAGATCTTAATTTAAGGTGAAGAAGGTGGTCAGAACTTCTTAATGATTATGACATGAGTGTTTAGCATCATCCCAGCAAGGCAAATATTGTAACTGATGCTATTAGTAGGCTGTCAATGGGTCGTGTGGCCCATGTTGATAAAGGAAAGAAAAAATTGGTATGAAATGTTCATTGTTTGGCAAAATTGGATGTTAGATTGGCTGACTTGACTGATAGTGGTATTCATGTTTGGAATGGGGCTGAATCTTCTGTGGTTGTTGATGAAACGCCGCAAAATGCCCCAAAATGTGCCCTGAAAATGCATATAATCATAATTTCCATATATCTTAAAATTCATGCATTATATCAAAAATCCAACTTCATATTCGTGATCAGGGGACAAAATTGAGTGGGAAATGGGTATAATCTTAGTTTTCGAGGACTCGTAGTGAAATTTTATTTTCGGCAACTTTTCAATTTCCAGTGATTATCTGCGATGGCTCCACAATGCAGACCTGTCGTGGAGTAGTGTTGTGACTTCCTAATTTTTTATGTTTCAGCCTAAGGCATTGGGGTCTTGACCCCATGCCTTTATATGCATGAAATACCTATACTTAGCCATATTCAACTTTATATCATTCAAAACACTCTCAAGACCCTCTAACAATTAACCAAATATTTCATCCAAATTCAACCGTCTCAAGCTTAACTCCGGATCTCAAGAACTTCATTCAAGCTACAAGTTCTCTTCAATTTTACATTAAGGAAAATCCCAAGTATAAGGTATGTGGGTGTCAACCATTGGGTCCTTTCACCCATGGTGCCCAATCTTCCTATCTTATGAAAATTGCAAGTTTTCAAGTTGTATTATCTATGGATATCTTTTATTATGGATTATAAGCATGAAATATGTTGGGGTTTTATGAAATGTTGATTAAATATGCATGTTGATCTACCTCAAGATTATACTATGAGTTGGTTTTGTCTATTCAGACTATGTATGTTTTGATCTATGAAATTATGATATATTATGAGATTTGGTGGTGGATTTCTAGGTATTTGACATGAGGGTTTTGCAACATATTGGTGGGCTGATTAGTATTGAGTTTTCTCATATGATTTCGCTCTTGAATTACATGATTTTGAACAAGCATTACACCCCCCTCAACTGTTTGATAAAATGTCAAGTCAAGGATTCTCAAATTATTTACATGTTTTATGAGTCAAGTAAATTCATGATGAATATAGGCTATCAAGTATGTTATGAATTCATGAAAGTATCTACAATTATGCAAGTATGAAGTTAAGCCCTATTTTCAAGATTTACCTTTTGCGAGCCTTTGATGTTAATGCAAGGGTAATGTTTGATGATGATCTATTCTCATGATCCAATTTAGGCTCACCATTAATGTCCAAGTATGTTAGAGCTACTCATGTCATGATTCCATGTTTATTGCAAGTTATTAAAGTATGATTATTATAAGTATTCCGTGGGATTAGACTTAGCATCGATGGATGGAGGGTTCGCTCTCTTTCCTTAAACTATGTGCTAATATAGGATTATGATATACCTTTACTATACAAGTGGATTGATTTAGTGCACTTTCTCTTCAATTTCTTCTCGAAATGGGATGGGATCCCATAAGGTTAAGTTTCTCATAAAATCCTTTTCGAAAGGTGATGGGCTCCCATAAGGAAGATTACTTATCCGAAATGGGACGAGCTCTCGTAACGTGAAGTATGATTTATCTTGGCAAGTAGACTACCTCTTTATTAGTAGGGATAATCATCGAGATTCTAAGTTGTAGCTCGCATGGTCTTATTCTATGTCAGTTGAGGTCTCTTCCCACATATGTATTATGATTTATGCAACTTAAATGATTTACAAGCATGTTTTACTTCAAGCATTGATCATGTATGCCATAATGAAATTATGCTCATCTATTGTCTATTACTATGCATTTTTACTATATTGGCTTATTTCTTGTTGCATTGCATCCTACATACTTAGTACATTCAAATGAATTACCGCATACTCTATGCCTATATGATATTACCATGTAGGAATTGGAGCTCCTCATGATTATCCTCCACGTGGCTAGTTTTGGCATCTTGAAGATAAGCTATTGGTGAATCCTCAGGTTTGGAGACACTAGCTATGCTACTCTTACTTTTGTTATCTCTTTATGTTGAACACTTGACACTATATGGATGAGCCTAAAAAGTGCCTTGTCCCCCATCCAATCTATGTTTAGAGGTGTTGTTGGAATAATTGATGTATCTATGCTTTGAGCTTTGACTCTTTATTCTTTATAAATGTCAAGACTTTCCCTTAATACCTTTTTCCCTTGTTTATATTCTTGTTGTTGTTTACTTTGCTTTCGTAACCAAGGATGTGTAATCGATATGCTAAGAGGCTTGTTTAGGTCCCTTCTAGTTCCTATTTGCGGTATCACATTTAGGCCCTAAGCTTGAGTTATGACAAATTTAGTATCAGAGCACTAGGTTCTTAATGGTCCTCATAATCCAACATATCACGTCGATTAGTGTCTTGTTCATGGTTGTGAAATGCACTACAACTATGAGTAAGAGGCTATAAGGCATTTAATGAATTGTTTCCCTTCTTCATGATCTATGTCATGCTATAAAAGTTAAGGTAATGCTTTAAAGAATGTTCTTTGCTATTCTAGGTCATGCCTATTCCACGAGGAAGAAGAGACCATACTCTTAAGGAGCAATTGGCCTTTCCAGCTCCTCAAGCCCCTCTAGATGGGGGAATGGCACATGAAGAGTTTCGGGATGCCATTGCCATGTTGGACCATGCCATGATTAATAAAATCAACCAAGGGGCCCAAGCCCCTCATGCTCCTACTCCGGCTTTAAGGGTGAGGTATTTTACTAGGATGAACCCACCAGAGTTCTATGGGTCCAAGGTGGATGAGGATCCACAAGAATTTATTAATGAGGTGTATAAATTATTGTAAATTATTGGGGTTAAATCGAAGGAGAAAGTGGAGTTGGCAGCCTACCAACTCAAAGGGGTGACTCAAATATGGTTCATTCTATGGAAGGTGGAGGAGGGGAATAGTGATACTATTCCTTCGGAAGAATTCAATGCGACATTTCTTAACCATGCTTTCCTATTGAGCTTAGGGAGGCAAAAATGATAGAATTTATGAATTTAAAGAAAGGGTTTATAAGTGTGAGGGAGTATGCTATCAAGTACAACTAACTCCCTAAGTATGCCCCACAATTGGTTGTCGAGCCAAGGATAGGGATGAATAAATTTGTGTCAGGTGTATCCGATTTGGTGAATGATGAGTGCTAAACTACCATGCTTATAGGCAATATGTATTTGGCTTGCCTTGTGATATATTCCGAATAATTGGAGGGGGAAAAGATTAGAAAGAGAAGGGTTGGTGAGGCTAACAGGGCCCATTTTGAAGGTAGATTCCAAGGTTCTAAAGGTGGTTGAGTTCCTCAAGGCCACAGGTTCCTCAATGCTTCCAACAAGAGGTTTGCCAATGATTGGGTTCCTAATAAAATGTTCTAAGGTGGTAATGGAGGAGTGGTGAAGCCTAGTGTCCAAAGTGTGAAAAGAATCATAGTGGTCCTTGTTTGAGAAATTCAAATGCTTACTTTAGTTGTGGTGAAGTTGGCCACAAGGTTATTGATTGTCCTCATGCTCACCCAAGGGTGGAAATGGTCGTCCATAAGGCCAAAGTGCAAATGCAGGTCAAAGGGGAAGAGGAGGCCAATAGGGGGAGCACCAAGGCAAAATAGATTCTATGCTCTTCAAGGGAGACTAAGGATGATTGAGGTGCCCGATGTCATCCTCGGTATGTTAAAGGTTTTTTATTTTGATGTGTATGCTTTTATTAACCCACGTGCCACTCTTTCTTTTATTACTCCTTTTGTTTCCAAAAAGCTTCATGTTAGCCCCAAATTATTATGTAAACCTTGTGAAGTAAATACCCCATTAGTATGTATATTGTTACTAAACAGTCTATAGAAATTATCCCATATTCATATTGCAAAAAACTCTTGCCTTGTGATTTTGTTGATTTAGATATGATGGATTTTGATGTCATTCATAGGATGGATTGGTTGCATGCATATTACGCTTCTATTGATTGTAGAATCCGTAGGGTCAAATTCTAATTCCCAAATGAACCCATCTTTGAGTGGGAAATTGTGATGTGGTGGTCAAGGGTAGATTTATTTATTGCATTAAAGCCCAAAAGTTGAGTTCAAAGGGGTATCTCTATCATCTTGTGAGGGTTAGGGATGTTGAGTCCAAAATCCTTCCGATAGAGTCAGTTCTAGTGGTTAATGAGTTTCTTGATGTCTTTCCTAATGAGCTTCCCAGTGTTCCTCCTAAAAGGAAAATAGATTTTGGCATAGACCTTCTTCTCGATACTCAACCCATTTCTATTCCTCCTTACCATATGCCCCCAGTGGAATTGAAGAAGTTAAAAGATAAATTGAGGGATTTATTGGAAAAGGGTTTTATAAGGCCTAGTCAATCACCTTGGGGTGCACTTTTGTGATGGAGAAGGATGGTTCTCTTAGATTGTGCATTGATTACCGACAACTTAATGGAGTCACAATCAAGAATAAGTATCCTCTACCAAGGATTGATGATCTTTTTGATCAACTTCAAGGGACAGTCAGTTCTCTAAGATTGATCTTCGGTCCGGGTATTAACAAGTGAAAGTGAGGGAGTGTGACATTCCCAAGATGGCCTTCTATACTAGGTATGGGCACTTTGAGTTTGTCGTTATGTCCTTTGGGTTGACTAATGCACTGACTATACTCATGGATCTTATGTATAAGGTCTTTGAACCCTACCTTAACTTGTTTGTGGTGGTTTCGATTGTTGATATCTTGATCTATTCCCATAGTGAGGAGGAGCATGTGGATCACTTGAGATTGGTGTTGGAAATCTTGAGGGAGGAGAAGTTGTATGCTAAATATGAAAAATATGAGTTTTGGTTGAAAGAGGTTGCTTTCCTAGGGCATGTTGTGTCGAGGGATGGCATTAAGGTGGATCCCAAGAAGACAAAGGTGATTAGAAATTGGCCTAGACCTTTGACTCCATCGGATATCTAGAAGTTTCTTGGGTCTGGAGGGTTATTAATGGAAGTTTGTAAATAACTTCTCTTCTATTGCTTCTCCAATGACTAAGTTGACCTAAAAGAAGGCAAAACTTGTGTTGACTGATGAGTGTGAAAGGAGTTTCCAAACTTTTGAAAGATAAGCTTGTCTCTGCTCCTATCTTGGTTCTACCGGAAGGGTTTGAAGGGTTTGTTGTTTATTGTGATACCTCAAGAATTGGTTTGGGGTATGTGTTAATGCAAAATGGTAAGGTGATAGTGTATGCCTCTAGACAACTTAAGGTACATAAGAAGAATTACCCCACCGATGATCTTGAATTGGCAACCATGGTACTTGCTTTGAAAATTCGGCAACATTACTTGTATTGGGTTCATGTCTCCAATATGTGTTCACCCCAAAAGATCTTAACTTGAGACAAAGAAGCTAGTTAAAGCTCCTTAAAGATTTTGATATGAGTGTGCATTATCACTTCGACAAAGCTAATGTGGTGGCTAATGCTCTAAGTAGGGCATCCTATGGGTAGCCTAACTTATGATGATGATGGTGGCCAAGAGATGGCTAGAGAGGTCCATTGGTTGGCTAGATTGGGGGTTAGGTTGGACGAAGTTTACAATGGTGGTCTAGTTGTTGTTGATGGTTCTAAATCTTCCTTGATTGAAGAGGTGAAGGCAAAGCAAGATCTTGACCCCTCCTTGCTAGATTTGAAGGCCTTGGTAAAAAATGGTAGAGTGGAGGTTTTCTCCTAAGGGGGAGATGGTGCCCTTAGGTTCCAAGGTAGATTGTGTGTGCTTAGTGTTGATGACTTGAGAAAGAAGATTTTAGATGAGGCTTAACTCTTCTTAGTCTATTCCCTGGTTCTACAATAATGTATATAGATTTGAGGGAAGTGTATTGGTAGGTTGGTATGAAGAGAGACATTGTCAAGTTCATATTCGGATGTCACAATTGCTAACAAATGAAGGCCGAACATTAAATGTCGAGTTTCCTAGCCCAAGATATAGAGATTCCTACTTGGAAGTAGGAGGAAATCAAAGTGGATTTTATGGTGGGGTTGCCTAAGACTAGAAAGCATTTTGACTCTATTTGGGTTGTGGTGATAGAATGACAAAATTGGCTTACTTCTTACCAGTCAAAACTACGTATTAGTGCAGAAGATTATGCTACATTGTATATACATGATTTGGTTAGATTTCATGGGGTGTCCTTGTCTATCATTTTGGATCGTGGTGCTCAATTCACTTCTTACTTTTGGAGATCCTTCCAAAGAGGCCTAGGAACTAACATAAAGCTTAGCACGACCTTTCACCCTTAAGCAGATGGCCAAGCCAAGAGAACTATCAAAACTCTTGCATATATGCTTAGAGCTTGTGTTTTGAAGTTTCAGGGTAGTTGGGATGATCATATTCGACTCATTGAATTTGCTTACAACAATACCTACCACTCAAGCATTGGTATATCTCCTTTTGAAGCTCTTTATGGTACGCATTGCAGATTACCAGATGGGTGGTTTGAAATGGGGGATATGGCTTTGCTAGGTCCATATTTGGTCATGGAGGCCTTGGAGAAGGTGAGGTTAATAAGGGAGAGATTGAAAATAGTCAAAAGTAGACGAAAGTCCTATTCCGATGTGAGGAAGAGGGATCTTGAATTTAAGATTGGTGATTGGGTTTATTTGAAGGACTCTCCCATGAAGTGTGGTTTTATTTGGCAAGAAGTGTAAATTGAGCCCAAGGTTTGTTGGTCCCTATAGAGTATTGATGAGGTTCCAATAGAAATTTTGGATAGACAAGTGAAGAGGTTAAGAAACAAGGATGTAGCTTCCGTCAAGGTTCTTTGGAGAAACTGACAAGTTGAAAGTGCCACGTGGAAGCCAAGATGTATATGAAAAATAATTATTCATATATCTTCCATTATGTCAATCCTAAGGTACAAACATAAGTCCCTTATGTGATTTCAAGTCTTAAGTTTCGGCGCTTATGCCATGTTGCATGCATTCATGTTCATGTTGACAAGTTTATGGTAATATTTGCTATTCATGTTGAGATTTTTGAAATGATATTTAAATGTATTTGTTGCATCCATGTTGGGCTGAGAGCTTCATGATTACTTATCTTATATACGTTTCTTTGACATTCAAGAATGAATGTTCCCAAAGGGGAAGATATTGAAACACCCCAAAAATGCTCTGAAAATGTGCCTCAGAAATGCCCATAATCGTAATTTCCATATATTTCAAAATTCGTGCATGATATCACAAATCAGATTCATATTCGTGATCAGGTGACAAAATTGAATGGACATGGGTATAACCTGAAATGCCCCAAAAATACCTGAAAATGTGCCTCAAAAATGCCCATAATCATAATTTCCATATATTTCAAAATTCATGAGTGATATCAAAAATCTAACTTCATACTCGTGATTAGGGGGCAAAATTGAGTGAAAAATGGGTATAAACCTAGTTTTAGAGCAACAGTGTCAAAATTGCATTTCTCAGAGTTGGCGAAAAACAGTAAGGATCTGTGCCCTTGGCGCAACGTGGCCAGGGCATAAGCCAGTGTTATTTGTTGCTATTTTTTTGTTTCAATTCAAGGCCTAGGGGTCTTAGGCCTATGCCTTCCTATGCATAAAAACACCTATACTTAGTAATTTTTCACCCCTATATCATTTAAGACATTCCCTAAAATCCTCTCTAACACACCAAATATTTCATCCAAAATCAACTGTCCTAAATTCATTCTGAATCTCAAGAAATTCACTCAAGCTTCACATTCTCATTCAAATCTTCTTCAAGGAAATCTCCAAATTTAAGGTATGCGAGTTTCAACTATTGAGTCCTTTCACCCATGGTGCCCAACCTTTTCTTATGTAAATTGCATGTTTTCAAGTTGAAATATCTACGGGTATCTCTTACTATGAATTTGATTATAAACTTTGTTGGGGTTTCATGAAATATATTGACTGTTTAAGGATGTTTTGAGCTATGAATCTATGATCTATTATCAGATCTAATGAGGCATTTCCATATATCTTGCATGAGGATGTTACCAAGTATTGGTGGGTTGATTTACATTAAGTTTCCTCACAAGATTTCACTCTTGAATTGCATGATTTTGAACTAGTAATCACCAAGTGTTTGATAAAATGTCGATTATGGATTCTTGAGTTATTGATGATCTATTGCATGGCCTAGGAGTCAAGTGACTATATGATGATGACAGGATTATATGTATGTATTAAATTCATGAAAAGTATCTATAGTGTCGCAAGTTAACCACACTTTGTTGAGTGGGAGATATGTCTCAACTATTTCGATGGAGAATCCTATGCCTATCTACCACGTTGAGGGGTATATACCTTGACCACTTTGACGGGGGGTGACATGCCTATCTGCCATGTTGATGGGTATATACCTTGACCACTTTGATTGGGGGTGACATGCCTATTTACCATGTTGAGAGTTATATACCTTGACCACTATGAGGAGGGGTGACAAGACCATCTACCAATTAAGGGGTATGTCCCTCAATCACTTTCCAAGGGGGTGACATGCCTTGAATTCTAAGTGCTAGTTTTCTTGGTCTATGACGATGGTCTCTTCCTACATATTTAGTATGTTCTATAGAAGCCTGTTTTACTTCAAGCATTGATCATGCATGCCATATTGTTATTATACTATACATTGCCTATGTTTTTCCAATTTGACTATGTTGCCTATCTATTGTTGCATTGCATCCTATATACTTAGCACATTCAAATGTACGACTGCACATTCTACGCCTACATGATGTTACCATGTAGGAATCGGAGCTAATCATGATCATCCTCCATATGGCTAGTAGTGATATCTTGAAGATAAGTTTTGGTGAGTACTCAAGTTTCGGGACACTAGCTATACTACTCTTTCTTATGTTATTTCTTTATGTTAAACTTTTGATACTATGAGGGTGAGCCCAGAAAGTGTCTTGGCCCCTGCTTAAGTCTATGTTTAGAGGTGTTGTTAGACTAGTGATGTAATTATGCTTTGTTCTTGACTCTGTTTGTTTATGGTTATCTAAAACTTCCCTTAGTCCCTTATCCTTATTTTACTCTCTTGTTGTTGTTTAATTGCTTTCGCGACCAAGGATATGTAAATGATATGCTAATATGCTTGTTTGGGGTCCTTTTGAGTTCTATTCTCTATGTCACATCTAGGCCCTAGGCTTGGATCATGACAAACTTGATATCAGAGTACTAGGTTGTTAATAGTCCTTGGCATCCAACACACCGCATTGATTAAAGTCTTATTGATGATTGTGAAGTGCAACACAACTATGAGGACGACGCTATGAGGCCTTTCGGAAATGCTTCCCTTCTTATTGATCTATGTTGTGCTATAGAAGTTAAGGTAAAGTTTTTCCCCTAAAGAGTATTCTTTTGCTATGTTAGATCACGCCTATTCTAAGAGGTAAAAAGGCTTGTTCACCCAAAGAACACCCAACTTACGAAGAATTAAGGGATGCTATTACCATGTTAGCTCAAGACATAACTAATAAAACCAACCAAGGGGCCCAAGTCCCTCATGCTCCTTCTCTGGCTTCTAGGGTGAGGGATTTCACAAGAATGAACCTACCAGAGTTCCAAGGGTCTAAAGTAGATGAGGAGGATCCTCAAGAATTTATTGATGAGGTGTACAAAGTGTTATCTATTATGGGTGTTAGATTGGAGGAGTAAGAAGAGTTCGCAGACTATTAACTCAATGGGGTGGCCCAAATATAGTTTACTCAATGGAAGGAAGAGAAGGGGAAGAATAATGCGATCCTTTGGGAGGATGGTGTAAGGATGCATTTCTCAACCGATTCTTCCCTTCTGATCTAATGGAGGCCAAAATGATAGAATTTATGAATCAAAAAACAAGGGTCTATAAATGTGGGAGAGTATGCCCTCAAGTTTAACCCACTCTCTAAATATGCTCCACAATTGGTGGCCGAGCCAAGGTCTAGGATAAATAAGTTTGTGATGGGTGTATCCAATTTATTGAATGAGGTGTGTTCTACCTCCATGTTGATAGGTGATATGGACTTGTCCTATCTCATGAGTTATGCCAAACAATTGGAGGGGGAAAAGTTGAGAAAGACAAGAATGGGTGAGGCCAAGAGGGCCAATTTTGAAGGTAGATTCCAAAGTCCCAAGGGTGGCCGATTTCACTAAGGCCAAGGATATTCCAATGCATCTACTAGAAGATTTGCTAATGACAACCTAAGGGTCTAAGGTGGTGGTTGTTTGATGCCTAGTCCAATGTGCCCAAGATGCGGTAGATGTCACAATGGCCTATGTTTGAAGGATACTAATGCTTGTTATAGGTGTGGTAAAGTGGGCCATAAGGTGATGTATTGTCTTCACAATCTACTCTATAGTAGAGATGGTCGTCCACAAGCCCAAGGTGAAAATGCGGGTCCTAAGGTAAGAGGAGCCCAATAAGGGGACGCTCCAAGGCACAATTGGTTCTAGCTCTTTATGGGAGACAAGGGGTAGATGAGGTGTCCGATGTCATCACTGGTGTGTTATAAGTCTTTTATTTTGATGTGTGTGCATTGATAGACCCGGGTGCCACTCTTTCTTTTGTTACTCCTTTTGTTGCCAAAAGGTTTCATTTTAAACCTGAATTATTGTGTGATCCATATGAGATGTCTACTCCCATTGGTGCATCCATTGTAGCTAGAAGGGTCTATAAAAATTATCCCCTTTTAATTTTGCATAAAATATTACCTTATGATTTTGTTGAGTGTGATATGGTAAATTTTGATGTCATTCTTGGGATGAATTGGTTGCATGCATATTATGCCTCTATTGATTGTAGAACTCGTAGGGTCAAATTCCAATTCCCTAATGAACTCATCCTTGAGTGGGATATTCATGATATGGTGGTCAAGGGTAGATTCATTTCTTGCATTAAAGTCCAAAAGTTGATTTCTAATGGGTGTCTCTGTCATCTTGTGAGGGTTAGGGATGTTGAGTCCAAAGTCCTTCCTATAGAGCCAGTTCCGATGGCTAATGAATTCCTTGATGTCTTTCCTAATGAGTTTCCTGGTGTTGCTCCTGAAAGGGAAATAGATTTTGGCATTGACCTCCTTCCGGATACTCAATCCATTTCTATTCCCCCTTACCATAGGCCTCGATGGAGATAAAGGGGTTGAAGAAGAAGTTGAATGATTTGTTAGAGAAAGGATTTACAAAGTCTAGTTAATCACCTTGGGGTGCACCAGTGTTGTTTGTCAAGAAGAAGGAAGGTACTCTTAGAATATGCATTGATTACTGGCAACTTAATAGGGTCACCATAAATAATAAATATGTCATGACCCAAGTCTAGGGCCTAGATGTGACACGACAAATGGGAAATCCGAAGGAACCCCAAACAAGACTCTTAACTTATCATTACACATCATTGGTCGCAGAAGCATACACAACATGTCCAACAAGCACCTCTAATGCATAGATAGAGCGGTGGCCAAGACAAAGCTACTGGGCTCACCCTCATAGTCAAATATAACATAAGAAAGTGTCTCAATACATAGATAATAACAACATAGACTAAGGTCCCTAATGTGGAGGACTCACCAACTAGCTTTGAGTAGAACCGATCTAGCCACGTGAAGGAGGAGGATGATCAACTTGAGCGTCAGTCCCTACATGGTGATATTATGTAGGCAAGAATATGCGTTAGTATATTTGAATGTACTAAGTATGTGGGGTGTAATGCAATAATAGATAGACATCATACTTAAAATGCATACATTAGACAATAGGCAATAGTATAACAATATGGCATGTATGATAAATGCATAAGTAAAACATGCTTTAAGTAACTCATGCTTATATAAGATATCATGTGTAGAAGAGACCAAGCTAGAATTCCAAGTTGGTTGGGAGATGCTGTTCACACCTGGACACCCTAGTGGCATGGTACATACCCCTTATATGGTTGATAGCATTCATACCTAGACATCCTGGTGGCAAGGTACACACCCCTTACATGGTCGATGCCGTTCACACCGGGACACCCTAGTGGCAAGGCACACACCCCTCACATGGTCGATGCCTTTCATACCTAGATACCCTGGTGGCAAGGTACATACCACTCACATGGTAGATTCCACTCACACCTAGACACCCTGGTGGCAAGGTACACACCCCTCACATGGTCAATGCCATTCATACTTGGACAACTTAATGGCAAGGTACACCTCTCACAAAGTTATCCAGGCTCCTATGCCCCCTTGATCAAGCATGGTCTAATGCAACACATTATATAGAATATATATATCATGTACATATGCTTATTTCATTATTATAACATCAGTTGTATAATATCTCTTGCTTTAGATCTTCAATTTCTCAAGAAACCATAATCGGACATTTTATCAAACACCTTGAGGGTGTGTAATGGGGGTAAAAACCATGCAATTTAGAGATATAATTATTCAAGCAAATATATAATAAAATCATCAATAAACACCTTACAACACCCCCAAGACAGTCACATCAAAATCCCTCATCAAATCCAACATTAGATCAAAGATTTAGAGCTCAAAACATGTTAAAACAACCATACTTTCATGAAGTAAAATCATTGTGCAGTAAATTTCTCAATATACAAGACCCACATGTAAAATCAACTTTAAATCATGCAATATTAGTAAAAAGGAGGCTTAGGCACCATGGGTGAAAAGACTCAATGGCTTAACACCATATACCTTAGCTTTGGAGAAGATCTTGGCGAAGATTGAAGATGGAGGCTTGAAGCATGAAGATGATCCTTAGCTTTGGATAAGGGTTTTGAGTCTTGAATTTTGGAGTGCAAATATGACTAAGTGTTGGAATAAGTATTAGGAAATGTTTAGGGTGATATGAGGGTGAAATAATTTCAAGTATAGGTAAAAACATATATGGAAACTTTTAGGCCAAGACATAAAGTCTTGGACCAAAGCTGAAAAACAGAGTCCCAAAGTACATAGGGGCGCATCGCGAGGGAGACGCAAAAACCCCTCTGGAAATTGATTCTTGAAATTTTGTAATTGCTAAATCTTTGCTCTTAAATCAGGGTTAGACCCTACTCCCCTTAATTTGGACCCCCTGAATAAGAATCCAAAGTTAGATTTTTGAAATAATGAATGAATTTTTAGATATATGAAAATTTAAATTCTGAGCATTCTGAGGCTTATTTTTAGGCACTTTTTGGGGTTGTTTCAAAGTATCCGCTCCCAAGGATTGATGATATTTTTGACTAACTTCAAGGGGCCAGTCACTTCTCTAAGATTGATCTTTGATCTAGGTATCACCAAGTGAAAGTGAGGGAGTGTGACATTCTTAAGATGGCCTTTCGGTCTAGGTATGGGCACTATGAGTTTGTGGTTATGTTTTTTGGGTTGACCAATGCACTGACTATTTTCATGTATCTTATGTATAAGGTCTTTAAACCTAACCTTGATTTGTTTATAGTGGTATTTATTGATGATATCTTGATCTATTCACATAGTGAAGAGGAGCATGTGGATCACTTAAGGGTGGTGTCGCAAATCTTGAGGGAAGAGAAGTTGTACGCCAAATATGAACAATGTGAGTCTTCGTTGAACAATATTGTCTTTCTAGGTCATGTGGTGTCAGGTGATGGTATCAAGGTGGTCTTAAAAAGATAGAGGTGATTAGAAATTGGCCTAGATCTTTGACCTCATCGAATATTAGAAGTTTCTTGGGTTAGACAGGTTACTACCGGAGGTTTGTTAGTGGTTTCTCTTCTATTACTTCTCCTATTACCAAGTTGATCCCAAAATAGGAAAAAGTTTTATGGACCAATAAGTGTGAAAAGAGTTTCCAAACCTTGAAAGATAAGCTTGTCTCCGCTCCTATCTTGTCTCTACAAAAAGGGTTGGAAGGGTTTGTTGTGTATTGTGATTCCTCAAGAATCGATTTGAGTTGTGCTTTGATGCAAAATGGTATGGTGATAGCTTATGCCTCTAGACAACTTAAGGTGCATGAAAAGAATTACTCTATCCATGATCTTGAATTGGCCGCCATGGTAAGGTGGAGGTTTTCTCCCAAGGGGGAGATGTTGCCCTTAGGTACCAAGGTAGGCTGTGTGTGCCTAGTTTTGATGACTTAAGAGAGAAGGTGTTAGATGAGGCTCATAATTCTTCCTATTCTATTCACCCCGATTTTACAAAGACATATAGAGATTTAAGGGAAGTGTATTAGTGGGATGGTATAAAGAATGTTATTGCTAAGTTTGTATCTACTTGTTATAATTGACAACAAGTTAAAGTCAAACATCAAAGGCTGGGTGGCCTAGCCTAAGATATAGGAATTCCTACTTGGAAGTAGGAAGAAATTAACATAGATTTTGTGGTTGGGTTGTCTAAGACTAGAAAGCAATTTGATTCTATTTGGGTTGTGATTGATAGAATGACAAAGTTAGCTCATTTCCTACTAGTTAAGACTACTGATGGTGTCGAAGATTATGCCAAATTTTAAATTTATGAGTTGGTTATATTGCATGGGGTGCCTATGTCTATCATATCGGATCGTGGTACTTAATTTACTTCTCACTTTTGGAAGTCCTTCTAAGGACATATTGATACCAAGGTAAAGCTTAGTATGACCTTTCATCCTCAAACGGATGGCCAAGCTGAAAGAAATATCTAAACTCTTTAGGATATGCTTATAGCTTGTGTTTTGTAGTTTAAGGGTAGTTAGGATGAACATCTTCCACTCATTGAGTTTGCTTACAACAATAGCTATCATTCAAGCATTGGTATGGCTCCTTTTTATCTCTCTATGGAAGATATTGTAGATTCTCGATTGGATTGTTTGAGGTGGGAGAAATAACATTGTCAGGCCCAAACTTGGTTATGGAGGCCACGGAGAATGTGACGATAACAAGAGAAAGGTTGAAAACAGCCCAAAGTAAACAAACGTCCTATGCCAATGTGATGAGAAGAATCTTGACTTCAAGGTTAGTGATTGGATCTATTTGAAGGTCTCAACCATGAAGGGTGTGGTTCATTTTAGTAAAATGGGTAAATTAAGTCCAAGACTTGTGGGTCCTTATAGAGTGTTGAGAAGTATTGGTAAGGTGGCCTATGAGTTGGAGTTTACAAATGATATGAATATGGTTCATTTGATCTTCCATGTGTTTATGTTCAGGAAGTGTGCGGGTGACCCAAGTGCTATTGTACCTTTAGACGTCGTGGATGTTGTTGAAGACAATTTGACTTATGAAGAGATTTTGGCAGAATTCTTGGATAGACAACTGAAGAGGTTGAGGAACAAGTGTGTAGCTTCTGTCAAGGTTCTTTGGAGAAGCCATTAAGTTGAGGGTGCTACGTGGGAAGCCGAGGCGGACATGCAAAATTTATATCCCTATATCTTCCATTCTATTCAAGCCTAAGGTACTAATTTTAAGTCTGCTATATGATTTTAAGTCTTAAGTTTCATCCCTTGTGTCATTTGCATGCATTCATGTTTATGTTGGCAAGTTTATGATGATTTTGACACTTATGTTGAAGTTTTTGAAATGATTTTTTAAATGCATTTTTTGCATTCTTGTGTTGGGTTGAAATCATCTTGATTACTCCTATTATATACATTTCTTTGACATTCAGGGATGAATGTTCCCAAGGGGAGATATTGAGACACACTAGAAAGTGCCTAAAGATGTGCCTCAGAAATGCCCATAATTATAATTTCCATATACCTCAAAATCCATGCGTGATATCAAAAATTCGACTTCATATTCGTGATCCAGGGAAAAAATTGAGTAGGAAATAGGTATAACCCTGATCTTAGAGAAACTATATCAAAATCTCATTTCCCAAAGTTGGCAAAAAACAATAAGGATCCGCGCCCCTGGCGCAACGCGGCCAGGACACGAACCAGTGTTACTTATTGCCAATTCTTTTTTTGTTTTAGGGCCTTCAAAATGCATAAAAATTCCTATACATAGTCAATTTTCAACTCCATATCATTCAAGACATTCCCCAAAACCCTCTCTAACACTTAGCCAAATATTTCATCCAAAATCAAGTGTCCCAAACTCATTCCAGATCTTAAGAAATTCTTCAAGCTTCAAGTTCTCATTCAAATCTTCTTCAAGGAAATCTCCAAATTTGAGGTATGTGGGTTTGAACCATTAGGTCCTTTCACCTGTGGTGCCCAACCTTCCTTCTTATGTAAATTGCATGTTTTCAAGTTAAAATATCTATGGGTATCTCTTACTATGAATTTGATTATAAACTATGTTGGAGTTTCATGAAATATAGACTATTTAAGCATGTTTTGAGCTATGAATCTATGATCTATTATGAGATTTAATGATTGGTTTCAATTTATCTTGCATGAGGATGTTACCAAGTGTTGGTGGGTTGATTTACATTACGTTTTCTCACATGATTTCACTCTTGAATTGCATGATTTTGAACTAGAACTACACACCCACCAAGTGTTTGATAAAATATCCGATTATGGATTCTTAAGTTATTGATGATTTATTGCATGACCCATGAGTCAAGTGAATATATGAAGATGAAAGGATTGTATGTATATATTGAGTTCATGAAAAGTATCTGCAGTATTGCAAGTTGAATACACCTTGTTGAGGGGGTGATATGTCTCAACCATTTTGATGGGGGGTCCTATGCCCATCTACCACATTGAGGGGTATATACGTTGACTACTTTGATGGGGGTAACATGCCCATCTACCACATTGATGATATATACCTTGACCACTATGATTCGAGGTGACATGCCCATCTACCATGTTGAGAGGTATATACCTTGACCACTATGATAGGGGTGACATGCCCATCTACTAATTGAGGGGTATATACCTCAATCACCTTCCAAGGGGGTGACATGCCTTGTATTCCAACTACTAGTTTGCTCGGTCGATGATGCTGGTCTCTTCCTACACATGGAATATGTTCTATACAAGCATGTTTTACTTGAAGCTTTGATCATGCATGTCATATTATCATTATACTATCCATTGTCTATGTTTATGCATTTTGATTATGTTGCCTATCTCTTGTTGCATTGTATCCTACATACTTAGTACATTCAAACGTACAACGAAATACAATATGCATACATGATGTTACGATATAGGAACCAGAGCTCCTCACGATCATCCTCCACGTGGCTAGTTATGATATCTTGATGATAAGCTTTGGTGAGTCCTCATGTTTGGGTACATGAGCTATACTACTTTTTCTTATGTTATTTCTTTATGATTGAAACGCCCCTAAAAGTGCCCGAAAATGTGCCTTAGAAATGCCTAAATTTGTAATTTCCATATATCTCAAAATTCAGGCGTGATATAAAAAATCTGACTTTATATTCTAGATTAGGGGGAAAATTGAGTGGGACATGGGTATAACCCGATATTTAGAAGACCCATAGTTAAATGTCATTTCACTAAAAATTTCACTTCCAATGGGCCTTCGCATTGTCGATGACACCCCGTAACTCTCTGCTCTTGTGTGTCCATTTTTCAAGCCTCATTTATTAAGGTGGGAAGTGTATTAGGGTCTTGGGGAGATTCTAGTACTTATATGAGTTCAAGACTTTCTTAGGAATTTAGTTTTGAGTGTTGGTTTGTGCCAAAGTCAAATTTAAATGAGCATAACTTTTATCACACTTGGAATGTGATGACCCACGACATGTCAAATGAAAGCTCTTTGAGTTAGCATTCCAATGGACTATGATTTACCTTATTTCGAGTTCAAATGAAGGAGTTATAACCATTTTCTGAGACCCTCCCATGCAGTGAAACCACATAGGCAACTTGATGGGTAGTGGGGCATTGGACGGGCCGTCTGGGTTGCCTTGACTAGAAAAGATGTTTTTTGGTCTGAGGCATGTGACATGGCCGATGGCATAGGCTATGTACCATGCCACTGACTGTGTAGCTAGCCGTGGGAGTGTGCAAGTGAGGAAACGTTGGCATGAGGGGGAAGTTTTGACCAAGTGTGGTGCCATGACCATCTTCACGGGACGTGGCAAGCTTGATAAGCTATCGGTCCTGGTTTGGAGCCACCTGACCACAATTTTCTCACCAAGTGCAACTCCACGGGCCAGTACACAAACCGTGTAGGATTATACGACTCGTGGAGCATCTTGTCAAAGTGACAATGATGTTAATTTTTCCAAGTGTTCCAACTTTCAAATTTTTGACCAAGTCTCATCTAACGGGCACTCCATAAGACCCATGGAGTACCACACGACTCGTATGGGCCTTAGTGGGGCATCACTTTGAAAATTTTTCCATCTGTTCACTAATGGTATTGCCACAACCCAAGCCTAGGGCCTAGACGTGACACAATGAATGAGGAATCCAAAGGAACCCTAAATAAGACTCTTATCATATCATTACACATCCTTGGTTGCAGAAGAAATTAAACAACATATTTAGATTAGAAGTAAGGGCAAAGGGATACTTTCATAATATAAACATCAAAACAAGAGACTCACGACTCAATACATAACATATCCAACAGTACTTCTAAAACTTAGATAGGAGCGGGAGCTAAGACAAGCAACCAGGCTTACCCTTATAGTCAATACATACATAAAACAAAGATAGTCTTAGTACATAGTATGAGATCATAGATATTGTCGCTGAAATAGAGAACTCACCAACTAGCTGGGGAGGAATCGTACTAGCCATATGCAAGAAGATGCTCAAGTGGGGCTCCGGTTTCTACATGGTGACATCATGTAGCATAGAGTATGGGTTAGTATGTTTGAATGTACTAAGTATGTAGGATGCAATATAATAAGAGATAGGCATCGTAATCAAAATACATAAGCATAGGCAATTAGTAGCATATAACAATATGGCATACATGGAAGATGTTTGAAGAAAATCATGCTTACATAGAACATAGTATATGTACAAGAAGAGACCATCATTATAAAAGTCAAAGTCCATTGAGGTACCAACCCCTTAATTGGTTGGTGGATCGTCTCACCCTACCACCCATGGTAGTTGAGGTACAAACCTCTCAATTGGTTGTCAAGGTACTAACCCCTCAACATGGTTGGTGGATTATCTCATTCTACCACCTATTATGATTGAGGTACAAACCCCTCAACCTGGTTATTAAGGTACAAATCCTTGATTGGTTTGTGGATCGTGTCACCCTACCACCCATGGTGATTAAAGTACCTGATAGTTGATAGTCACACTCCAATAAGAAAGCGGTCGCTATCAATAATTAACCTAATCGAGGTTAGGGTCAAATCCATATAGAATATAGGGCTTTGACTACAAGACTTCACTACTAATCATTTCTAGTATTTATGACTACAATCTCTAAATTGGGGGAGGGGGAGGGGAGGTTTGGGATTCAAATACAAAATAAAATATACACTAATTAATATGCAAGGAAACACTCAATTTATGGGGACAACTTGGAAATTGTGTTCCCCATAGTTTATTGACTTGGTTACCCCAGATACATAACTATAATTAGTTAGTCACATGCAGAATGACAACTTAGGTTCTTCCAGCCCTCTTGTGAAGGTGAAGGTCAAATGCCACTATGGCGCTTGGTCGACCACCATGGAGTGCCAGTTAACCGTTAGCAATAGTCCCAGTCAACCTTCCCTTTTCCTATTTGTCACTACCTTGGTCGGGATTGTGATAGTAGGCAGGGTTTGGTGTTGTCCACCACCAAAGCACAATAAAAATAAAAGGAAATAGATAATACATATAAAATCCCAATCATAGAAATGCAAGAAAACTAGGTTATTTCAAGTCAACTACCCATGATTCCGACAACCCCAAGTTGTGGGTGCTTAGCTACTCATGGCTAAAGCAAAACATACTAGAATACATATAATGGACATAGTTGAGAGTTTTGCCAATAACAATGAAGGAGATAGGCACCACAAGTTTCAAACCCACAAGCTTGATTGATCAACAATGAGTACAAGGCAAGATTTCCAATCCCCAAAATGGGTTTTCAAAGCGAGAACAATAATCTACACTAAAAACCTAAGAAAACCTTCAAAATGTAATGTGAATATGTCTACTGGTCGAACTCCTTTCAAAAACCTAACTTAAGCTACATATGTGTTTACAAAATAACCCTATAATTTACACAGAAAAGATAACTGGTAGCTGATAAGTCCAACAGTTATAACTCATAGGATGACCTACGAGTCATAGTCGGGATCTCGTATCAAGTTCTTGGCATCTTGGACTGAACTGGTATGACCGACAGGTATGAGTCATTGCTTGGGCTATGACTCGAATTTTGTCTTGTAGTATTGGTCTTTAGTTTTGGGTCCATTATTTTGGCTCTTTGATTCTTGCTATGAGTCCATTTATACAAGTCATAGTGTATATTATGACTCATAGGCTGGCTTGTAAGGGTGACCTTCACTTGGCACATTTTTGATTTTTGGTCTCTAATTCTTGCTATGATACAACCTACGACTCGTAGCTTGACCTATGACTCGTAGGTAGGTTCGTATGGGCTATGCTTCATCAAAATCTATAACTTCTATTTAGAATCATGTCAACCTAACTTTTATGCAAAATTAACATAAAAACACATCAAAACACTAAAATGTCACCTTAAGAACTCATAAAATACCTTGTTTCAGGCACCAAATGTGTTGTACTTTGACAGCACATCAGTACCAACCCCTCAATCCATTTATCAAGGTACAAACCCCTTAACATGGTTTCCCGGGCTCACAACCCCCGAGTGGGGTATGTTCAATCCCAACACGATATAGGGGAATATCATATATAGATATATATTCATTTCATCAACATAAAGTCATTCAACTCATAAGACATGCATTGGATCTTCAATTCCTGAAGAAATCATAACTGGACATTTTATCAAACACTTGGCAGGTGTGTAGTACAGTGTAAAACCATGCAATTTAGGGATGAAATCATGCAAGAAAATTCAATGTAAAACCATCCATCAATACACAATACATGGTAACACCCTCAAGCAATATACATCAAAGCCCATCATCAAATCCCATAATGGATGTTAGATTCATAGCTCAAAACAGGCTAAAACAATCACAATTTTATGAAACCCCAACATAGTTCATAGTCTAATTCATAATAAGTAAGACCCATAAGTAAATATACTTGAAATCATGCAATTTAGGTAAAAAGGAAGCTTAGGCACCAAGGGTGAAAGGGTCCATTGGTTGAAACCATGTACCTTAGTTTTGGATAATTTCTTGATAAAGATTTGAAATGAAACTTGAATGAATTCCCAAAGATCCTAAAGAGATTTAGACACTTGAATTTTGAGAGAAATATTTCTCTAACGGTTTGAGAGAGTATTGGGGAATATCTTGTATGATATGAAGGTAAAATATAGCTAGGTGTAGGTATTTTCGTGTATGGGAAGACTTAGTCCCAAGACCCGAAGGCCTTGGACTAACTCAACAAAATTGGGCAAAAATAACACTGGTCCCCATCCTAGCCGTGTCGTGCTAGGGGCGCGGATCAACACTGGATAAGGATTTTTTTGGAATTTGAAATTGTGGTTCATTTGTTCTAAAATCAGGTTAGTCCTATTTCCCACTTAATTTTGCCTCCTGATCAAGAATATGAAGTTAAATTTTTGATACCATGCAGGAATTTTGTGATATATGGAAATTATAAGTTCGGGCATTTCCGAGGCACATTCAGGCACTTTTTGGGGTCTTTTCAATATCTCTCCCTCAGGAACATGTACCTAAATATCAAATAGAGGTATATGAGAGGCATAAACATGAAAATTTTAGCCAACATAAGGATGCAATAATGCACTTAAACATCATTTCAAAAATCTCAACGCAAGTGTAAAATTATCATAAATTTATCAATTTAAACATGAATGTACGTAATGATATGAGGGTTGAACTTAAGACTTAAGATCATATAGAGGACTTAGAATTAGTACCTTAGGCTTGAATAGTATGGAAGAGATAAGGATATCTCTTTTTCCCTTCTCCACTTTGGCTTCCCATGTAGCACTTTCGACTTGTTGATTCTTCCAAAGGACCTTAACAGAAGCAACATCCTTGTTCCTCAACCTCTTCACTTTTCTATCCAATATCACTATTGGATCATCTTCATAAGTCAAGTTGTCTTCAATAACACCCACAACATCCAATGGGATAATAGCATTAAGGTCTCCCACATATTTCCTCAACATGGATACATGAAAGACCAGATAAACCAAGTCCATATCACTAGGAAATTCCAACTCATAAGCTACCTTAACAATCCTCCTCATTACCCTATAAGTACACACATATCTTGGACTCAACTTTCCCTTCTTACCAAAACGAACCACATCCTTCATGGGTGATACCTTCAAATAGACTTAATCACCAACTTCAACTTCAAGATCCCTTTTTCTCACATCGGCATAAGACCTTTGACTACTTTGGGCCATCTTCAACCTTTTTGTAATCATCCTAACCTTCTCAAGAGCCTTCATAACTAGATATAGTCCCAAAAGAGGCACCTCTCTCACCTCAAACCACCCAACTAATGATCTATAATGTCTACCATAAAGAGCCTTAAAAGGAGCCATACCAATGCTAGAATGATAGCTATTGTTATAAGCAAACTCAATCAATGGAAGATGATCATCCCAACTACCCATAAAATCCAATACATAAGCCCTAAGCATATACTCAAGTGTTTGGATAATTCTTTCCGCTTGGCCATCCATTTGGGGTTGAAAGGAGGCCATACTAAGTTTAACACTTGTACCAAGACCCCATTAAAAAGACCTCCAAAAATACGAAGTAAATTGAGCATCATATCAAATATAATGGACAAAGAACCCCATTCAACCTCAGCAAGTCCTGAATTATAACCTAGCATAATCTTCAGCCCCATATGTGGTCTTAATTGGTAGAAAGTGAGCCGATTTCATCATCCTATCAACCACAAACCAAATGGAATCAAAACCCTTTGTAGTTTTGGGTAACCCAACCATAAAATCCATATTAATCTCCTCTAACTTCGAAGTAGGAATCTCTATGTCTTGGGCTAGGCCACTAGGCCTTTGATGTTCGGCTTTGACCTGTTGGCAACTATGACAATCTGATACAAATTTGGCAATGTCCCTCTTCATACCTCTCTATTAGTACACCTCTCTCAAATCACTATACATCTTAGTGGAATCAAGGTTAATAGAATATGAAGAACTATGAGCCTCATCAAGAATCTTTTCTCTCAAGCCATCTACACAAGGCACAGATAACCTACCTTGGTATCTATGGACACCATCTCTCCCTTGGAAGAAAACCTCCACCTTACCCTCTATTACCAATGCCTTCAATTCTAACAAGGCAGAGTCAAGATCTTGTTTAGCTTTCTCCTCCTCAACCAATTAAGATTTAGAACCATCAAATACCATAACACCCCTATTATCTACCTCCTCCAACCTAACTCCTAATCTAGCCAACTGATGGACCTCCCTAGCCACCCCTTTTCCACCATCATCAACATGAGCTAGACTACTGATTGACACACTACTCAAAGACTCTGCCACCACATTAGCCTTACCAAGATGATAATGCACACTCATATAATAATCCTTAAGAAGTTCTAACCACCTTCTTTGTCTCAAATTGAGATCTTTTTGAGTGAAGACCTATTGGAGACTCTTACGGTCAGTGAACTCATCAACATACACCCCTATAAGTAGTGACGCCAAATTTTCAAGGCAAAGACCACAATGGCTAATTCAAGATCATGAGTAGGATAATTTTTCTCATGTACTTTGAGTTGTCTAGAAGCATAGGCTATCACCTTACCATTTTGCATTAACACACAACTTACCCTTAAAGCACTGCAATACAAAACAAACTTTCTAACCCTTCTTATAGTGACAATATAGGATAATACACAAGATTATCTTTCAATGTTTGGAAACTCTCTTCACACTCATCGGTCCACACAAATTTGGCTTCTTTTGAGTCAACTTAGTCATAGGAGAAGCATTAGAAGAGAACCCCTTCACAAACATCCGGTAATATGATCTAGGCCTTTTTCTAATTACATCCATCTTCTTGGGATCCGCCTTAATACCATCCGCCGATATCACATGACCTAGAAAGGTAACCTCCTTCAAAAAAAAAAAATACACACTTCTCATACTTAGCATACAACTTCTCTTCCCTCAATCTTTGTAGCACTACCCTCAAATGACTCTTATGATCCTCCTCACTATGAGAATAGATCAAAATATCATCAATCAAAACCACAATAAATAAATCAAGATAGGGTTTCAAGATACTATTCATAAGATCTATGAGGATGGCTAATCTACTGTCAAATTAAAGTATATTTGATGCCTAAAATAAAGGATTTTGTGAGTTCTTAAAGTGACCTTTTAGTGTTTTGATATGTTCTTGTGTTAATCTTACAAAAAAGTTAGGTTGACATGATTTTAAAGGAAAGTTGCAGATTTTGCTGAAGCATAGGCCATACGATCCCCCCTACAAGTCATAGCTCACGCTATGAGTCATAGGTTGTGTCATAGCAAGAATCAAAGACTGAAAATTAGAAATATGCCAAGTGAAGGTCAACCCTATGAGTCCAACTTTCGAGTCGTAAGACATACTATAAATTATATACATGGACCCGTAGAAAGAATTAGAGAACCAAAATATTGGACCAAAAACTGAAGACCAAGACTACGAGACCAATATACGAGTCATAGCTCGAGTAATGACTTATACCTATGGGTCATACCAGTTCAGTCCAAGATGCCAAGAACCTGATATCAGACCCCGACTATGACTTGTAGACCAACCTACGAGTTGTAATTGCAAAATTTATCAGGTGCCAGCTATCTTTTCTGCATAATTCCTAGGGTTGTTTTGTAAATACAACAAATAATTTAAGTTAGGTTTTTGATAGTGAGTTTTCGAATAGTAGACACTTCTCCATTATATTTTGAAGTTTCTCTTAAATTTTGAGGGTAGATTTTTGATCTTTTTGGGGAAACCCATTTTGGGGATTGCAAATCTTGCTTCGTACTCATTGTTGATCAATCAAGCTTATGGGTTTGAAACTTGTGGTGCTTATCTTCTCCATTGTTATTGGTGAAACTCTCAACTATGACTATAATGTGCATTTTTATGTGTTTTATCTTAGTTATGAGTAGCTAAACACCTACAACTTGGGGTTATGGGAATCATGGGTAGTTGACTTGAGATGACCTAGGATTTGTGTATGTTTAATAATTGGGGTTTTGCATGTATTATTTACTTCCCATCATGATTAATGTTGTTTGGTAGTGGCCAATACCAAACTCTACCTGCTATCACGATCCCGGCCAAGGTAGTGATGAATAGGAAAAGGGAAGTAGATGTAAGGATTTGGTTGATATTTTCCTATCTAATCTACCAAACTTGACCAAAGGGAGGTTCATTGAGACAGTAGGTAATGGTTAGTTGGCACACCATGGTGGCCAACCAAGCGCCTTGGTGAAATTCAACCTTCACCTTCATAATAAGGCTGTGAGAACCTAAGTTACCATCCTGCATGCAATTCACTGATCAAAGTTATGTTACCTAGGGCAATTGAGTCAACAGGCCATAGGAAACACAATTCCCAAATTGCCCCCAAAATTGAGTTTTTTTTGGAATTTTGATTAGTGTTCATTGTTAGTTGTCTTTGAATTACAACAAACCCACCTCATCTAGAGATTGTAGTTATAGATGCTAGGAATGATTCATAGTGAAATTTTATAGTCAAGCCCTGTATTCCTTGTGGATTCGACCCTAACCTCAGTTTGCTTAATTACTAATAGCGACCTCTTTATTAGTGGAGTATGACCATCATCATAATATTATGGAGCTGTTGCTAGGGAATACGACTAGGTTTTGACTTGAATTCACAATTAGTTAGTTCTAGTATTGATTTCTAGAGTCTCTTGTATTTTACTTTTTTTGTTAGTACTTCTAGGAACAGGTTGGTTGGCACTATGACCGAGCAGAAGCTTTACATTGCAATTGATTTATTGGAATCTTTACAAAGACGTGCCCTATTTCATGGGAAAAGGTCCGAGGATCCCTAAATTATCTACAGAATTTTAATCAAACACTGAGGGATGTCTTTGGGATAAGACATCCTATTTGAGAGGCTACAGCTCTTCAAGTTTTCCCCATGACTTGTCGGAATGAAGCTGCAGAATGGTGGTCAATTCTCCCACCTGATGTCTGCTCAAACTAAGGGGAGGTATAGAGAATCTTCCTTTAGAAACTTCTATAAGGAGTCTGACAAGGAAAAGCTATGGAATAACATTTGTAACTTTAAATGAGTGCTAAGAGAATCTTTGGTAGTGGCTTGGGAGAGATACATGCAGTGTTTGGCAGTAAATCAGAATCATGGTCTAACTAATGATGAATTGGTAGCTAGCTTCTATCGAGAACTAACTACAAAACTACAAGGATAGGCTGATGCATTATTCAAAAGAGATTACCGGTAGTTCATAAGGTGATCATTTAATGAGATAATTGAGATTATGGACATACTATCCACAGTTTCCCAAGTCTACCAACCACTTCAAAGTTAAGCTATACCAACTACTAGTGCACCTACAGGAGCATCTAGTAAGTCAAAAAATGAAAATGATGCAGCACATTGGACAATGCTACCCCATCAATGTTGCATCACTAATAAACTGATCCGGATTTAGTATGTGCTTGAAGAAGTTCTGACCAAGGTAAATGAGCAAAATGACATCGTTAGGGAGATAAAGTTGGACATCCTCAAATGTAATATAAAAGTGGAACAATAAACTATATCAATGCAAAGTATGGGTGACAGGATTGAGCAGCTCGCTGAGCAACTAGATGCAGTGCAAGATGAACAAAGGAAAAGTGCAAAAAGCAGTGATAGAGCCCATGACAAAGTCTGAGTACTAATGAATGACTGAGTCGGACCCCGATGTTAAACAAGGCACTTCTTGGGAGCCAACCCAAGCATTTTGCTAATTATTTGTTTATTTGGTACTTAGAGTAGTAGTAGTGGTTTGATTTAAATTTATAGACAATGATGTAATTGTAATAATTTTGAGGATTTTTAACTTTAAGATTTGGTATGAAGGTGAGAAGGAAAGGACTAAAAATCTGAAAAAAAATTAGACTTAGAGCAGCTTCTACTAGCAGGCCTATGTATCATAGTCTTCATTATGACTTGTAGTCATGTCTCATAGGGGGAATGTAAAACCCCACACCTTGCACTACTAGTACAATTCAAATTAAACATGACATGGTTTGGTCAAATTAGCGCTAATTTTCAAAAGTGCTTGAATCTTGTGTTAATGGGCTATATGTGCGTCTAATGCTTAAGAGGGCCAAATGTATACATGTTTTGTGTTGAATTAAGGATTGTATGTCCTTAAATGAAGTAAGATAATTGAGGTGCTTGTAGGAATTAGGAAGCTAGCAGGTGAATCACCTTCTTGCTTAGCTTGAATTTGCAAGCTAAACGGAGATGAGATTCGATGTCGAATTTTTCCAAGTTCAATTATGAATAAAGTCTGTATTAAGGGTGTAAATTTAGCCCATGTTTTAGTATTATAAATGGTCTATGTGATCAGGCAATGGACAATATTAAAAAGGGCTCAAATACACCACAACCCACTTGGCTAATTGGACCCAAAACTAAGTGAAGAGAGAATTGGAAAATAGGCAGCCCAAGCCCATCAAATTGTAGACCCATTTAGGCCCAAGTGTGAGGCCCAAGCTGGTGGATCACTAGATTGATAATGTGTGGTATATGGTGGTCAAAAGGTCAAGGGAAGGTCGTCCAAATACCCCTTTATAAAGGGTTCAAAAGCAGCTCCACAATTCATTCTCAAGTTGAACACAAAAAAATTCATATTGCTCTCTCTACTTTCTCGCAACTTTTCTCAACTTTGTAAAGCAGCTAAAAGGTACTTCTAGGGTTCTTAGACAAGCCCTAAACACTAAAGTAAGGTGTAAGTAAGTTTACACATGTGTTTTGTATGGTTGTATGATGAAAAACAAGAAGTATATGATAGTATGTTGGTGCTAGAAAATCTGGACAGATTCTGTGTTGAAAGTTGCTGCACCTTTTGCTTTTGTATTTGTGATTTGTCTATGGTTTGTGAGTTGTATTATGAAGAGACCTTGGTGTCCTTAATATGGTTTGAGTTATAAACATAACCCCAAGGTTACTGCCCTGATTTTGGTTTCATTTAACAGGCGCATTTTGTTGTGTTATCTCAAGCGTCATGTTGATTGAAACATGCGGGCTGTTGTATATAAGGCTATTAGCTCACATCCCTCATGGATTCTTAAGTGCTGTCATAAGATTGATTTAAATCTGTTTATATGTGTAAATGTTGCTGGAGCAGTTTGGTTAAAGTTGGAATAGGTTTGGAGTTGTTGACATCGAAAGGTAGCGAAAAAAAAGTAATGTTATGCTGTCCATTTTTTAGATTGTGCGGAATTGTGATGTTATGTGTTTTGTAGGTTGTTGTAAGAATGTTATGACATCAAAATAGGCTGTACATGATGTTGATATGATAATGTGTATTATAGTATACAATTAGGGGCGGAAATGTTAAAGGAATACTCTCGGGTTTATAATCACCCGCTTGCTGCCCATGTATCATTTTCTTATGTGATTGGGATGCCAAGGTGTATCTATTGGCTATTAATGTTAGTTTTATCACCTACTATATTGTAGATAAGTATTTGGAGGAAGGGAAGGTTATCTCGAGGTAGTTACAAGGTCATACAACGAGGTATGCAAGGTTATATGATTTCATATCACTTGTCATGAAACATAGCTCTCTACTTAGTACATAAAGGCATTTGTCAACTCCGACACTACTATTAACCATGTCTCCACTCTTTTGCATGTTCATATGATTCCATATATAGTCACCTTAGAATCTTCATACATGCTTGGATACCAAGTTACATGAGTTCCTGTTACAAAATAAAGTTCATGAGTTGATCCATTTCATATGCATTTAATCATTTGTGTAATGTACTCTTTTCATTGTCATATTGTCTTATGTGATTATCCATATAACACATGCTACATATACAGTCCTACAACTTCAATATTATGGCCACCAAAACAATCATCTCAAAGGTAATTAAAAGATAAAATATATAGTTTTTGATAGGTGGTAGCTTGAGGGGTGGAGATAGCACCTAGTAAGGGATGATCCTATCAAGGGGGGGTAGCCCGAGGGGTTGAGTATAACCTAGCCAGGGATGAACCTGATACAGTTTTGCCACTGATCAGTTGGTTATTTGTTTTGTAGTTGTGCACAGATTTTATAATAAAGGTAAAGTAATATAAATAACATAAAGTACATGATCCCACAGTACAACTAAAGGTGGTCTCTTATGCTGCACCAGTGTATAGTTTCATTTAAATTGTTACTTCATATGCAGTGTTTCCTGCCTTACATACTCAGTACATTATCTTATACTAATGTCCCTTACATGGGACCTACATTTTATGCTGTAGGTACAAGTGCTAGTAGATTTCCCCAGTAGGAGTATATGACATTCAGCTGTGGTTACCAAGCTCCAGGTTGCTTTGGAACTTCGCATGTCTTGAGCTTATATGTTTATATTGTACAGTTAGTTGAGGTGGGGCCTGTCCCAACCCTTATTAGCTATTTTTCTTTATTTAGAGGCTTTGTAGACTATGTAAAGTAAAGTGTGGTGATGTCTCGTACTTTAAATACCGTGGCCCCAACGGCCTAGTCATATGCATTTCCTTTGGCTTATTATCATTGTTTATCTTCTTAAAGGCGTATCAAATGCAAAAACCCTTTATAGTATGTAAAAAAAGTGCATAGTTATAGGTTGGTTCTCCCGAGCCTTATAGGCAAAGGGTGCTAGTCTGCCCTAACGGGACTTTGGGGCGTGACAAGAGTGGTATCAGAGCGGGTCATCCTAGGGAGTCTACAAAGCTGTGTCTATGTAGAATCTTATTTATCGATATGTTGTGCACCATATCTATAAGCAGGAGGCTAAGTGACATTTAGGAGTTGTTACTTTCTTTCCATTCTTTAGATCGTGCCATAAAGTCAAGGGCAATAGGTGCATTATGTCTAATTCCTAAATTATTTTGTACAACAAATATGCCAAAAACAAGGCATAATAAAGGAAAAGGGAAGGGAATAGAAGTGGTGCTTGGTATACCTAGCCAGGTGAGATAACAAAATGAGATTTGAAAGGAGTCTTTATCACAGACATCTCCAGCTCCTCCAGTTCATAATAAACCAAAGAGCAGTAAAATTCCCCCAGAGCCACCTATTGATGCTACCGTATGGGATCTGAGAAATGCAGTAGAACTATTGACTCGTATAGTTGCTGGTCAAGGTCAAAGGCAGGAAGGTGCAGTTATGGGTACAGGTGGTACAAATAGGGCAACTGGTACCAGAATACGTGAATTGCTTAATTTGGACCCTCCAACCTTCGCTGGGTCAGATCCTAATGAAGACCCCTACAACTTTATTGATCAGATTCAACATACTTTAGATATTATGCACGTAAGTGTTACAGTTCGAGTTGTGTTAGCGACATATAGGCTGAAGGTTGTAGCTGTATTATGGTATGAAGCTTGGAAGTAATCTAAGGGTATGGATGCACCTCCAACTACCTGGAAAGAGTTCAGAGAGGTATTTCTTGACCATTATTTGCCATTAGAGATCCGATAGGCCCGTGTAGATCAATTCCTGAATCTTCACCAAAGGAATATGAGTATGAGGGAGTATAACCTTTAATTTAATTCCCTAGCAAGGTATTCTCCTAATGTGGTTGTTACAATGGCAGATAGAGTTCATCGATATGTATATAGGTTCGATACGTATCTGGTCAGGGACTACACTATTGTTTCTTTGAATAAAGATGTGGATATAGCAAGAATGCAGGCTTCTGCATAGAAATTAGAGGATCAGAGGCAGAGGAGAAGGACACAAGATTTGGAGAGGAGTCAGGCGAAAAGAGCCAAATCTATAGGGCAGTTTGCACCACCCCAAAGGGATCTCAGGCCTCGGTTTGCTAATAGACCGCCTAGGCCATCATCCTCCTACTCTACAGTCAGTGCTCCACCACAACTTCAAAGGCCTAGAAGTAATCAGTTTGGTCAATGATGTGAGGGACAGGGTACACGAACAACATGATATTCAACTGGATAGCAAATAACACCTAGGCAACCTTGTAAACAGTGTGGAAGGAGTCATCTAGGTATATGTCATGTTGGGACAGATGTTTTCTATTGGTGTGGTATACGAGGGCATGTGATAAAGGATTGCCCAAGGAGATGTATAGGTGGTATGGCACAATCTACTGGGTTAGCTGTTGCATCATCATCGTCAGCTCCTCCAGCAAGTAGGGGTCATCAAGCACCTATGGGTCATGGTAGAGGTGGGACAACTAGCTCTAGTAGGGTCGAGAATCGCATGTATGCACTAGGGAGTTGGCAGAATTTGGAAGCTTCACTTGATGTGGTCACAGGTACATTGTCCATCTTTTCACATAATGTATATGCATTAATTGAGCCTAGTTCTATACTATCATACATCACACGACTAGTTGCTATGAAGCTTAAGAGAAGACCCAAATTATTGAGCAAACTATTTGAAGTATCTATACCAACCGGTGAATCTATTATGGCTAGAAGGGTTTATTATGACTGTGTAGTAACTGTTTATGGCCGTGACACATTGGCTGACCTTATTGAGTTAGAAATTGTGGAATTTGATGTTATAATGGGTATAGATTGGTTAGGTTCTTATTATGCCACTATGGATTGCCGAACTAAGAGAGTGTATTTCCACTTTCTAAATGAGGCCGTTCTTGAACAAAAAGGCAATGTTGGGGCACCAAAGGGGAAGTTTATCTCTTACGTTAAGGCAAGAAAGATAATATCCAAGGGGTATATATGTTATTTAGTTAGAGTAAGGGATATCAAGACAGAATCACCAATTCTTCAGTTAGTTCCAATAGTTAATGAATTTGTTGATGTGTTCCCTGAAGAACTCCCAAGCTTACCTCCTGAACGAGAAATAGATTTTGGTATTGATGTACTTCCAGGCACTTAATCTATTTCTATCCCTCCATATAGAATGGCCCCACCAGAATAGCGTGAATTAAAAGAGAAGTTAAAAGATTTACTAGATAAGGATTTTATAAGACCTAGTGTTTTCCCCTGGGGTGCACCAGTGTTATTTGTATGCAAAAAGGATGGCACGTTGAGAATGTATATTGACTATTGACAATTGAATAAGGTGACAATTCAGAATAAATATCCCCTCCCCAGGATTGATGACTTATTTGATCAGTTATAGGGTGCCAAATGCTTTTCAAAAATTGATTTGAGATAAGGTTATCACCAAGTGAGGCTGAAGGAGTAAGATATACCCAAGACAGCTTTCAGAATGTGCTATGGTCACTTTGAATTTCTTGTTATGTCATCTGGGCTAACAAATGCACTAGCAATTTTTATGGATCTGATGAACAGGGTATTCAAACCATTCTTGGATGTGTTTGTAATAGTATTTATAGATGACATCTTGGTATATTCAAGATTAGAAGAGGACCATATAGATCACTTATGACAGGTTTTACAGACTCCTCGTGATCGAAAGTTGTATGCAAAATTTTCTAAATGTGAATTTTGGCTTAAATTGATAGCTTTCTTGGATCATATTGTGTCTGATGAGGGAATAAGGGTGGATTCACAAAAGATAGAGGCTGTGAAAGATTGGCCAAGACCAATAACACCCACGGAAGTTCGGAGCTTCTTAGGCTTGGCAAGTTATTACAGGAGGTTTTTTGAAGGTTTTTCTTTTATTTCTGCACCTCTAACAAAGTTGACACATAAGGCAACCAAGTTCCAATGGGATGATGCGTGTGAAAGAAGCTTCCAAGAGCTGAAAAATAAGCTAACTTCTGCACCCGTGCTAGTACTTCCAGAAGGTACTAAGGGGTATGCAGTGTACTGAGATACTTCAGGAGTTGGCTTAGGGTATGTACTGACACAAAATGGTAGGGTAATTGCTTATGCATCCAGACAACTATGACCCCATGAGAAAAACTAGCCAACTCACGATCTCAAGCTAGCAGCAGTTGTGTTTGCTCTGAAAATAAGGCGTCATTATTTATATGGGGTCCATGTTGACATATATACTAATCATAAGAGCTTGTAGTACATATTTATGCAGAAAGACCTGAACTTAAGATAGCGGAGATGGCTAGAACTAATAAAGTATTACGACATTGATATACTGTATCATTAGGGGAAAGCCAATATGGTAGCTGATGCTCTGAGTCGTAAGGCAATCATAAATACTAGTGATTAAGCTGTGGTAAATCAAGGAATGGCCAAGGATCTATGTCAGGTAGCTAGTTTGGGCGTTCGCCATCTTGAAACTCCAAAGGAAGGAGTTATTTTGCAGAATGCTGCAGAGTCTTCATTGGTAATGGAGGTGAAAGAAAAATAGTTCAAGGATCCTTTTCTACGACAGCTTAAGGAAAAGCTGAGTTGGCATACAATAAAAGGTTTTGACCTTGCATAAAATAGAGTATATTACTTCCAAAATAGATTATATGTGCCTATTATTAATAGGGTAAGAAAGAGAATAATGGAAGAAGCCCATCATTCCCGGTATTCCATCCATCTAGGATCAACTAGAATGTACCATGACCTGAAGGGAATGTTTTGGTGGGGAGGCATGAAAAAGGAACTTACAGAATTTATGACTCAATGTCCAAATTGCCATAAGTATAAGTAGAAGACGAAAAGCCAGGAGGTTATATGCAGTGTATAGAACTTCCAACATGGAAGTGGGATATGATTAATATGGATTTTGTTACGGGCTTGCCTCGCTCATCTCAGAAGTTTGACTCTATATGGGTAATAATTGACAGACTCACAAAGTCAACACACTTCTTGCCAGTGAGGAGTGAGTATACAGCTGAAGAGTATGCTAAGCTATACCTCAAAGATATAGTTAGTCTATATGGAGTCCAAATCTCCATTATATCTAATCGAGGAGCTAAATTTACTGCAAAGTTTTGGAAGTCCTTCCAATGGAGTTTAGGGACACAAGTGAATTTGAATACAATATTCCACCCTCAAATAGATGGAACGCACTATTCAGACATTGAAGATATGTTGCAACCTTGTGCATTGGACTTTAAAGGTAGTTGGGTGGACCATTTACCACTTATTGAGTTTGCCTGTAACAATAGCTACCACGCGAGTATCAAAATGGCACCTTATGAAGCTTTGTATGTAAGGAAATGTAGATCACCAATTGGATGGTTTGAAGTGGGGTAAACCACCTTATTTGGGCCAGATCTAGTACAACAAGCCATGTAATAAGTTAAGGTGATATAGCGGCGACTAGAAACAGCCCAAAGTCAGCACAAATCATATGCGGATGCTAGGAGAAGAGCACTGGAACTTTCATTAGGTGATTAGGTAGTTTGAAAGGTATCTCCAATGAAAGGGGTTATGAGATTTGGTAAGATGGGAAAATCGAGTCCACACTACATAGGGCCATATCAGATTATTAAGAAGTTTGGGCAGGTAGCATATGAACTAGAGCTACCCTAAAAGGTTTTAATGGTTCATCCAATTTTTCATGTCTCAATGCTTCATAAATGCATAGGTGACCCATACCATATCACTCCTATTGAGGATGTCCAGGTTATAGAAGATCTCACCTATGAAGAGGTACCTGTTGCTATTCTAGATCATCAAGTTAAGATGCTAAGGAATAAAGAAATAGCTTCAGTTAAAGTGCTTTGGAGGAGCCAACAAACAGAATAAATAACATAAGAGGCCGAGGATGAGATGAAATCAAAGTATACTTACTTATTTGAAGCTAAATAGGAAGTCAAAAGCGCAAAATTGGGACACTAATAGGTACATATGATTGAATACTTAATATATTGTCAAAAGTTTGTATAAGTATAGGTTTAAACTTGGTTAAGCTATCCAATTATGCTAACATTAGAGGATAAATATTCCTAAGGGGGGAGGATGTAACACCCTACACCTATCACTACTAGTACAATTCAAATAAAACATGACATGGTTTGGTTGAATTAGCGCTAATTTTCAAAAGTGCTTGAATCTTGTGTTAATGGGCTATATGTGCATCTAACGCTTAAGAGGGTCGAGTGTATACATATTTTGTGTCGAATTGAGGAGAGTACAGCCTTAAATGAAGTAAGAGAATTGAGATGCTTGTAGGACTTAGAAAGCTAGCAGGTGAATCGCCTACTTGCTTAGCTTGAATTTGCAAGCTAAATGGAGACGAGGTTCGACGTTAAATTTGTCCAAGTTCGATTATGAAAAAAGTCTGTATTAAGGGTATAACTTTGGCCCATATTTTAGTATCATAAATGGTCTATATGATCAGCCAAAGGATAATATTAAAAAGGGACCAAATAGATCACAACCTACTTGGCTAATTGGATCCAAAACTAAGTGAAGAGAGAATTGGAAAACAGGCAGCCCAAGCTGATCAACATAGAGACCAATTTAGGCCCAAGTGTGAGGGCCAAGCTGGTGGATCACCAAATTGATAATATGTGTTATAGGGTGGTCAAACGTTCAAGGGAATGTCCCCTTTATAAAGGGTTCAAAAGCAGCTCCACAAATCATTCTCAAGTTGAACACAAAAAACAAATCAAATTGCTCTCTCTACTTTCTCTCAACTTTGCTTAACTTTGTAAAGAAGCTAAAAGGGACTTCTAGGGTTCCTGGACAAGCCATAAACCTTGAAGTAAGTGTTTATAAGTTTATACATGTATTTAGTATGGTTATTTTACGAAAAACAAGAAGTATGTGCTAGTATTTGGTGCTGGAAAATTTGGACAGATTCTGTGCTGAAAGTTGCTGCACGTTTACCTTTTGTTTTGGTGATTTATCTATGGTTTGTGAGTTGTATTATGAAGCGAACATTGTGTAATTAACATGGTTTGAGTTATAAACATCACCCCAAAGTTGCTTCCCTGGGTTTGGTTTCATTTAACAAGCGCATTTTATTGTGTTATCTTAAGCGTCATGTTTGTTGGAACTTGCGGGTTGTTGTATATAAGGCTATTAGCTCAAGTACCTCATGACTTCTTAAGTGCTGTTATAAGAGTGCTTTAATTCTTTTTATATGTGTACATGTTTCTGGAGTAGTTTGGTTAAAGTTGGAATTGGTTTGGAGTTGTCAACATCGAAAGGTAGGAAAAAAAAGCAACGTTATGCTGTCCATTTTTAGATTGTGCGGAATTGTGATGTGATGTGCTTTGTGGGCTTTTGTAAGACTGTTATGACATCAAAATAGGCTGTAAAATGTGTACATGATAATGTGTATTAGAAAATACGATTAGGTGCAGAAAGGTTAAAGGAATACTCTCGGGTTTATAATCACCCGCTTGCTGCCCATGTATTATTTTCTTATGTGATTGGGATGCCAAGGAGTATCTATTGGCTATTAATGTTAGTTTTATCACCTACTATGTTATATATAAGTATTTGGAGGAAGGGAAGGTTATGTCGAGGTAGTAACAAGGTCATACAATGATGTATGTAAGGTTATTTGATTTCGTATCACTTGGCACAAAACATAGCTCTCTCCTTGGTACATAAAGGAATTTGTCAACTCTGACACCACTATTAACCATGTCTCCACTCTTTTACATATTCATATGATTCCATACATAGTCACCTTCAAATCTTCATACATGCTTGGATACCAAGTTACATGAGTTCCTGTTACAAAATAAAGTTCATGAGTTGATCCATTTCATATGCATTTAATCATTTGTGTAATGTACTCTTTTCATTGTCATATTGTCTTATCTGATTAGCCACATATCATATGCTACATATACAGTCCTACAACTTCAATATTATGGCCACCAAAATAATCATCTCAAAGGTAATTGAAAGATAAAGTATACAGTTTTTGATAGGTGGTAGCTTGAGTGGTGGAGATAGAACCTAGCAAGGGATGATCCTATCAAGGGGGGTTAGCCCGAGAGGTTGAGTATAACCTAGCCAAGGATGAACCTGATACAGTTTTGCCACTGATTAGTTGGTTATTTGTTTTGTAGTTGTGCACAGATTTTACAATAAAGGTAAAGTAATATAAATAACATAAAGTACATGATCCCACAGTACAACTAAAGGTGGTCTCTTATGCTACACCGATGTACAGTTTCATTTAAATTGTTACTTCATATGCAATGTTTCCTGCCTTACATACTCAGTACATTATCTCGTACTGATGTCCTTTACGGGGGACCTACATTTCATACTGCAGTACAGCTGCTAGTAGATTTCCCCAGTAAGAGTATAGGACATTCAGCTGTGGTTACCAAGCTCCAGGTTGCTTCGAAGCTTTGCATGTCTAGAGCTTATATGTTTATATTGTACAGTTAGTTGAGGCGGGGCTTGTCCCGACCCTTATCAGCTATTTTTCTTTATTTAGAGGCTTTGTAGACTATGTAAAGTAAAGTATGGTCATGTCTCATACTTTAAATACTGTGGCCCCCAGAACCTAGTTATATGCATTTCCGTTTGGCTTGTTATCACTATTTATCTTCTTAAAGGCATGTCAAACATAGAAACTTCTTATAGTCTATGTAGAAAGTGCATAGTTACAAGTTGCTTCTCCCGAGCCTTATCGGCAATGGGTGCCAGTCTGCCCTAACGGGACTTTGGGGTGTGATAGGGAAATAGTAAATATTGGAAGTTAGCACATACACTATGAGCTAACCTTATGACTCGTAGGGGATTCACAGTGCGTAGGTATGATTTCTAAATTTTTACTAAGTGTTGGATCTGGTAAGAGACTAGGATCTATGAGTCGTAGGATAGGGTCTCGTAGCCCCGATCTGTAGATTTTTAAAAACTCAAACTGGTTAGCATATATAAGGGGTCAAAATAAAATTTGACCCCTATTCCCAATTCCAAACCCTAAATAGGCAATGGAAAACCCAAACTCTACTCCTATTACCTTTTCTGGAGAAAATCTTGACCACCCCATATTATTTTCTGACAAAGATTTTGGCGAGGTTACCAATTTCTAGGGTTTCATCTTGATTTTCAATTTTCTTCACTTTGGTTCACCTCTACAATCAAATTGGTAAGCTCTCTGGTTATATTTCTTCACTTTTGTTGATGAACTTGTTTCCTGTATGAGTATAGGTTTAGTTTGACTAGGCTTACGTATGCCAAACATCGATTTTTGAGCTAAACTTATAATCTAGGGTTTGTAGGCTTTGAAAAAGATTGTTGTAAATTAAACCTTTTTAGTTTCTTGAGTGGCTGATTGTGAGCATGAAATTGGTAAATTTGTGGTGTGTATTGCATTATTTTTGTAGGAGTTGAAATATAGGTAGTATGGGTGTGATTACTTATGTTTGAACATATGTATTGTGATTGAATCATTGTAAATGGTGATTGCACTCATTTGGAACGTGTTTGGTTGTCAAGTGTTAGTTTGTAACATATTTTATGTTTGGTATGCTTGATAAATTGTAAAATTGACATCGACTCTTAGGAATGATGGTTGTTTTGAACTGCCAATGTTATTTTGGAACTGAATATGTGTCATTTAGTCTTTCTCTGCTCTTATTTACTTGAATGAGTTGAAATTTGGTGATGTATTTGTGCTTTGAGTGGGAAATAAGTACGCATTGCAAGTGGCTTCTATGATCAGTTATGAGGCACTCCTACGACTCATAAGTTCCTATACAAGTCATAGTGGTCCCTTGTAGCAAGTATTATTTACCTGTAATTCCTTCATATTTCTCGTATGAGACCCACATACGACTCATAATACCTGGTATGACTCGTAGTGAGGGTCTCATAAACTTGGCTAAGTTTTTAAAATATTTTTGAAACTACATATGAGATTAAAACTACGGCTCGTAGGTCATCCTATGAGTCATAATTATGTCTTCTATCTATGATCAAAAAGCATTTTTAAAGGCAGAGATAGTTTTATAAGCCCAATATATGACTCATAGGTCATCATACAAGTTGCAGAACTGCATTATTACATAGTTAACTTTTATTTGTATTTGTTTACTATTCTTTTCTTTGTATTTCAGTGAATCAAACATCTTAGAATAGTAGGTTGCTTTAGGTGTGTTTGTAGACAAAATGCCTCCAAAGGATAGATAGGCTATTCAAGCTCTTCAATGGAGGTTGCGGGATGAATCCTCCAATACTTAGCAATCCAAGGGCTCTGTGGAAGTCCATAGAGTCAGGCTAGACTCGGAGGCCAATAGATCTCAGACTCGGGCACTTGCAGCATATACGCCTATGGAAGTGAGTTGTTCCTCCTAGTTTGAAGAGGAGGAACAATAGGGCAATGGGGACAGGTCAGATAATAGCTTGCCACAGATAAGTTAGAAAGCACCTCCCAAACCCAGCATGAGGAGGTCCAGTCCTAACCACTAGCCGATCATAGATGGTGTGTACCTAGAATAAAAGAAATATATGACTAGGGTTTGAAGCTAAAAGGGCAAGGAAAGTTGGTTCACTAACTTCATGAGGAGTCCCAGTTGAATGCCTCCTGCCTAGATAGAGTGCCTAGATTGGATGCTAGGTTGGATGAGCATGGATTATGTTGGACTACATAGCAGTTGGGTAAATATGCTCCTTACGTAATCTGTGAGTTCTATATGGCATATCTTGCTGCACTCCACTGGGGGTTGCCAAAGAACAAAAGGCCAATTGAGTAGCCTAGGCTACAGATGGTGAAATTCTAAGGTAGGAGAGTGGATATCTTAGAGGAGGCTATCAGACTAGTGCAGTTTGGGCCCAATTATAGAGTGCCTTAGTCCACTACAGAGTATGATAGCCATATTGATAAAATGAGGAGAGCGGTGACTAGGAATGATATCAGGGCTAGGACAGAGTTACTTCGGTGGATCGCTGGTCAAATCTGTGAGGAAGGTGTAGAACTGATATGGGTCACAAACCACACAGATCCCATAGTTAAAACACACCTATCCTCACTGGGACCCTCATGTTAAGGCTACACACACTATCGATCCCAGCCTGATCAAGGCTGATGAGAATTCGATGGCCTTACAATAAGCATCTCCTATAGTTATCCTTGAGCTATTCATGGTAAAGCCTCAGATTTTAGGGTCACCTCCAGCTACTACTGATACTACTCTAGCTATTACAGAGCCCATACCTGCATTTGAGATCGAGTCAACACCTTCATCTGGCACTCCAGCAGCAGCAACTCCTTCTCACAGGTTGACCCTCTTTTCTCTACTTTTGCTTTTTAGGCTTTATTGCATAGGGTGGCTATCGAAAAGGGCAAGCTGTTAGAGTTGTCATCATGGGTCTGGCCATTGATTGATCAGACCGTTCGAGATACCGAGGAGAGGATACAGGCATTTACCTAAGATTTAACGGATAATAGAGTTCGAGCGGTTGATACATGGGTCAATGCGTTCGAGGCTAGAGTCCAAAAAAGGCTTGAGAGTGCTAGGTCTGCCAACACGAGTACAGTGACTGAGGAGATGTCCAGGCTCAAGGCTGACTTATTATAGATATTGGCAGTCTCTGTTCCATACCCAGAGGGTGCAATGATAGGAGATGAGGAATTAGATTAGCTCGCCGACTGATCGAACACCAGGGAAAAAAGTCCTCTAGAGAATGTCAATCTAGAGCTGACCCCAAAGAGACCATGACCTGAGGAGGAGGAGCCCATACCTGAGGAGGTGGTATAGGAGTCACTTTTGTTGGCGGCTATTCAGAGAGAGAGCATAGCACACCCCACCTAGAGAGGTTACTTCAGTCACTGTAGAACTGGAGGAGAGCTAGCTCTAGGACCCCGCAGATTAGCCCGATACTGGTGCTTGATGCACCACAATCTTTGACTTCTTTTGACTCTAGTTCTTATTTTGACATTTTAGATACTTTGTTCTCTTTTTAGACAATCTTTTTATTTTATTGGTTGTGTTTAAATATGCTTATGTTGAATGTTGTATTTAATTCTACTTTGGATGTTTATTTTTGGTTTTTAATGAATGTGTATATATATATTTCTATGTAATTTTGTTTTCTTTGTGTTGTTATGTTGAGGACAAAGCATCTTATTTTGGTGGGGTGGTGGAAGTGATGGATTAAGGTGAAGTCTGAGCAGTCTCAAGTCCATAATTTCCCCTTTTTTTGATCCCTGGATTTTCTTGCCATGCTTCTTTTTCCTTGTGGATGTTTATTTTTCTGTTGAATTGGCATGTTTAGGTAGTATAGATAATGTGTAAATTCATAGTAATATTATCTTTTGGCATATATATATATAGTTAGATTTTCTTTAAGCTTTTTATGCAAAACTTTGGTACCCTCAAAGTTTTTAAGGTTATGAGTATTGATGCATTCATACATTTGTGACTATTTGGCAATATTTCTTCCGATATTGTGAAGTTAAGCTAAGACCGAAAGCATGACCTATGAGTCTATATTTGATTGTGGAGGTAATTGCCATGTGTGCTGTGAGCTTATTTTGCTGCATTCATGTATCTTGTATGGACTCAGAACTTGCCTTGTTACTCTAAAGTTAGTTTGGTGATGTGGTGGATATGGAAAGGATCTTAGGCCTTTGTTCTTTGAGAGAAACAACTTTTAACCTAAAATAACCCACCAGTTAAGTGAGAGAATCCCTTTTTCCAAATTTTTGAGCTTATCATGTATTCATTCTTTCTTGATACCTTACTAGCTTAACCTTGTTTGATGAAATTCCTTGATATTGGCCCTGGTCTATCCTTGAATATGTGAACCTTGATTGAGCCCAAAGGCCTAAGTTGAGGGTGGCTATAGTTGGTGGCCCTAGTTTAAGGCATAGATATTGTGTACCTCACCTGAGGCTCAAAGCCTAAGTTGAGGGTGGCCCTTATTGTGGTAAAGTAAAAGTGATAAGGTGGTTAGTTGGAAAATCAAAAAAGAAATGAAAAAGCATGAACCGAGTGAAGAAAAATAGAAGAAGAGTGCCTTTAATTGAGAAAAAGTAGCAAAAATGAGTTTGAAATCAAGGCACAACTGAAAAAGTGAAAGAAATCTCTCGAGAAAAGTTCAAAGCAAGTAAACAAGGAGGTATTGATGAAAAAGGGGTTAGATTATGAAAGCAAAAAGTGTTGGTAAACATGATTCAAGGATTGCTTTTAGTCATTACTTGCCCAAAATGCCGTACCAAAGCACCTTGAGCCTATGTTACAAGCCTTTAAGTCCTAAAGTGATCCAACTCCACTTACCCTATGTTACAAGCCTTTAAGTCATAAAGTGATCCAACTCTACTTTATCACCAAGCCAAAAAAATGAGTATAAGGGCAAACTTATAGTGTTAGTCATTGTGCATGAATTTCAATTGTGAGATTGTTTCCTCAGTCCCTGCTTTCTGAATGTCCTAGAGTGAATATAAGGGACTTACTTCTAGTGAGGGCATTTGTACTACTTGAGTTGCATATGACTACATTGGTGATTGTGGACGGTTGATGCTCCTTAACTTTTCAAAAGTTGGATTGTCAAGTCTTTCATGATGTTCTAGTTTGCTCAGTAACTTGGCAACCCTGTTTTGAAAATAGTAGTTGGGTACCTGAATCAAATGAGTTGTTGTATATGCCATTGATATAGGTGCTATGTATTTCTCTTTGTCTGCATAGATTAAGTCATCACTTGAGGACAAGCAACAATTCTAAGTTGAGAGTGTTGATTTGCTGTCAAATTATAGCATATTTGATGCCTAAAACAAGGGATTTTGTGAGTTCTTAAAGCAACTTTTTAGTGTTTTGATGTGTTCTTGTGTCAACATTGTAGAAAAGTTAGGTTGGTATTATTTTGAAGAAAAGTTACAGAGTTTGCTGAAGCATATACCATACGAGCCCTCCTACGAGTGGTAGCTCATGCTATGAGTCGTAGGTTGTGTCATAACAGGAATCAAAGACTAATAATTAGAAATTTGCCAAGTGAAGGTCAACCCTAAGAACCCAGCTTACTAATCGTAAGATGCATTATGACTTGTATAAATGGATCCATAGCAGGAATTATCAAGCTAAAATGTTGGACGAAAAATTGAAGGCTAAAACTACGAGATAACATTTAAGTTGTAGCTCAAGTAACAATTCGTACCTATGGGTTATACCAATTCAGTCCAATATGCCAAGAACCAGATTTGAGAACCCAACTATGACTCATAGGTTAGGTTCTTGAGAGGGAGTTTTCAAATAGTAGACACTTCTCAAATATATTTTGAAACTTTTCTTAGGTTTTGAGGGTAGATTTTTGTTCTCTTCAGGGAACCCCATTTTCGGGATTGCAAATCTTGCTTTATACTCATTGTTGATCAATCAAGCTTATAGTTTGCAACTTATGGTGCTTATCTTCTCCATCGTTATTGGTTAAACTCTCAACTATGTCTATGATATGCATTTATATATGTTTTATCTTAGTCATGAGTAGCTAAACACCCACAACTTGGGGTTGTGGGAACCATGGGTAGTTGACTTGAGATGACTTAGGTTTTGTGCATGTCTATGAGTGGGGTTTTATATGTATTGTCTCTTTCCCTTCATGATTAATGGTGTTTGGTGGTGGTCAACACCAAAACTTGCCTACTATCATGATCCCAACCAAGGTAGTGATAAATAGGAAAAAGGAAGTAGATGACATCATTCGGTTGGTGTTTTACCGTCTAATCGACCAAACCTGACCAAAGGGAGGTTGACTAGGACAATAGGTAATGGTTAATTTGCACACCATGGTGGTTGACTAAGCACCATGGTGAAATTCGACCTTCACCTTCACCTTCATAAGAGGTCTGGAAGAACTTAAGTTATCGTCCTACATGCAATTCACCTATCAAAGTTAAGTTACCTAGGGTAATTGAGTCAACAATCCATGGAGACACAATTCCCAAGTTGCCCCCAAAATTGAGTGCTTTTCCTAAATTTAATTAGTGTTCATTTTTAGTGGTCTTTGAATTATAAAAACCCCACCCCCTTATTTAGAGATTGTAGTTATAGATACTAGGAATGATTTGTAGTGAAATCTTATAGTCAAGACTTGTATTACCTGTGGATTCGACCTTAACCTCGGTTAGGTTAATTATTGATTGCGACCACTTTCTTATTGGAGTGTGACCATCGTCATTGGCTGGTGCATTGGTCAATCCAAAATTCACAACAAACTCATAATGCCTATACCTAGTCTGGAAGGCCATCTTAGGAGTATCACACTCCCTCACCTTCACTTTATGATACCCAGACCAAAGATCAATCTTTGAGAAGTGACAAGCCCCTTGCAATTGGTCAAACAAATCATCAATACTTAGAAGAAGATACTTATACTTTATGGTGACCCTATGGAGTTGCGGGTAATCAATACATATTCTAAGGAACCCATCCTTCTTCACAGACAACATCGGTGCACCCTAAGGTGATTGTCTAGGCCTAATAAAACCCTTCTCCAACAAATCCCTCAATTGGTCCTTCAACTACTTTAACTTCGCGGGGGCCATATGGTAATGGGGAATAGAAATGGGTTGAGTATTGGGAAGGAGGTCTATAAAAAATCTATTTCCCTTTCGGGAGGAACACTGGGAAGGTTATTTAGAAAGACATCAAGGAACTCATTTACAATTGGAACCGACTCTATAGGAAGGACCTTGGACTCCATATCCTTTACCCTCACAAGATGATAGAGACATCCCTTAGAGATAAACTTACGGGCTTTAATGTAAGAGATGAACCTACTCTTGACCACCACATCATGACTTTCACACTCAAGGATAGGTTCATTTGGGAATTGGAATTTAACCCTACGTGTTCTACAACCAATAGAGGAATAGTATGCATACAACCAATCCATCCCAAGTATGACATCAAAATCCACCATTACCAACTCAATAAGATCACAAGGCTAATTCTTATGCAAAATGCAAATAGGACAATTTCTATAAAGCTCTCTAGGAATGATAGATGCACCAATAGGAGTAGGCACCTCATAAGACTGACTTAGCATTTTGGGCTCAACATGGAACTTCTTGGAAACAAAAGTTGTAACAATAGAAAGAGTGGCACCTGGATCAATCAATGCATACACATCAAAATCAAAGACTTTTAACATACTAGTGACAACATTGGGAACCTCCTCAACCCTTTGCCTCTCTTAAAGTGCATAGAATCGATTTTGCCTTGGGGTACCTTTTTGGTGACCACCTCTGCCCAAAGGAACTGCATTTTCACCTTATAGATGAACCTCCTTACCCTTATTGCATTTACGAGGACAATCAATCTTTTTGTGACCCACGTCCCCACATCCATAACATGCATTAGTATCCCTCAAGCATGGGCCTTTATGACCCCTACCACACCTTGGACACATATCATTAAGAACCACACCACTAACACCTTGGGCCCTTGGGAATTCATTAGCATACCCCCTATTAAAATTAGGAGATGACCCTTGGCCTTGATGGAACCAGTCACCCTTTTGACTTTAAAAATTTCCCTCAAAATGAGCTCTCTTGGCCTCATTACTCCTTCTCTTCCACAACTTTTCCTCCTCCATTTGTTTGGCGTAAGTCATCAAATGAGACAAATCCATGTCACCAATCAACATAGCGGATCGGTGTTTCTCACTCACCAAATCGGATATACCCATTAGGAACTTGTTCATTCTAGACCTTCAGTCGACAACCAAATGGGGAGTATATTTAGAGAGTTGATTGAACTTGAGTGCGTACTCCCTCACCCTCATATACCCTTATTCCATATTCATAAACTCCACCATCTTGGACTCCTTAAGCTCAAGATGGAAGAACTGATTAAAAAAAGCCGCCTTGAACTCCTCCAAAAGCACCACATTATTGATCCCCTTTTCCTCCTCCCATTGATTAAACCATATTCTTACTACCCCTTTGAGTTGATAGGCTGCTAACTCTACTTTCTCTTCTGATCTAACACCCCCGATAGCGAATACTGTGTTGACCTCATCAATGAACTCTTGAGCATCCTCATCTACCTTAGACCCATAGAATGGCAGTGGGTTTATCCTCATGAAGTCTCTCACCCTAGATCCCAGCATAGGAGCATAAGGGGCTTGGTCCCCTTGATTGAATTGATTTGCCACAACTTGTGCTAGCATAGTGAGAGCATCCCAGAGCTTACCATGAGCCAGTTGTTCCTCGAGAGTGCGAGCCCTTCTTCATCTTATGTTAGGCAAGATCTAGCATATCAAAGAACAATTATTAAGGGGAAAAACCTTACTTTAACTCTGTAGCATGACTTAGAACATGAAAAAGGAAAACATTTCCTGAAGCGTCTCATAGCCTCTAGCTCATAGTTGTGGTGCATAACACAACTATGAACAAGACTCTAATCGACGCAGTGTGTTAGATGTCGAGCATCGTTAATAACCTAGTACTCTAATACAAAGTTTGTCATGACCCAAGCCTAGAGCCTAGACGTGACATGGTGAATGGGAACACGAAGGAACCCCAAACAAGCCTCTTAATATATCATTGCACATCCTTGGTCACGGAAGCAATTAACTAACATATTAGATTAGAAATAAAAACAAATAGAAACTTTCATAATATAAACATCAAAAACAAGAGAGTCATGGCTTAATACATAATATGTCCAATAACACTTCTAAAACTTAAATAGGAGCAAAGACCAAGACACGCAACTGGGCTCATCTTCATAGTCAATACATACATAAAACAAAGATAGTCTTAGTACATAACATGAGATCATAAACATTATACCCGAAATAGAGGACTCATCAACTAGCTTAAGAGGAACTGTACTAGCCACATAGAGGAAGATGCTTAAGTGGGGCTCCAGGTCCTATATTGTGACATCATATAGGCATAGAGTATGCGTTAGTTAGTTGTATTGTACTAAGTATGTAGGATGCAATGCAACAAGATATAGGCATAATAATCAAAATGCATAAGCATAGGCAAATAGTAGCATATAACAATATGACATGCATGGAAGATGCTTGAAGTAAATCATGCTTATCTAGGATATAATACATGTGCAAGAAGAGACAATCATTATAGAATTCATAGTCCATTGAGGTATCAACCCCTCAATTGGTTGGTGGATTGTCTTACCCTACCATCCGTGGTGATTCAAGTACAAACCTCTCAATTGGTTGTCAAGGTACAAACTCCTCGACATGGTTGGTGGATCGTCTGACCCTACCACCCATGATGATTGAGGTACAAACCCCTCAACCCAGTTATCAAGGTAGAAACCCCTTGATTGGTTGGTGGATCATCTCATCATAACACTCATGTTGATTGAGGTACTAACCCCTCAATCCAGTTATCAAGGTACAAACCACTCGAAAAGGTGACCCAAGCTTACAACCCCCTAGTGGGGCATGGTCAATCCCAAAACGATATGGGAGAATATCATATATATACATTCCTTTAATCATCATAAGGTCATTCAACTCATAAAATATGCATTGGACCTTTAAATCCTCAAAAAAACATAACCGGATATTTTATCAAACACTTTGCAGGTGTGTAGTGCTAGTATAAAACCATGTAATTTAGGGATGAAATCATGCAAGAAAATTCAATGTAAAACCATCTATCAATACTATTTAACACCCTCAAGCAATATACATCAAAACCCTTCAGGAAGTCCCACACTAGATCTTAGATTCGTAGCTCAAAATATGCTAAAATAGTCATAATTTCATGAAATGCCAACATAGTTCATAGTCTAATTTTATAATAAGTAAGACCCATAAGTAAATCTATTTGAAATCATGCAATTAGGTAAGAAGGAATCTTGGTCACCAAGGGTGAAAAGACCCATTAGTTGAAACCCACATACCTAGACTTTAGACAATTCCTTGAAGAAGATTTAAATGGAGACTTGAAACTTAAATCAATTCCTTAAGACCTGAAAGAGATTTGGACAATTGTATTTTGAGGGAAATATTAGTCTAAGGGTTTTAGAGAGTATTGGGGAATGTCTTGGATGATATGAAGGTAAAATGTGGCTAAGTATAGGTACTTTCATGCATGAGAAGAACTAGGCCCAAGACCCAAAGGCCGTTGATCAACTCAACAAAATTAGGCAAAAATTAACACTGGTCTGCACCCCAACCGCGTAGAGGTAGGGTCACAGATCAACACTGGATAAGTATTTTCTTGAAAATTAAAATTGTGATTTGTTTTCTCTAAAATCGAGTTTAGACCCATTTCCCACTCAATTTTGCCATCTGATCAAGAATATGAAGTCGAATTTATGATATCATGCATGAATTTTTAGATATATGGAAGTTATGATTCTGGGCACTTCCAAGTCACATTTTAGGGAACTTTTTGGGTTGTTTTAGGAGTTTTCATTAATTTAATATATTTTAATGACCTTTTTAGACTTCCAATACTGTCTTAGCCTCTCCAAAAGACTTAAACCCTATTCCAAAGGATCAAACTCATTATTGTCAACTTGAATACAGTCTCAAAATTTTGCAAAAGCCTCTACAAATACTCTAATACAAATTCAAGGAAACTCAAGAACATCTTTGGAATTCAAAACTCCATTCATAGCTTTCATTCTTTCCCAACTCAATTTCAAGAGACTCAAGGTCTAGGGTATGTGGGTTTCAACCATTGGGTCCTTTCACCCGTAGTGGACAACCTTCCTTTTTACCTAAATACATGCTTTCAAGTTAGATTATCTATGGGTATCGATTACTATAAAAATTGATTATAAACTGTGTTGAGGTTTCATAAATCTGCGACTATTTAAGCATGTTTTGACCTATAAATCTATGATCAATTTATATGATTTGATGAGGAGTTTTGATGTATCTTGCATGAGGGTATTACCAAGTATTGATGGGTGGTTTTATATTTATTTTTATCGCATGGATTCACTCTTGAATTGCATGATTTTGTACTAGCATTACACACCCGCCAAGTGTTTGATAAAATTTTCAGTAATGGAATCTTGAGATATTGAAGGTCTAATGCAAGGCATATGAGTTAAGTGACTTTATGATGAGGAAAGGAATGTATATTTGTGTTGATTTCATAAATAGTATCTATAGTGTTGCAAGTTGACCACACCTTGTGCAGGGGGTGGTAGGCCCTTACTACCATGTTGGGGAGGGGGTATGTACCTCAATCGACTCATTCAGGGGGTGGTAGGCCCGAACTACCATGTTGTGAGGTATGTACCTCAATCACCTCGTTCAGGGAGTGGTAGGCCCGAACTACTATGTTAGGGGGTATGTACATCACTCGCCTTGTGTAGGGGGTGGCAAGCCCGTATTACCATATTGGGTGGTTGGTACCTCAATCGCCTCCTAAGGAGGTGGTAGGCCTTGGATTCTGAGTACTAGTTTTCTTGGTCTATAATGATAGTGTCTTCCTACACATGTTACATGTTCTATACAAGCATGATTTACTTCAAGCATTATTTATGCATGCCATATTGCTATTATGCTTATTCATTGCCTAATTATGCATTTTGGTTATGTTGCTTAACTCTTGTTGCATTGTATCCTTCATACTTAGTACATTTAAATGTACTAATGCATAGTCTATGCCTACATGATGTTACCACGTAGGAATCGGAGCTCCACTTGATCAACTTCCTCCTCCACGTGGCTAATACTATCTTCAAAGCAAGTTTGGTAAGTCCTTAACTATGAGGACGAAATCATTTGATTGTATGTTATGCAAAGACTCTCTTTTTTGTTGTATACTTTTAACTATGACGGTGGTGATATGCGGTCAAATTATAGCACATTCGATGCCTGAAACATGGGATTTTGCAAGTTCTTAATGCAAGTTTTTATGGTTTTTATGTGTTTTGTCTTGTTCTTCCAGAAAATATAGGTTGGCATGATTTTGGCAGAAAATTGCAGATGTTGCTAAAGTACATGACATACGAGCCACCCTACGAGTCATAGCCCAAGCTACAAGTCATTAGGTGCCCCCGTAGCAAGAAATATTGAGCAAAATTAAGAAATTACAAAGTGAAGGTCAACCATACAAGGCTAACCTATGAGTCATAAGTATCATTATGACTAGTAGGATGTGCCTTCATAGCAAGAAATAATGAGCCAAAAGTTTTGACCAAGAACAATAGGCCTAGACTACAAGAAGAGCATATGAGTCGTAGCCCAAACAATGACTCATAAAAGTGGGTCATAGTAGCCAAGTCCAAAATGCCAAGAGCTGACTACGAAACCCCGATTATGACTCATAGGTCACCCTACAAGTCATATCTATGAGGCCTAATTACTGCCAACTGTATTTTCTATTTAATTTTTAGGTTTTTTTGTAAATACTATAAATAGTTAATATTTGGGTTTTAGCTAGAAGACTTTGAACATTTTCATATTCCATCACTTTGAATATTCTCTCTTGAATATTTCTAGGGCTTAGTGTAGATTTTCATTTTTAATTTGATGACCCACTTTTAGGGATTGAAAAATCGCATTGCATATATTAGCATTAATCTAAGCTTGTGGTTTTCAACTGGAAGGTGTTCTTGTTCTTCATTGTTTTAGGTAAACTCCCTCAACTATATCTTTTACATTCATTTTTGTTGACTTTGCCTTAGCCATGAGTAGCTAAGCACGCATAACTAGGGGTTGTGGGAACCATGAGTAGGTGACTTAAAATAACCTAGACTTTGTGCATTTCGTTGATTAGGGTTTTACATGTATTGTTTATTTCTCTTCATTTTGATTGTTGTTTGGTGGTGGCCAACACCAAACCCCAACTAATATCATGATCCCGACTGAGGTAGTGACAATAAGAAAAGGGAAGTAAATGAAAAGATTCAATTGATGTGTTCTCGTCTAATCAACCAAACCTGACCAAAGGGAGGTTCACTGAAACAATGGGTAACATTTTATTAGCACACCATGGTTTTCGACTAAGTGATATGGTGAAATTCAACCTTTACCTTCACAAGAGGGATGGAAGAACCTAAGTTACCATCCTGCATGCGAATTCCTAATTAGGGTTATGTAGTTTAGGGTAATTGAGTCAACGAATCATGGGGAACACAATTCCTAAGTTGTCCTTAAATTTTAGTGTCTTCTTGCATAGATAGTGTAGTGCTTATTTTTGTTCTTAATTTTGATCCACAACCCCCCTCATTTTAGAGACTTTAGTAATCAATGCTTGAAATTATTGATAGTTGGTCTATATAGTCAAGCCTCATACTCCCTATGGATTCGACCCTAACCTATGGTTAGGCTTATTGCTGACTATGACCATTTTAATATTGGAGCATGAGCATAAACAATTATAATGTCATTGTCGAGGAATACGAGTAGGTTCTTAACTTGATTTCACTGTTGGTTAATTCAAGTGTTAATTTCTAGATTCTCTTGTATTTTACTTTTATTTTTGTTTTTGTTGTTTAGTCTTACTTGTAAGGTGTACTAGGTTATATGCCCAATACAAGGATCCAAGGCAATCCCCTAGCTCCAATCAATTTGGAGACCCATCGAATCACTAGAAGAATGGCTCATGTGAATGAGGATATTGTGATTGAGGAAGAAATGAATGTGAATGATGATGATATGGGAAGAGAGGAGAATCCACTACCAAGGGATAATAGGCCATAACTTTAGGATTTCAACAACAATGCTTATGGTTGAAATCAATATTACTTGAATCTTATGGTCATGGACGTTATTCATGCTATAGTGTTGGCACCATTACCAATAGATACTAAGTTCACGGTGTCCAGTGGATTACTCCAAATGCTCCAAAACTGTGGTTCGTTCACTTGGTTACCTTCTGAAGATCCCTATTGTCATCTCCATAATGTCATTTTCATCTGCAAAAGTGTCATGGGGACACAAAATCTTTCTTTGGATGTAGTTGGTTTGCAAGTATTCACATTATTACTAACTAGTAATGCAACTGTGTGGTTTTTTGAGCTTTCCCAAGGTACAATAACAATTTGGGCAGAGCTTCAGAGAGCTTTTCTAGAAAGGTACTTTCCAAGGTCAAAGAAGCTTAAGCTTAAAGACCAAATAAACAATTTTGAGCAACTGTCTGGTGCCTCTATTAGTACCACATAGGATAGGTTCACCAAGTGTTTGCGAATGGTTCCTGATCATAAGATTATTGATAATGCCTTGGTTGAGATTTTGCTATCGGTCGCATCACAAGAATAGTCAAGCTTGTGCCAACACAATCATGGAAAGCATGTTTCTTGATCAACATTTTCCATTAATTCCTGCAAAATAGAGCAAGTGGTTAAAACTAATATAACTTGGGGTCAAAGAGAGAGAGGTACTATGAAGACTTCTTGTGTGGTAAACACCAATATTGAGCAAGCTAAGGTCAATGAGGAGATCATGCAACAACTTGGTCAACTTTGCACAAGCATGGACTTGCACTTAGAGCAAGACCAAGAAAGTGACCAACCTATGAAACACCAACCTCCTAAGGTACCCATGCATGATGAACCATTCTATAATGAAGGTGCTTGCTTCGTGAGTAACCAATCGGCGAGTTTTCAAACCAACCCCCAAGGGTTCAACACCGACTATTAGGGGTAAGGTTCTGGAAATCAAGGTTGGAACTACAACTGTGATGGTGAATATAGAGATAATTGAGGTGGATATTCTAAAAAGGAGAGAGCACTGAATGACAAATGGGATAGAAGAGATGACTATAGAAATGGTCCTTATGTGCTTCTTCACAATTGTGATACTGGGCCAAGTACTTCTAGAATTGAAGAGATGTTTGAAAATTTGTTGAAGAGATCCACCATCAAGATAAGACCTTAAAACTAATGAAATTGTACATTTCAAGCATAAACCAAAAGATAGAGTCTCACTCGGTGGCTATCAATAATTGGAATAACAATTTGGACAAGCTTCATCACAATGAAACCAACACAAAAAGGGCATTTTACCAAGCAATACAGTTCAAAATCCCAAGAATAATGGGCATTTGATGGCGGTCATGACTAGAAGTGATCAAAGAACCATAGATTCCCCAAGGTTGGTAATTGTGGATGAAAGCCACAAGAGGAGTGATCATGAAAAAGATAAAATGAATGACACAAATGACCAACCTAAGAGGTTCAAGACCTTTCCTAGACCTCCCTCACCATATCCTCAAAGGCTCAGGAAGAAAGAAAAAAAAGGTAATTTTAAGCATTTTCTAGCAATGATTAAAAGGTTACAAGTAAACATCCTTTTGATCAAAGATTTAGAGAATATGTCGTGCAGGTGCATTGAAGATCTAGTCATGAAGAAACAAGCAATGAGTCAAGCTTTCCGAAAAGTTTCAATATTGTAGTTCCATCACTACCAAGTTATTGGTCCAAGATCGTAAAGACATGGGTGCTTCACCATAGCATGCACAGTCAGGAAATTGGCATTTGCCAAAGCACTTTATAATCTTTGTGCTAGCATATATTTCATGCCACTTGCCATATTCAAAAATCTTGGATTGGGTAATCTTATTCCTATAAAGATGCGGTTACTAATGGTAGACAGAACAATCAGGAAACCTATGGGGGTACTTTATGATGTACTGGTAAAGGTAGATAAATTTAGTTTTCCTATAGATTTTGTTATTCTTGACTGTGAAGTTGATTTTTCAGTTTCTGTCATTTTGGGGATGCCTTTCCTAGACAAAGGATGTACTCTTATTGATATGGAGCGAGGATTGCTCAGATTCAATTTTAGTGAAAAAGCAGTGGTGTTTCAACTCTATCAATAAGGTAGTAAAAGATGTGATTTGAGGATAATCTCAGTGATTGAAATTGTTGATGATGATGAGTTAGAAGTTCCAGTTGAGATGCATCTTGGGGTTGGTACTTTGGAGGCCGTGTTGATGAATTTTGATTGTGACAGTATCCTAGATTTTGAGAAGATAGTGAATGCTCTTGGGGTATCATTTAGGCCGAGACGTCAGGCAAAATTTGAACTTGATCTGCAGAATAGGGAATATCCACCCACAAAGCCTTCATAGAGATCCCACTAGAGTTGGAACTGAAAGCACTCCCATCATATTTGAAATATGCATTATTGGGAGATCATGATACATTGTCGATTATCATTGCTGTAGATTTAAGTGAACATCAGGCAGAGGCCCTTGTAGCAGTACTAAAGAAATTAAAAAAAACAATTGGGTAGTCTATTGCAGATACCATTAGCATCCCTCATGGTATATGCACTCACAAGATTCAATTGGTTAAGGATTACAAGCCTAGCATTGAGCACCAGCGATGGTTAAATCCGCCAATGCAAGAAGTGGTTCGAAAAGAAATCATCAAATGGTTAGATGCAGGGGTAATCTACCCTGTCACAGATAGTAAGTGGGTGAGCTGTGTTCAGTGTATCCCAAAGAGGGGGGTGGGTAGGTATCATAGTAGTGCTGAATGCCAAAAATGAGTTAATCCCCGTGTGACCAGTCACAGGATGGATAGTGTGTATGGATTATAGGAAACTTAATGCCTCTACTGAGAAAGACCATTTTCCTATGCCATTCATGGATCATATGCTTCATAGACTTGAGAAAAAGTGTTAGTACTATTTTTGTGATAGATATATGAGGTATAATCAAATTGTAATTGCACTAGAGGATGAAGAGAAAACTACATTCACATGCCCTTATGGTATAGTTGCATTCAAGAGAATGCCGTTTGGATTTTGTAATGCTCCATCCACATTTCTAAGATGTATGATGTCTATTTTCTTGAACATGGTGGAAAGTATGATTGAGGTTTTCATGGATTATTTTAGTATAGTGGGTCAGTCCTTTGAGGATTTTTATTGCATTTGCATGATGTCTTACAAAGAGGCATTGAAAGTCACCTGGTCTTGAATTAGGAAAAGTGTCACTTCATGGTTAAGAAAGGTACTGTGCTATGTTGTAAAATTTCAAGCAAAGGCATTGAGATTGATAAAGAAAAAATGAGATAATTGATAAATTTCCACCATCGGTCTCAGTCAAAGGTGTTAGGAGTTTATTGGGCAATGCAGGATTCTACCGATGCTTCATAAATGATTTCTCTATGATCTTGCATCCTCTATGAAAATTATTGGAGAACGATGCCAAATTTGTGTTTAATGATGCCTGTATGAAAGCTTTCGAAGAACTAAAGAGAAGGTCGACTTCAGCACATATCATTGTAGCTCCAGATTGGTCAAAGCCCTTCGAATTGCTAGGACAGCACAAGGAGAAAATCCAATATGCTATCTACTATGCAAGCAAAGCACTGAATGTTGCCCAGAAAAGCTACATGATTACTGAGCAAGAGTTATTTGCACTAGTCTTTGCATTTGAGAAATTGCAATCATACTCGCTGGGAGCCAAAGTGATAGTACACAGGTATCATACGACACTCAAATATTTGATGGCCAATAAAGATACAAAGCCTAGATCAATCAGATGGGTGCTTCCACTATAAGAGTTCAATTTTGATATGATTGATAGAAAGGGGTATGAGAATCAAGTTGCCGATCACCTTTCCATAATAGAGGATGGAGCTATCGTACAGTTTAATAATAGTCTTAATATTGATAATTCCTTTCCTGATGAAAGGGTGTTGGTGGCTTCACATGATCATATTCCTTGGATTGTTGACAATTATCTGGTGAGTGATATTGTACCTTCTGATCTCAATAGCCCTCAATGTTGCAAGTTCATGCATGATGTAAAAAAATTCTTTCGGGATAACCATACCTGTTTCGTGTATGTGCTATTGGGATCATCCGTAGATATGTTGTTGAAGTGGAGATGATGAGCATACTTGAAGCTTGCCACTCCTCATTAGTCAGGGGACATCACAGTGGAGCTCAACTTATAAAGCATTACAGTATGGATACTATTGGCCTTGCATACAACAAGATGCTCATTATTATGTCAATGTCCTGTAATAGATTTCAAAGAGAGGGTGGAGTCTCACAGAGGCATCAACTACCTCTTAATCCCATTTTGGTGATCGTGTTATTTGATGTCTGGGGAATTAATTTCATGGGATCGTTTGCGTCACACCCCAAAGTCCCGTTAGGGTGGACTGGCACCCATTGCCGATAAGGTTTGAGAGAACCAACTTGTAACCATGTGCATCCTATACGTATTATAAGGGGTTTTTACAATTAACATGACTTTAAGCAGATAAATAGTGATAACAAGCCAAAAGGAAATGCATGTGACAAGACCTTTGGGGCCACGTTGTCTAAAGTACGAGACATGACTTCATTGTGCTTTACATACTCTACAAAGCCTCTAAATAAAGAAAACATCTGGTAAGGGTTGGGACAGGCCCCGCCTCAACAAACTATGTAATAAAAACATGTAAGCTCTAGACATGTACAAAGTCCCGAAGCAACCTGGAGCTTGGTGACAGCAACAAAATATCCTGCACTCCCACTGAGGAGATCTACTAGCACTTGTACTTACAGCATAAAATGCAGGTCCCCTATAAGGGACGTTAGTATGAGATAATATACTGAGTATGTAAGGTAGGACACAATGTACATAAAGTAATAACTCAAATGAAACTATGCATCTGTAGCAGAATATGGACCACCCTGAGTTATATTGTGGAATCCTGTACTTTATGTTCTTTATATTACTTTACCTTTACTATATAATCTGTGCACAGATGTAAAACAAATGAACAACTGATCAGTGGTGAAACTGTATTGGGTTCGGCCCTGGCTAGGTTATACTCAACCCCTCGGGCTACCCCCCCTTTATAGGATCGTCCCTGGCTAGGTTATACTCAACCCCCTTGGGCTACCACCTATTACAAACTATATACTGTATCTTTTAATTACCTTTGAGATGATTCTTTTGGTAGCCACAATATTAGAGCTGTAGGACTGTATAGGTAACATGCAACATGTGGATAATCACATAATACAACATGACAATGAAAAGAGTACATTACACAAATGATGAAATATATATGAAATGGAACAACTCGTGAACTTTATTTCGTAACAAGAACTCATGTAATTTGGTATACAAACATGTATGTAATTTTGAAGGTGACTATGTATGGAATCATATGAACATGTGCATGAGAGGAGACATGGTTAGTAGTTGTGTCGGAGTTGGTGAATGCCTTTATGTACCAAGGAGAGATCTATGTTTCATGCAAAGTGATATGAAATCAAGTAACCTTACATACCTCATTGTATGACCTCGTTACTAACTCAAGATAAACTTACCTTCCTCTAAATATTTATCTACAACATAGTAGGTGATAAGACTAGCATTAGTAGCCAATAAACACATCTTGGCAGCCCAATCACATAACAAAACAACACACGGGCAACAAGCTTTTAATTAGCGATGTCAAGGCATTTTGTCAACCTTTTCACTTATAACCATATTTCCGAACAAAAGTTCTCGTGTATATGTCATATAAATCTTGTTTCAGCCTCTTGGCAGTCTTACAACAGCCCACAAAGTTCAACACATAGCAGTTCTACACAACCTAAAAATGGACAACATAACATTACTTTCCTTCGCTACATTTTGACGTCGACAATTCCAAACTTATTCCAAATTTAAACAAACTGTTCCAGCAATATATACACATATAACCAGACCTAAAACAGTCTTTTAACAGAACTTAAGAAGTCATGAAGGACGTGAGCTAATAGCCTTATATACAACAGGCCGCAAGTTCCAATCAACATGACACTTAAGATAATTCGATAAAATGTGCTTGTTAAATGAAACCAAACCCAGGGACGAAACCTTAGGGTGATGTTTATAACTCAAACCATGTTAATAGCACCAATTTCTCTTCATAATATAACTTAAAAACGATATAGAAATCACCAAAACAAAAGGAAAAGGTGCAGCAACGTTCGGCATAGAATCTGTCCAACAGATTTCAGCAAGTGTAACTAGCATCTCTTCCTTGTTTTTCATAAGAAAATCATAGTAAACACATGTATAAACTTACTTACCACTTACATCAAGGTCTAGGACTTCTCAAAGAACCCTAGGAGAGTTCTTTAGCTGCTTTACAAGGTGATGAAAAGTTGAGAGAACTTTGAAGATAAATCTGTTTTTTATTTTTAGAGTTCAAGTGAACAATGAATTGTGGAGCTGCTTTGGAGCTCTTTATATAGATATATTATGCTGACCTTCCTTGGACATTTTGACCATGTTATACCACACATTATCAATTTATTATGCACCAGCTTGGCCCTTAAACTTGGGCCTTTTTGGAGCACCAACTTGATGGACTTGGGCTGCCTACTTTACAACTTTCACTTACTTAGTTTTAGTCCCAATTTGCTAAGTGTATTGTGATGTCTTTGGGCCCTTTTTATTATACTTCTTGGCTGAAAATGTATCCCATTTATGATACTAAATCATGGGCCAAAGTTACACACTTATCACAGACTTTATTCATAATCAAACTTGGACAATTTCGACATCGAGTCTTGTCTCCATTTAGTTAGCAATTTAAGCTAAGCAAGTAGGTGACTCACCTGCTAGCTTCTAAGTCCTATAAGCACCTCAATTCTCTTACTTTATTTTAAGGCCATAATCTTCTCAATTCGACATAAAACACATACACACGCTACCCTTTTAATCATTAGATGCACATATAGCCCATTAACACGAGATTGAAGCACTTTTGAAAATTAGCTCTAATTTGACCAAACCATGTTATGTTTTATTTGACTTCTTCTCTTAGTGTAAGGTGTGGTGTGTTACATCCTCCCCCCTAGGAACATTCGTCCTCGAATGTTAGCACAATTGGATAGCGTAACCAAGTTTAAACCTTTACTTACACAGACTTTTGATTACACATTAAGTATTCCATAACAGCTACCAATTAGTATCCCAATTCTTCATGGTGGACATCATCTTTAGCTTCAAATAAGTGAGGATATTTTGATTTCATCGCATCCTCAGCTTCCCATGTTATCTCATCTGCATTCTGATTCCTCCAAAGTACTTTCACAGAGGCTATTTCTTTATTCCTTAGCTTCTTAACTTGATGATCTAGAATAGTAACAACTACCTCTTCATAGGTAAGATCTTCTATAACCTGCACATCCTCAATAAAAGAGATACAGAATGGGTCACCTATGCATTTATGAAGCATTGAGACATGAAAAACTGGATGAACCATTGAAAGTTCTTAGGGTAAATCGAGTTCATATGCTAACTGCCCAAACTTCTTATAAATATGATACGGCCCTATGTAGCATGGACCCAGTTTTCCCTTCTTACCAAATCTCATAACCCCTTTCATTGGAGACACTTTTAAAAATACTCAATCACCTACTGAAAATTCTAGCCCTCTTCTCCTCGCATCCATATATGATTTGTGCTAACTTTGGGCTATTTCTAGTCGCTGTTGTATTACCTTAACTTTTTCCATGGCTTGTTGTACTAGATCTGGCCCAAGTAAGGTGGTTTTACCTACTTCAAACCATCCAATTGGCGATCTACATTTTCTTCCATACAAAGCGTCATAAGGTGCCATCTTGATACTCGTATGGTAACTACTGTTATAGGCAAACTTAATAAGTGGCAAATGGTTCACCGAAATACCTTTAAAGTCGAATGCACAAGCTCGTGACATATCTTCAAGTATCTGAATGGTGCATTCTGCTTGACTATCTGTTTGAGGGTGGAATGTTGTACATAAATGCACTTGTGTCCCTAAAGGTCTTTGGAAGGACTTAAAAAACTTTGCAGTAAATTGAGCTCCTTGATCAGATATAATGGAGATTAGGACTACATGTAGCCTGACTATCTCTTTTAGGTATAGCTTGGCATACTCTTCCGCTTTATAATCACTCCTGACTGGTAAGAAGTGTGTTGACTTTGTGAATCTGTCAACTATTACCTATATGGAATCAAACTTCTGAGATGAGCGAGGTAAACTTGTAACAAAATCCATATTAATCATATCCCACTTCCATGTTGGAAGTTATATACACTTCATATAACCTCCTGGCTTTTGGTGTTCTACCTTGACCTTTTGGCAATTTAGACATTGAGCCACAAATTCTGCAAGGTCCCTTTTCATGCCTCCCTACCAAAACATTTCCTTTAGGTCATGTTACATATTAGTTGATCCTGGGTGGATGGAGTATCAGGAATAATGGGCTTCTTCCGTTATCCTCCTTCTTAAGCCATTAATATCAGGCACACACAATCTATTTTGATAGTATAATACTCTATTTTTTGCAAGGTCAAAGACTTTTATCATACCTTGACTCACCTTTTCCTTCAACTGTCATAGAACAGGATCCTCAAACTATTTTTCTTTTACTTCTATTACTAATGAAGACTCCGCAACATTATGAACACTAACCCCTTTATTTGGAGTTTCAATAAGGCGAACTCCCAAATTGGCTAGCTGACATAAATCCTTAGCCATTCCCTGACTTATCACAGCTGGATCATCAGTGTTTATGATTGCCTTATGACTCAGAGCATCAGCTACCACATTTTCCTTCCCTGGATGGTAAAGTATATCAATGTTGTAATCCTTTATTAGTTCTAACCATCTTTGCTGTCTTAAGTTCAGGTCTTTTTGTTTAGTGATGTACTGAAGGCTCTTATGATCAGTATATATGTCAATGTGCACCCAATACAAATAGTGGCGCCATATCTTCAAAGCAAACATAACTGCTGCTAACTCAAGATCATGTGTTGGATAGTTTTTCTCATGTGGTAGTAGCTACCTGGATACATAAGCTATTACCCTACCATGTTTTGTCAATACACACCCCAAACCAACTCCTAAAGCATTACAATACACTGCATACCCCTCAGTGCCTTTTGGAAGTACTAACACTAGTGCAGAAGTTAGCTTATTTTTTAGTGCCTTATGTGTCAGCTTTGTTAGAGGTGCAGAAATAAAAGAAAAACCTTCAACAAACCTCCTATAATAGCCTGCAAATCCTAGGAAGCTCCGAACGTCTGTGGGTGTTGTTGGCCTTGGCTTATCTTTCACAGCTTCTATCTTTTATGAATCAACCCTTATTACCTCATCAGACACAGTATGACCCAAGAATGCCACTGATTTTAGCCAAAATTCACATTTAGAAAATTTGACATACAACTATCGACCACAAAGAGTCTGTAACACCTATCCCAAATGATCTACGTGGTCCTTTTATGATCTTGAATATACCAAAATGTCATCTGTAAACACTATCACAAACACACCCAAGAATGGCTCGAATATTCTGTTCATCAAATCTATAAAAATTGCTAGTGCATTTGTTAACCCAAATTACATAACTAGAAATACAAAGTGGCCATAGCATGTTCTGAAAGCTATTTTTCATATATCTTGCTCCTTCACCCTCACTTGGTGATAACCTGATCTCAAATCAATTTTTGAAAAGAATTTGGCACCACACAACTAATCAAATAAGTCATAAATCCTAGGGAGGGGATATTTATTCTTAATTATCATGTTAATCAATTGTCGATAGTTGATACACATTCTCAAGGTGCCATCCCTTTTGCATACAAATAACACTGGCGCACCCCAAGGGGACACGCTAGGTCTTATAAAACTCTTATCCAGTAAATCTTTTAGCTGCTCTTTCAATTCATGCAATTCTACTGGGGCTATTCAATATGGAGGGATAGAAATAGGTTAAGTGCCTAGGAGTAAGTCATTACTAAAATCTATTTCTTGTTCAGGAGGTGAGCCTGGGAGTTCTTGAGGAAACACATCAATAAATTCGTTCACTACTGGAACTGACTGAAGAGTTGGTGATTCTGTCTCCATATCCCTTCCTCTAACTAAATGATATATATACCCCTTTGATATCATCTTTTTGGCCTTAAAGTAAGATATAAACTTACCTTTTGGTGCCCTAACATTGCCTTTCCATTCCAGAACTGCCTCGTTTAGAAAGTGGAAGTACAGTTCCTTAGTTCGGCAATCCACCATTTCATAGCAAGAAGCTAACCAATCCACACCCATAATAACATCAAATTCCACCATTTCTAACTCAATAACATTAGCCAATGAGTCATAGTCACAAATAGTTACTACACATTCATAATAAACCCTTCTAGTCTTACTAGATTCACCAGTTGGTATATACACTTCAAATAGTTTGTTCAATAATCTAGGTATTCTCTTAAGCATCCCAACAACTAGTGGAGTGATGTATGATAGTGTAGAACTATGGTCAATTAATGCATATGCCTTATGTGAAAAGTTGGACAGTGTACCTATAACCATATCAGGTAAAGCTTCTAAATTCTGTCAACTCCCCAGTGCATAAGTACGATTCTGGACCCTGCCAGAGCTAGCTGTCCCTCTAACACCTCTACCATGACCCATAGGTACTTGCTGACCCCTACTTGCTGGAGGAAATAATTATGATGATGCAATAGCTGACCTAGTAGATTGTGCCATACCACCCATACGTCTCCTTCGGCAATCCCTTATCATGTGCCTTGGCATACCACACAAATAGCAAGCATCTATACTAATGCAATATATCCTGGATGACTCCTTCCACACTGTTTACAAGGCTACCGAGGAATCATTGGTTGGTCTACCAAATAACCCATTTCCCGGGCACCTTGCCCTTCACCTCGTTGACCCAACTGATTACTTTGAGACCCCTGAAGTTATAGTGGAGCACTGGCTATAGAATAGGAGGATGATGGCCTAGGCAGTCTATTAGAAAACCGAGGCCTGAGATCGCTTTGGGGTGGTGTAAACTGCACTGAAGATCTAGATCTCTTTGATTGTGCCCTTTCTGATTCTTACATCCTTCTCCTCTGCCTCTTATCCTCTAATTTCTATGCAAAAGCCTGCATTCTTGCTATGTCCATATCTTTATTCAAGGAAGCAATAGTGCAGTCTCTAACCAGATGCGTATCTAACCTATCTACATATCAGTGAACCCTATTTTCCATTGTAGCAACTACATTAGGAGTATATCTTTCCAAGGAATTAATTGAAGTCTATATTCCCTCATGCTCATATTCTATTGGTGAAGATTCAAGAATTGATCTGCACGGGCCTCTCGAATCTCTAATGGCAAATAATGGTCAAGAAATGCCTCTTTGAACTCTTTCCAGGTAGTTAGAGGTGCATTTATACCCTTAGATTGTTTACAAGTCATACCATAATATAGCCACACCCTTCAGCCTATATATCGCTAATTCAACTACTTCTGTACCACTCACATGCATAATATATAAATTACGCTGAATCTAATCAATAAAGTCCTAGAGGTCTTCATTAGGATCTGACCCAGTGAAGGTTGGAGGGTTCAAATTAAGAAAATCATGTATCCTGGTACCAGATTCCCTATTTGTACCACCTGTACCCATAACTAGACCTTTCTGCCTTTGACCTTGACCAGTAACTATACGGGTCAATAGTTGGACTACATTTCTCAGATCCTGCATGGTAGCATCAATAGGTGGCTCTAGGGAATTTCACTTCTCTCTAGTTCATTAGGAACTGGAGGAGTTGAAGATGTCTGTAACAAAGACTCCTCTCGAATATTATTTTGTTATCTCACCTGGATGGGTATACCAACCACCACTTCTATTCCCTTCCCTTTACCTTTATTCTGCCTTATTTCTGGCATACTTGCTATACAAAACAATTTAGGAATTAGGCATAATGCACCTATTACACTTAATTTATGGCATGATCTAACGAATGGAAAGAAAGTAACAACTCCTAAATGCCACGTAGCCTCCTGCTTATAAATGTGGTGCACAACATATCGATAAATAAGATTCTACATAAACACGACTTTGTAGACTCCCTGGGATGACTCGCTCTGATACCACTTCTGTCACGCCCCAAAGTCCCATTAGGGCGGACTGGCACGTGTTGCCGATAAGGCTCAAGAGAACCAACCTGTAACCATATGCATCCTATACTATTATAAGGGATTTCTACCTTTAACAAACCTTTAGCAGATAAATAGTGATAACAAGCCAAAAGGAAATGCATGTGACTAGGTTGTTGGGGCCATACTATCTAAAGTGCGAGACATGACTTCAATATGCTTTACATATTCTACAAAGCCTCTAAATAAAGAAAACATTTGGTTAGGGTCGGGATAGGCCCTGCCTCAATAAACTGTGTAATAAAAACATGTAAGCTCTAGACATGTATAAAGCCCCAAAGGACCCTGGAGCTTGGTGACAATAACATAATATCCTTGACTCCTACTGGGGAGATCTACTAGCACCTGTACCTACAATATTAAATATAGGTCCCCCATAAAGGACGTTAGTATGAGATAATGTATTGAGTATATAAGGTAGGACATACTGTACATAAAGAAATAACTCAAATGAAACTATGCATCTGTAGCAGAATATGGACCACCCTGAGTTATATTGTGGAATCCTGTACTTTATGTTCTTTATATTACTTTACCTTTACTGTATAATTTGTGCACAGCTGTAAAACAAATGACCAACTGATTAGTGGTGAAACTGTATTTGGTTTGTCCTTAGCTAGGTTATACTCAACTCCTCGGGCTACCCCCCTTTTGATAGGATCATCCCTGGCTAGGTTATACTCAACCACCTTGGGCTACTGCCTATCAGAAACTGTATATTGTATGTTTCAATTACCTTTGAGATGATTCTTTTGGTGGCCATAATATTAGAGCTATAGTACTGTATAGGTAACATGTGACATGTGGATAATCACATAAGACAACATGACAATGAAAAGAGTACATTACATAAATGATGAAATGTGTGTGAAATGGAACAACTCGTGAACTTTATTTCGTAACAAGAAATCATGTAATTTCGTATCCAAGCATGTATGCAATTTTAAAGGTGACTATATATTGAATCATATGAATATGTGCAAGATAGGAGATATGGTTAGTAGTTGTGTCGGAGTTGGTGAATGCCTTTATGTACCAAGGAGAGATCTATGTTTCCTGCCAAGTGATACAAAATCAAGTAACCTTACATACCTCGTTGTATGACCTCGTTACTAACTCAAGATAACCTTCCATTCCTCTAAATATTTATCTACAATATAGTATGTGATAAAACTAGCATTAGCAGCCAATAAACACATCTTGGCAGTCCAATCACATAACTAAATAACACACGGGCAGCAAGCTTTTAATTAGCGACGTCAAGGCATTTTGTTCAACCTTTTCACTTATAACCATATTTTTGAATAAATATTCTCGTGTATATGTCATATACATCTTTTTTCAGCCTCCTGATACTCTTACGACAACCCACAAAGTTCAACATAGCCTAAAAATGGACAGCATAATTTCGACGTCGACAACTCCAAACTGATTCCAAATTTAACCAAACTGTTCCAGCAATATATACACATATAAACAGACCTAAAATAATCAAGGTATAGGTCTTCTCCAAGTACCCTAGTAGAGTTGTTTAGATGCTTTACAAGGTGAAGAAAAGTTGAGAGAACTTTGATGATAAATCTGTTTTTTTTTTTTTGAGTTCAAGTGAACAATGAATTGTCGAGCTACTTTGGAGCTCTTTATATAGAGATATTATGCCCGACTTCCTTGGAAATTTTGACAATTTTATACTACATATTATCAATTTGCTTACCCACCAGCCTGGTCTTAAACTTGAGCCTTTTTGGAGCACCAACTTGATGGACTTGGGCTGCCTACTTTCCAACTTTCACTTACTTAGTTTTTGGGCCCAATTTTCTAAGTGTATTGTGATGTCTTTGGTCCATTTTTATTATACTTCTTGGGCTGAAAATGTATCCCATTTGTGATACTAAATCATGGGCCAAAGTTACACCCTTAACATGGACTTTATTCATAATCAAACTTGGACAATTTCGACGTCGAGTCTCGTCTCTGTTTAGTTAGCGATTGAAGCTAAGCAAGTAGGTGACTCACCTGCTAGCTTCCAAGTCCTACAAGTACCTCAATTGTCTTAATTCATTTTAAGGCAATAATCTTGTCAATTCGACACAAAACATGTATACACGCGACCCTCTTAAGCGTTAGACGCACATATAGCCCATTAACACGAGATTCAAGCACATTTGAAAATTAGCGCTAATTTGACCAAACCATGTTATGTTTCATTTGACTTCTGCTAGTAGTGTAAGGTGTGGGGTGTTACACTTTGTTAGCTCACATGGGAATAAATATATCCTATTTGCTATAGGTTATGTCTCTAAATGGGTAGAAGCCATAGCCTTGCCAAACAATGAGGGCAAGAGTGTAATAGGTTTTCTTCGAAGAAATATTTTTTCCAGGTTTGGAACACATCAAGCAATTATTAGTGATGGAGGATCTTACTTTTGCAATAGATTATTCAAATCACTCCTTGGTAAGTATGGTGTAAAGCATTGGGTGCGATGCCTTACCACCCCCAACTAGTGGGCAAGTAGAAGTATCGAATAGAAACATAAAACAAATTTTGTCTAACATTGTAAATGTGAATAGCATCAATTGGTCCCAAAAGTTAGATGATGCATTATAGGCTTACTGCACCGCCTTCAAAACACCGATTGGTATGTTTCCTACCAACTGGTGTTTGGAAAGGCTTGTCACTTGCCAGTCAAAATGAAGCATAAAGCAATGTAGGCATTAAAGAAGCTAAACCTAGATTGGAATGCAGCAGTAATATCTAGGCTAATGCAAATTAATGAGCTAGATAAGTTCAGATTAAGAGCGTATGAAAGTTTTGCATTTTACTAACAAAGAACGAAGATTCACTATAATCATAGAATTGAGAACCACTAATTTACACCATGGGATATGGTGTTGCTTTACAACTCTCAATTGAAGTGGTTTTCTAAGAAGCTCAGATCTAAGTGGATGGGGCCTTTCTGAGTAATACGTGTCTTTAGTCATGGTGCTATCAAGTTAGAAAGCAAGGATATAAAGACCTTCAATGTCAATGGCCAAAGAGTCAAGCTCTATATGGGTGACATGGATGAAATAAAGATAGTTGAGGACTAAGACCTTGACGAACCATGAGCACCGAAGCTCATCTTACCGTGCCGTGACACTAAATCATATGCTTCTTGGGAGGTAACCCAAAGTATGCCCATTGTTTCCCTTATTCCATAAATATTTTTACTTTGAGGACAAAGTATTTTCTTTTGGTGGGGGTGTGGGAAGTTGTGGATTAGGGTGAAGTCTAAGTAGTCTTTAGCCCATAACTTCCCCTATTTTTGATCCCAAGGTTTTCTTGTCGTGTTTCTTTTTCCTTTGTGGATGTTTTTAATTTCTATTGAACCTATATGTTTAGGTTATGTAGATAATTCGTAGATGTATAGTGATTACTATGTTTCGCCATATATATAATCTTGAAATGGTTTATGAAAGTCTTGAAAATTGGGTACCTTCAAAAGTTTTTGGGATTGTTAATTACTATAGGAACATTTAATATGACTGTTTGGCAATGTTTGTTCTGATAAAAAGAAGGCAAGTTGATGCTTGAAGCATGATATATGAGTCTATGTTGATGGGTGTATGCGATGCTATATATGTTTGAGCTTATTTTGTCATATTCTTTCATTGTGTACCAACTCAGAACTTGCCTTGTTACTCTAAGATTGAACTGGAGATATGGTTGTTTAGGAAAGGAACTTAGGTCGTTGTCCTTTTAGTGAGTGCACCTTTGCCTAAATGACCTACTAAATTTAGTAATTGATCCCTTGTTCCAAATTTTTGAGCTTTAATGTACCTGTTATTTCTTGACACCTAGCTAGCCTAGCCTTGTTTGTGAAACACCATGATATTGGCCCTAGTCTATCTTTGAACACGTGAACCATAATTGAGGCTAAAAGCCTAAGTTGAGGGTGGCTATGAGTAACAGCCCTAGTTTAGGGAATGGATATTGTGTATTTCACCTCAGGTTAAAATCCTAAGTTGAGGGTGGCCTTTGTTGTGGTAAAGTAATGAAAATAAGATAGTTAGTTGAGAAAGAAACAAAAAAGAGAAAAATCATGTGCCAGGTGAGAGAAAAAGAAAGAAAAGTCGCCTTGAATTGAAAGAAAAGCAAAATGAGTTCAAAAATAAGGCATAATTGAAAAGCAGAAGAAATCACCCAAAAAAGCTTGAAAAGGAAGAAAAGGGAGGATTAATGAAAATGGTTGAGTTATGGAGGTGAGAGTATTGAAAAACGTGGTTCAAGTATAGCTCTTTGTGACTACTTGCCTAAAATGCCATACTAAAGCCCCATGAGCCTACGTTACTAGCCTGTTAAGTCCTAAAGTAATCTAGATCAAACTAGTTAACAGTTGGGAGTTTGAGTATAAGGGCAATCCTATGGTTTTAGTCATCATGTATGAATTTGATTTGTGAGAGTAAGAATGATTGCACAGTCCTTGAACCTTGATCGTTTTTTGAGTGAAATAGAGGGATTTCTTTTCTGTGAGGGCATTTACATTAAATGATTGACACATGACTTGTTCAGTGATTGTGGATGGTTGCTGCTCCTTCACTTGTCATAGTTGGATTGCTGGATGTATCATTGTGTTTTGGTTTATTTGTTAGCTTAGCGATCAGTCTTTCGAAATGAGAGTTGGGTACCTAAGTTGGTGTTAAGTGATGTATATGTCATTAAAGTAGTTGCTATGTGTTTCTCATTGTCACTTAGATTGAGTCATCACTTGAGGACACGCAATAGTTCTAAGTTGAGGGTGTTGATGTGCTGTCAAAATGCAACACATTTGATGCCTTAAACAAGGGATTTTGCAAGTTCTTAATGCGAGTTTTTATGTGTTTTATCTTGTTCTTGTAGAAAATACAGGTTGGCATGATTTTGGGAGAAAATTACAGATTTTGCTGAAGTATAGGACATACGAGCAACCCTATGAGTCATAGTCCATTCTACGACTCGTAAGGTGCCCCATAGCAAGAAACAGTGAGCAAAATTAAGAAATTTCCAAGTGAAGGTCAGCCATACGAGGCTAACCTATGAGTCATAAGCCTTACTATGACTCTTAATATGTGCCCTTGTAGCAAGGAACAATGAGCCAAAAGTTTGGACCAAGAATTGTAAGCCTATACTACAAGAAGAGCATACGAGTCATAGCCCAAGCAATGACTCATAACAGTGGGTCATAGCTGTCAAGTCCAAAATGTCAAGTGCTGACTATGAGACCCCGATTACAAATCATAAGTCACCCTACAAGTCATATATGCAAGGCATAATTGCTGCCAACTATATTTTCTATTTAATTTCTAGGGTGTTTTTATAAATAGTATAAATAGTAAATGTTAGGGTTTTAGCTAGAAGACTTTGAACATTTTCATATTCCATCATTTGAATATTCTCTCTTGAATATTTCTAGGGTTTAGTGTAGATTTTCATTTTTAATTTGAAGACCCACTTTTGGGGATTGAAAAATCACATTGCACTAATTTGCCACAAATACAAGCTTGTGGTGCCTTCGCAATTGGTTTGGGTTATGTTTTGATGCAAAATGGTAAGGTGGTAACATATGCCTTTAGACATCTTAAGGTACATGTTGGCGTCATTATTTGTATAGGGTGCATATTGATGTGTTCGCCGACCATAAGAGTCTCCAATATGTGTTCACCCAAAAAGATCTCAACTTTAGACAACGAAGGTGATTAGAGATTCTTAAAGATTATGATATATGTGTGCATTATCACCTCGGTAAGGCTAATGTTATGGTTGATGCTTTGATTAGGGTGTCTATGGGTAGCCCAGTTCATATTGATAATGGTGGCAAAGAGGTAGCTAGAGAGGTCCATCGGTTGGCTAGATTGGGAGTTAGGTTAGAGGAGGTTGACAATGGTGGGGTAGTCATTTTTGATGGTTCTAAATCTTAGTTGACTGAGGAGTTAAAGGAAAGGCAAGATCTTGACCCAGCCTTGTTAGAGTTAAAGGCCTTGATAAGAGATGACAAAGTGCATCCCTTAGGTACCAAGGTAGGTTATGTGTGCCCAATGTTGATGACTTGAGAGAGACGATTTAAGATGAGGCCCATAATTCTTACTATTATATCAACCCCCGTTTTGCAAATATATATAGAGATTTGAGGGAAGTGTATTAGTGGGTTGGCATGAAGAGAGATATTGCTAAGTTTGTGTCCAATTGTCATAGTTGCCAACAAGTGAAAGCCAATCATCAAAGGCTGGGTACCTAGCCCAAGATATAGATATTGCTACTTGGAAGTGGGAGGAAATCAACTTGGATTTTGTGGTTGAGTTGCTTCAGACTAGAAAGCATTGTGATTTTTTTTGGATTGTGGTTGATAGAATGATAATGTTAGCTCATTTCCTACTGGTCAAAACTACTTATGATGCCGAATATTATGCTAGGTTTTACATTCATGAGTTGGTTAGATTTCATGGGGTGCCTTTGTCTATCATATCCGATTGTGGTGCTAAATTCTTATCACTTTTGGAGGTCCTTCTAAAGAGATCTTAGTAGCGTAGTCAAGCTTAGTATGGCCTTTCACCCTCAAATGGATGGCCAACCCAAAAAACTATCCAAACTTTTGAGGATATGCTTAGAGCTTGTGTTATGGAGTTTAAGGGTAGTTGGGATGATCACCTTCCACTTATTGACTTTGCTTACAATAATAGTTATCATTCAAGCATTGGTATGACTCCTTTTGAGACTCTCTCTATGCTAGACACTGTAAATTCCCAGTTGGATAGTTTGATGGGAGAAATGACTTTGTTGGGTTCAGATTTGGTTATGGGGTCTATGGAGAAGTTAAGGTTGATAAGGGAAAGGTTGAAAATAGCCCAAAGTCGACAAAATACCTATGTCGATGTGACAAGGAGTGATCTTGAATTTACGATTGGTGATTGGGTCTACTTGATGGTCTCACCCATGAAGGGTGTGGTTCATTTTGGTAAAAAGGGTAAATTGAATCCATAATTTGTGGTTCCTTATAGAGTATTAAGGAGGATTGGTAAGGTGGCTTATGAGTTGGAGTTGCACAATGACATGAATATGGTTCATCTGGTCTTCGACGTGTCTATGTTGAGAAAGTGTAATTGATACCTCAAGCACCTTTATTGGATGTGGTAAACCCATTAACCAGGTTGAGGGGTTGATACCTCAACCACCTCTAAGGGGTGGTTTACCTTGGATTCAAAGTATTAATTTTCTTGGTCTATGATGATGGTCTCTTTCTACATATGTAATATGATCTATGTAAGCATGTTCGACTTCAAACATCATTCATATATATCATATTGTTATTATCTATTGCTTATGATTATGCATTTTGCCTATGTTATCTATCTATTATTGCCTTAGATCCTACATACTTAGTACATTCAAACGTTCTAATGCATATTCTATGCCTACATGATGTTATCATGTAGGAAGCAGAGCTCCACTTTATCATCTTCCTCCTATACATGGATGGTACTATCTTTCAAAGGATGTTGGTGAGTTTATGCAATGTATTGACTCTTATTATGTTAGAAATGTATGACTATGAGGTTGAGCCCGGAGATTGTCTTAGTCATCGCTCCTATCTATGTACTAGAGGTGTTGTTGGATCATTATGATGTATTAATGCTATACTTTGACTTTTTATGTTTCTATGGTATTAACTATGTCCCTTAGCCCTGTTTTCCCCTTTACTACCTCCTGATGCTGTACAATTACTTCCATGACCATGGATATGTTAGGATATACTATGCATTTTGTTTGGGGCCCTTAGGTTTCCCTATTCATTGTGTCATGTCTAGAACATAGGCTTGCATTGTGACAAACTTGGTATCAGAGCACTCGGTTGTTAATGGTCCTCGGTACCTAACACACTGTGCCAATTTGAGTCATAATTCATGGTTATGTTGTGCATCACGACTATGAGTAAAAGGTTATGAGTCATTTTAGGAAATATTTCCCTTCTTGATGGTCTATGTCATGCTATAGGGGTTAGGTGAAGTTTCCTCTAATGAATGTTCATTTTTAGATCATGCCTAATACAAGAGAAAGAAGATCCCGTACTCCCGAAGAACAACTGACTCATAGCGAGCTCCAAGATGCTCTGACCTTGCTAGCTCAAGCTATGACTAATCAAGTCAATCAAGCGGCCCAAGCCCCTGATGCTGCTAGTTCAGCATCTTGGGTGAGAGACTTTATAAGGATGAATCCACCAAAGTTCTTATGGGTCAAAAGTGGATGAAGACCCTCAAGAATTTATTGATGATGTATACAAGTTGTTGGATATCATGGGTTTTTAGGTCGGAAGAGAAGGTGGAGTTGGTGGCTTACCAACTCAAGATGGTGGCTCAAATATGGTATACTGAATGGAAATTAGAGAAGGGGAACAGTAATGTGATTCTATGGAAGGAGTTTAAGGCGGCATTTCTCAACTGGTTTTTCCCCCTTGAGCTTAGGGAGGCCAAAATGATAGATTTGATGAATTTGAAGCAAGGATCTATGAGTATGAGAGGGTATGGACTCAAGTTCAACTAACTCTCTAATACGTTCTACACTTGGTTGTCGACCCAAGGTCTAGGACGAATAAGTTTGTGATGGGTGCTTTGATTTAGTGAATGAGGAGTATTGTGCCGCTACGTTGATTAGTGACATGGATTTTTCATACCTAATGACTTATGCCGAACAATTTGAGGGGGTGAAGTTGAGAAAGAGAAGGGGTAATGAGGCCAAGAGGGTCCATTTAGATGGTAAGTTCCAAGGCCTAAAAAATGGTCAATTTCAGGAAGGCCAAGGGTCGACTCATGTTCTTAATAGAAGGTTTTCCAATGACAAACCAAGGGTCCAAGGTGATGGTGGTGTGGCACCCAATGCTATATGTCCAAAATGTGGTAAGGCTCATAGAGGCCTATGTTTGAGGGACACCAATGCTTGTTTTGGTTATGGTGAAGTGGGGCATATGAAGATTGATTATATTCATAATCAAAACAAGGGTGAAGACGTTGGCCCACAAGGCTGGGGTGCAAATGCGATTCTTTTAGGGTGGGGAGGCTAACAAGTTAGTGCCCCAAGGCTCAATCGGTTCTATGCTCTTCATGGGAGGCAAGGGGTTGATGAGGTTCCTAATTTCCTCATCAGTATGTTAAAAATCTTTGATTTTGATGTGTATGTATTGATTGGCCTGGTGCCACTCTTTTCTTTTTATCCCTTTTGTCGCCAAAAAGTTTAATGTTGAACCCGAGTTGTTGTGTGAGCCATATGAGGTGTCTAGTCCTATTGGTGCATCTATTGTTGCTAGAAGAGTCTATAAAAATTATCCCATTTTCATGTTGCATAAAATATTGCCATGTGACTTCGTTGAGTTAGATATGTTGGATTTTGACATTATTTTTGGGATGGATTAGTTGCATGCATACTATGTATCTATTGATTGTAGAATCCATAGGGTCAAATTCCAATTCTCCAATAAATTCTCCTTGAGTGGGAGAGTCATGATATGGTGGTCAAGGGGAGATTTATTTCTTGCATTAAAGCCCAAAGGTTGATCTCTACGGGGTTTATGAGGGTTAAGGAAGTAGAGTCTAAAGTCCTTCTTATAGAGTCAGTTTCGATGGTTAATGAGTTCCTAGATGTCTTCCCAAATGACCTTCCTGGTGTTCCTCCTGAAAGGGAAATATATTTTTGCATATCTCCTTTCCGAAACTCAACCCATTTCTATTACCCCTTACCATATGGCCCCGGCGGAGTTAAAGGAGAAATCAAAGGATTTGCTGGAGAATGGTTTTATTAGACCTAGCCAATCACCTTGCGGTGTATCACTGCTATTTATGAAGAAGAAGGATGATTCTCTTAGGATGTGTATTGGTTAACGGTAAGTTAATAGATTTACTATCAATAATAAGTACCCTCTACCAAGGATTGATGATCTTTTTGACCAACTTCAATGGGCTAGTCACTTGTCTAAGATTGATCTTCGATCTGGGTATCATCAAATGAAAGTGAAAGAGTAGGGCATTAGCTAGACAACATTATGGACTAGGTATGAACATTATGAATTCGTGGTTACATCTTTTGGGTTGACCAATACAGTGGCTATCTTCATGGATCTTCTGAATAGGGTCTTCAAACACTACCTTTATTCATTTGTTGTGGTCTTCATTGATGACATTTTGATCTTTTCCCGTAGTGAGGATAAATAAGTAAGTAATTTTAGGGTGGTGCTACAAAGGTTGAGGGAAGAGAAGGTGCATGCCAAGTATGAGAAGTGCGAGTTTTGGTTGTAAGAGGTGGTCTTTCTAGGTCATGTAGTTTCACAGGATAGGATTTAGGTGGATCGAAAAAAGACAGAGGTGAATAGAAATTCTCCTAGACCTTTGACCACATCAGATATTAGAAGCTCCTTGGTCTTAGTGGGTTATTACCAGAGATTCATCAATGGGTTCTCTTCTATTGTTTGTCCTATGACTAAGTTGACACAAAAGAAGGCTAAATTTCTGTGCACCGATTAGTGTGAAAAGAGTTTCCAAACTTTGAAGGATAAACTTGTCTCTACTCCCATCTTGTCTTTACTGGAAGGGTTGGAAGGGTTTGTTATGTATTATGATGCCTCCCAAATTAGTTTTGGATGTGTTTTTATGGAAAATGGTAAGGTGATAGCTTATGCCTCTAGACAACTCAAGGTACATGCAAAGAACTACCCTACCATGATCTTGAATTGGCCGCTGTGGTTTTTGCTTTGAAAATTTGGCAACATTATTTGTATGGGGTGCATGTGGATGTGTTTACCAATCATAAAAGTCTCCAATACATGTTCACCCAAACAAATCTCAATGTGAGACAAAGAAGGTGGTCAGAGCTTCTTAAGAATCATGACATGAGTGTGCTTTATCACCCCAATAAGGCTAATATTATGGCCAATGCTTTAAGTAGGGTGTCTATGTGTAGCCTTGGACATGTTGTGGATGAGGGAAAAAATTGGCTTGAGAGGTCCATCAGATGGCTAGCTTAGGAGTTAGGTTGGAGGAGGTTAATTATCACGCCCAAAATCCCATTAAGGCAGACTGGGACCCATTGTTGATAATGCTTGGGAGAACCAACCTATATCTATGCGCTTTTGATATGTATTATAAGGGATGTCTACATAAAACATGCTTTTAAGAAAGTAAACAGTAATAATAAGCCAAAAGGAAATACATATGACTAGGTCGTTAGGACCACAGTGTCTACAGTACAGGACATGACAACACTTTAATTTACATAGTCTACAAAGCCTCTAGATAAGGAAATGTATCTGATAAAGGTTTGGACAATCCTCGCCTCTACTAACTATATAATACAAATATACAAGCTCTAGACACACAAAGCTTCAAAGAAACCTGGAGCTTGGTAATAGAGGTTGGATAGTCGGTACTCCTACTGGGGAGATCTACTAGCACCTTTAGCTGCAGCATGAAATGCAGTTCTCCCATAAGGGACATCAGTGCGAGATAATGTACTAAATATGTAAGGCAGGAAATACTATATATGAAGTAACAACTCAAATGAAACTGTGCATTGATGTAGGATAATAGACCACCCTTAGTCATACTGTGGGACTATGTATTTTATGTTCTTTTTATTACTTTACCTTTACTGTATAATCTGCGCACAACATGTAACAAAAATGACCAGCTGATCAATGGTAAATCTATAAAAGGATCTACCCTTTTTAGGCATTTCTATTCACCCCTTGGGCTACCCCCCGTGATAGGATCGACCCTGGCTAGGTGATTCTTCCACCCCTTGGAATACCACCCATCAATAGGCAATATACTTTATCTTTTAATTACTTTTGTGATGATTCTTTTGGTGGTTATAATATTGGAGTTGTAGGACTGTAAATGTAGCATGTGACATGTAAATAGTAATACAAGACAATATGACAGTAAAAAGAGTACGTTACACAAATAATGGAATGTGTATGAGATGAAATAACTTGTGAACTTTATTTAGCAACAAGAACCTATGTAACTTGGTAGCCATGTATGTATGCAGATTTAAAGGTAACTATGTATGGGAGCATATGAATATGTGAAAGGGTGGAGACACAGTTAATAGTCGTGTCAGAGTTGGTAAGTGCCTTTATGTGCCAAGGAAGAATGAAGATTTCATTCCAAGTAATATAAAATCAAGTAGCCTTACATACCTCGTTGTATGACCTTACTATTACCTTGAGATAACCTTCCCTTCCTCCAAATATTTATCTACGACATAGTAGGTGATAATAATAGCATTAGCAGCCAATAGATACATCTTGGTAGCCTAATCTCATAAACAAATAACACACAGGTAGCAAGCATATAATTATAAACCCGAGCGTATTCTTTCAACCTTTCCTCCTCTAATCGTATTTTCTAATACACATTCTCATATAAGTATCATGTGCAGCCTGTTTTAATTCCATAATAGTCTTACAACATCCCACATGGCATAACACATAATAATTCTACACAACACACAAATAGGTGGCATAATGTTACATTACTTCGCTATATTTTGACATCGACAATTCTAAACCTGTTCCAAATTTATCCAAATAGTCCCCCACCATATATACACATAAAAGCAGTCCTAACATAGTTCAAAAATAGTCCTCAAAATAGGTGGAGTATGTGAGACCATAATCCTCAATCAATCAGCCCCAAGTTCCTATTACAAGTACAATTACGATATCACATAAGAATTCACTTTTACGGACTGTAAAAATAGTGCGCCAGCCTTTATAAATCATTATAGAACCAATACTCATTAATAACAATAGCCTCCCTTCATATTCCATCCAATCCAAAAGAGAAAAGCCTCCAAATAAACAAGAAAAATGTACAACAACTTTTGGAACACATACTGTCCAAAAGTTTTAGCATATACCTAACCAACATAGTCTCTTTTTTTCATGAACAAACCTTACTAAACACACAACTATAATCACTTAACATTACCTTCAAGGTTGAGGGCCTCCATGAGAACCCTAAAAGCCTCTTTTGGTTTCTTTACAAAGTCAAGAAAGAATAACAAAGAAACTTTGTGAAAGCTAAAATTTTCCAAGTCTAAGAATGAGTTAAAGGTGTTGCTTGTAAACCCTTTTAAAGGATTACTTTGGACGACTTTCATCTATTTTCCTAATTCCTCTTCACTTAGTTTGGTCCCAATTAGTCAAATGGGTTATGATGTACTTGGGCACTTTTTATATTCTTTTTGGGCTGTAAATATAGTCTATTTATGATAGTAAAACATAGGCTAAAGCTACACTCTTAACATGAACTTTATTTATAATCGGACGTGGACAAATTCGATGTCAGATCTCGTCTCCTATTGCTAGAAAATTTAAGCTAAGCAAGTAGGTGACTCACCTGTTAGCTTCCTAAGTCCTACAAACACCTCACTTCTTCACCTCGTTTAAGGCCACAATCTCCTTAATTTGACTTAAAACTTATCTACAATCAACCCTCTTTAGCTTTAGACATGCATATCACCCTCTTATTTGAAATTCAAGTACTTTTAAAAAATGGGCGCTAATTTGACTAAACCATATATGTTTCATTTGCATAGTACTATCATTGTAAGAGGTGGGGTCTTACATCCTCCCCCCTTAGGAACATTCGTACTCAAATTTTAGCACAATTGGATAGCTTAACCAAGTTTAAACCTTTACTTACACAAGCATTTGACAACACACTAAGTATTCAATCACACATACCTATTAGTGTCCCAGTTCTACTAAAAAAGTAAGGTTATTTTGATTTTATTGCATCCTCAGCCTCGTATGTTATTTCTTCTGCTTGCTGGTTTCTCCAAAATACTTTTACTGAAGCTATTTCTTTATTTTTTTAGCTTCATAACTTGACGATCTAGATTAGCAATAGGTACCTCTTCATATGTGAGATCTTCTGTAACCTGCACATCCTCAATAGGAGTGATACGGGATGGGTCACTTATGCATTTTGAAAGCATTGAGACATGAAAAACTAGATGAACCATCAAAAGCTCTTGGGGTAGCTCTAGTTCATATGCAACATGCCCGAACTTCTAAATAATTTTATATGGCCCTATTCATGTGGGCTCAGTTTTTCTTTCTTACCAAACCTTAATTCCCGTTTCATTGGAGACACCTTTAAAATACCCTATCCCCTACTAAGAATTCCAGTCCTCTCCTTCTAGCTTTCGCATATGATTTGTGACGAGTTTGGTCTGTTTCTAGCTGTTGCTATATTACCTTAACCTTTTCAATGGCTTTTTGTACTAGATCTGGCCTAAGAAAGGTGGTTTTACCAACTTCAAACCGTCCAATTAGCGATCCACATTTCCTTACATACAAAGCTTCATATAGTGCCATCTTGATACTCACGTGGTAGCTATTATTATAAGCAAATTCAATAAGTTGCAAATAGTCCACCTAACTACCTTTAAACTCTAATACACAAGCTCATAATATATCTTCATGGTGCATTCTGCTTGACAATCTATTTGAGGGTGGAAAGCTATACTCAAATTCACTTGTGTCCCTAAACTCCTCTGGAAGGACTTCCAAAACTTTGCAGTGAATTGAGCACCCTGATTGGAGATAATAGAGATAGGGACTCTATGTAGCCTGACTATCTCTTTGAGGTATAGCATGGCATACTCTATAACTGTGTAATCACTCCTGACTAGCAAGAAGTATGCTGACTTTGTGAGTCCATCAACTATTACCCATATGGAGTCAAAGATCTTGAATGAGCGAGGCAGCCTAGTAACAAAATCCATATTGGTCATATCTCACTTCCATGTTGGAAGCTCTCTACATTGCATATAACCTCCTAGATTGTGGTATTCTACTTTCACTTGTTGGCAATTTGGACATTGAGGCACAAATTCTGCAAGGTCCTTTTTCATGCCTCCCCACCAAAACATTCTCTTCAGGTCATGGTACATCTTAGTTGATCCTGGATGGATGGAATATCAGGAATGATGGGCTTCTTCCATTATCCTCCTTCTTAATCCATTAATATCAGGCACACATAATATATTTTAGTAGTAAAGTACTCCATTTTGTGTAAGACCAATGCCCTTTATCATACCTTGACTCACCTTTTCCTTAAGTTGTCATTAAAAGGATCCTCGAATTATTTTTCTTTCACCTCCATTACCAATGAAGACTCTGCAGCATCACGCACAACAACTCCTTCCTTTGAAGTCTTAAGAAGGTGGACTCCCAAACTAGCTAGTTGTCATAGATTCGTAGCTACTCCTCGACTTACCATGGCATAGTCACTAGTATTCATGATTGCCTTACGAATCAGAGCATTAGCTACCACATTTGCTTTCACCGGGTGGTAAAGTATATTAACATCGTATCCTTTATTAGCTGTAGCCATCTTGGCTGTCTTAAGTTTTGGTCTTTATATTTAAAGATGTATTGCAGGATTTTAGTGATGAGTATATATGTCAACATAAACCCCATACAAATAGTGGCGCCATATTTTTAGATAAAACGCAACCACTGCTAGCTTAAGATCATATGTTGGATAGTTTTTCTCGTGTGGCCGTAGCTGTTTAGATGCATAAGCAATTACCCTACCATGCTGTGTCAGTTTACACCCTAAACCAACACCTGAAGCATCGCAATGCACTGTTTACCCCTTGATGCCTTCTGGAAGTACTAGCATAGGTGTAGAATTTAGCTTCTTTTTTTTAGCTCCAGGAAGCTCCTTTCACATGCATCATTCCATTGGAACTTGGTTGCCTTATGTGTCAACTTTGTTAGAGGTGCAGAAATAGAAGAAAAACCTTCCATGAACTTTCTGTACTGACCTGCCAACCCTAGGAAGCTCCAAACTTCCGTGGGTGTCATTAGCCTTGGCCAATATTTCACAGCCTCTATCTTTTGTGAATCAACCCTTATTTTCTCATCGGATAAATATGACCCAAAAATGCCACTAGTTTTGGCCAAAATTCACATTTAGAAAATTTGGCATACAATTATCTATCACGAAGAACCTGTAATACTTGTCATAAGTGATTTGCATGGTCCTATTTTGATCTTGAATAAAACAAAATGTCATCCATAAACACTCTTACAAATACATCCAAGAATGGCTTGAATACCCTATTTATCAGATCCATAAAAATTGCTAGTGCATTCATTAGCCCAAATGACATAACAAGAAATTCAAAGTGACCATAGCATGTTCTAAAAGGATTCTTAGGTATATCTTCCTCCTTCACCCTCACTCGGTGATAAGCTGATCGCAAGTTAATTTTTGAAAAGCATTTGGCACCCTGTAACTAATCAAATAAATCATCCATCCTAGGGAGGGGGTATGTATTCTTAATTGTCACCCTATTTAATTATCGATAGTCGATACACATTACGAACGTTCCATCCTTTTTAAGAACAAATAACACTGGTGCACTCCAAGGGGACACACTAGGTCTTATAAGACCCTTCTCAAATAAGTCTTTTAACTGCTCTTTTAATTCATGTAATTCTGCCGGGGCCATTCTATATGGAGGGATAGAAATATCTTGAGTGCCTGGAAGTAAGTCACTACCAAAATCTACTTCTCATTCTGGAGGTAAGCTTAGAAGTTCTTCAGGGAACATATCAACGAATTCATTCATTATTAGAATTGATTGAAGAGTTGGTGATTCCGCCTCCATATCCCTCACTCTAACTAAATGACATAATGTCCCTTAGATATCATCCTTCTATCCTTAAAATAAGAGATAAACTCACCCTTTGGAAGCTAAACATTACCTTCCCATTCAAGAACTACCTCATTTAGAAAGTGGAAGTACATTCTTAGTTCAACAATCTATGGTGGCATAGAAAGAAGCTAACCAATCCATACCTATTATAACTTCAAATTCCACTATTTCCAGCTCAATAAGGTCATCCAATGTGTCATGGTCACAAAGAGTTACTACATAGTCATTATAAAACCTTCTAGCCATAATAGATTCACCAAATGGTGTAGACACTTCAAATGGTTTGTTCAATAATTTAGGTGTTCTTTTAAGCTTCCCAGTAACTAGTAGGCTAATGTATGATAGTGTAGAACTAGGTTCAATTAATGTATATACATTATGTGAAAAGATGGACAGTATACCTGTGACCATGTCAGGTGAAGTTTCTAAATATTTTGCCGACTCCCCAGAGCATAGGTGCGATTCTAGACTCTGCTAGAGCTAGATGCCCCTCTAATACCTCTACCATGATCGATAGGTGCTAGTCGAATATCCTATACTCTTATTGAGGAGATCTACTACCACCTATACCTGCAACATGAAATGCAGGTCCCCCTTAAAGGACATCAGTACGAGATAATATACTGAATATGTAAGGTAGAAAATACTATATATGAAGTAACAACTCAAATAAAACTATGCATTGGTGTAGGATAAGAAACCACCCTTAGTCATACTATGGGATCATGTACTTTATGTTCTTTTTATTACTTTACCTTTACTATATAATCTGTGCACAATATATAATACAAATGACCAACTGGTCAGTGGTAAATCTATATCAGGATCATGCCCTAGCTAGACTTTTCCTTTCACCCCTTGAGCTACCCCTCATGATAGGATCGACTCTAGCTAGGTGATTCTTCTACCCCTTAGGTTACCGCCCATCAATAGGCAACATACTTTGTCTTTCAATTACTTTTAAGCTAATTCTTTTGGTGGTCATAATATTGGAGCTGTAGGACTATTGATATAGCATGTGATATGTAAATAGTCAAACAAGACAATATGACAACGAAAAGAGTATGTTACACAAATAATGGAATGTGTATGAGATGAAACAACTCATGAAATTTATTTAGCAACAAGAACCCATGTAACTTGGTAGCCACGTATGTATGAAGATTTAAAGGTAAATATGTATGGGAGCATATGAACATGCAAAAGAGTGGAGACACAGTTAATAGTCGTGTCGGATTTGGTAAGTGCTTTTATGTGCCAAGGAAGAATGTAGGTTTCATGCCAAGTAATATGAAATCAAGTAGCCGTACATACCTCTCTATATGACCTTGATGTTACCTCAAGATAACCTTCTCTTCCTCAAAATATTTATCTACGACATAGTAGGTGATAAGACTAGCATTAGTAGCTAATAGATACATCTTGGCAGCCCAATCTCATAAAAAAAGAACACACGGGCAGCAAGCGTATAATTATAAACCCAAGTATATTCTATTAACTTTTCCGCCTCTAATTATATTTTCTAATACTCATTCTCATATATATATCATATGCAGCCTATTTTAGTGCCACAACAGTCTTACAACAGCCCATAAGGCACAACACATAATAATTCTACAAAACATATAAATAGGTGGCATAACGTTACATCACTTCTCTACATTTTGACATCGACAATTCCAAATTTGTTCCAACTTTAACCAAAAAGTCCCCACCATATATACACATAAAATCTATCCTAAAATAGTTCAAAAATAGTCCTAAAAATAAGTGGAGGACGTGAGACCATTTTCCTCAATCAATCAGCACATAAGTTCCTATTGTGAGCACAATTACGATATCACACAAGAACTCCCTTTGACAAATTGTACAAATGGTGTAGCAGCCTTTATACATCATCATAGAATGAATACGCATTAATAAAAGTAGCTACCCTTCATAATCAATCCAACCAAAAAGAGAAAAGCTTCCAAATAAACAAGAAAAGTGTACGACAACTTTTGGAACACATGCTGTACAAAAGTTTCAGCATATACCTAACCAACATAGTCTCTTATTTTTCATGAAAAAACCTCACTAAACACACAACTATAATTACTTACCTTTACCTTCAAGGTTGAAGGCCTCTATGAGAACCCTAAAAGCCTCTTTTGGCTGCTTTACAAAGTCAAGCAAGAATACCAAAGAACCTCTGTGAAAGCTCAAAGTTTCCAAGTCTAAGAATGTGTTAAAGGTGTTGCTTGTAACCCCTTTTAAAGGATTACTTTGGACAACTTTCTTTTAAATTTTAATTTTAATTTTATCAACTTAGTAATGTACCATTTTCCCCCTTTCACTTGGGCCTTAAGGGGCTCTAAATTGATGGGCCTTTGCTGCCCATTTTCCTAATTCCTCTTCACTTAGTTTGAGCACAATTAGTCAAGTGGGTTGTGATATAATTGGGCCCTTTTTATATTCTTCTTAGGGTGAAAATATAGTCCATTTATGATGGTAAAACATGGTCTAAAGTTATACTCTTAACATGGAATTTATTTATAATCGGACTTGGACAAGTTCGACGTCGGGCATTGTCTCCATTTAGCTAGCAAATTTAAGCTACGCAAGGAGGTGACTCACCTGCTAGCTTCCTAAGTCCTACAAGCACCTCACTTCTACAATATCTTTGATTTGACTTAAAACTTATCTACACTCAACCCTCTTCAGCGTTAGACATACATATCGCCCTCAAATTTGAGATTCAAGAACTTTTAAAAAATTGGCACTAATTTGACTAAACCATATCATGTTTTATTTGCATAGTACTAGTATTGTAAGATATGGGGTGTTGCATTAATAATGGAGGAGTAGTGGTCGTTGATGTTTCTAAATCTTCATTAATGGAGGAGGTGAAGGCAAAGCAAGATCTTGACCCTACCTTACTAAAGTTGAAGGCTTTGGTGAGAGAAGGTAAGATAGAGGGTTTCTCCTGAGGGGGAGATGGTGCCCTTAGGTACCAATGTACGTTGTGTAAGTCTAGTGTTAATGGCTTAAAGGAGAAGATTCTTGATGAGGCTCAAAGTTCTTCCTATTCCATTCATCTAGATTTTACTAAGATGTATAGGGATTTGAGAGAGGTATATTGGTGGGTAGGTATGAATAAAGACATTAATAAGTTTGTATCTGATTTCCATAATTGCCAATAAGTCAAAGCTGAACATCAAAGGTCTGGTGGCCTAGCCCAAGACATAGAAATTCTTACTTGGAAGTGGGAGCAAATTAACATGAATTTTGTGTTTGGGGTTACCTAAGACTAGAAAGGGTTTTAATTCTATTTGGTTTGTAGTTTATAGGATGATAAAGTCGGCTCATTTCCTACCGGCTAAGACTACATATGGTGCCAAAAACTATGCTAAATTATACATACATTAGTTGTGAGATTGCATGGAGTGCCCTTGTTTATCATATCGGATCATAATGCTCAACTCACTTCACACTTTTGGAGGTCTTTCCAAATAGGTCTTGGTACCATGGTTAAGCTTAGTACATCCTTTCACTATCAAATGGATGGCCAAGCCGAAAGAACTATCCAAACTCTTGAGAATATTCTTTTGGCTTATCCATTAGAGTTTTAGTATAGTCGGCTAAATCATATTTGATTGCTTGATTTTGCGTATAATAATAGCTATCATGCAAGCATTGGTATGGCTCCTTCTAAGGCTCTTTATGAAAGGTGTTGTAGGTCCTCAGTTGGATGGTTTGAGCTAAGGGAGATGGCCTTGTAAGGTTTGGATTTAGTTTTGGAGGCCATGGAGAAGGTGAGGGTGATTATGGAAAGATTAAAAACCACCCAAATCAAACCAAAGTCCTATGCCAATGTGAGAAGAAGGGATCTTGAATTGAAAGTTGGTGATTGGGTTTATTAGAAGGTCTCATCCGTGAAGGGTGTGGTCCGGTATGGCAAAAAGGGTAAGTTAAGCCCTAGATTTATGGGTCCCTATAGAGTGTTGAGAAGGACTGGTAAGGTGGCGTATGAGTTTGAGTTGCCCAATGACATGCATATGGTACATCTGGTCTTCATTATGTCTATGTTGAGGAAGTGTGTAGGTGACCCTAGTGCTATTATGTCTCTAGATGTTGTGGGTGTTTTCGAAGACAATTTTACTTATGAAGAGGTTCCAGTAGAAATCATAGGTTGGCAACTGAAGAGGTTGAGGAACAAGGATGTAGCTTCCCTTAAGCTCCTTTGGAGGAACCAACAATCTGAATGTGCCATAAGGGAAGCCAAGGCAGACATGCAGAAGCGATATCCAAATCTCTTCCATTCTACTCAAGCCTAAGGTACTAATATAAGTCCCCGATATGATTTAAAATCATAAATTTTGGCCCTTATGTCATTTGTATGCATTCATGTTCATGTTGACAAGTTTATGGTTATTTTGATGTTCATGATTGAAACATTTTGAAAATCATGTTGAAGTGCATTTGTTGCATCTCTGTTGGGCTAAATGCTTCATGATTACTTTCCTTGTGTACGTTTCTTTGACATTAGGGGATGAATATTTCCAAGGGGGAGATATTGCAATACCCCATAACTCCATGCTCTTGTGTATACATGTTTCAAGCCTTATTTGTTTAGGTGGGAAGTGTATTAGGATTGTGGGGAGCTTCTAGTACTTAGACGAGTTCAAGACTTCCTTAGGAATAGAGTTTTCGGTATTGGTTTGTTCCAAGGTCAACTTTAAATAAGCATAAATTTTAGAACACTTGGAAATGGATGGCCCACGACATGTCAAATGAAAGCCCTTTAAGTTAGCTTTCCAATGCACTTGGTTTCACCTCTTTTCTAGTTTAGATAAAGGAGTTATGACTGTTTTCATAAGACCCTCCTGTGCAGTGAACTACATGGGCAACATGACGGGCAGTAGGGTCTTAGATGACTTGTCTGGGCTTCTTTGAGCTGGAAAAGACCATATCTAGCCTAAGTCAAGTGACTTGGCCAGTGGAATTGGTCGTGTGGCTTGCCACCGACTTTGTGGGTAGCCATGCAAGCGTGCAAGTAACGCAAGGTTGGCATGATGGGGAAGTTTTGACTAAGTATGGTGCCATGGCCATCTTCATGAGCCATTGATGAGCCATCTAGCCTAGCATGGAGCCACTTGGCCATAAGTTTTCTCACTAAGTGTAACTCCACGGGCCACTACATGGACCATGTAGCATCACACGGCCCGTGGTGCCTCCCGTCAAAGTAATGATGATGTTAACTTTTCTAAGTGTCCCAACTTTAAAATTTTTGACCCACTCTCATGGGAACTCCACACAACATGCGAATTGCACACGACCTGTGTGGACCTTAGTGGGGCATCATTTTGATATTAGTAGGGCATCATTTTGCCAATTTTTCAATCCGTTCACTAATGGCCTTTTCATGAATTTAAATTATGCTAATGACCATTTTAGATCCAATGCTATCATTAACCTCACCAAAAGACTTAAACCCTACTCCAAAGGATCAAACTCATTACTCTCAACTTGAATACACTTTAAAATACTCTCAAAAGCCTCTACCAAGAACCCAATACAAATTCAATGAAACTCAAGAACAAGTTTGTAATCAAGACTCCATTCCAAACTTCCATTCTTCCCAACTCAATTTCAAGAGACTTAAGGTCTAAGGTATGTGGGTTTCAACCATTTGATCCTATCACCGCTGGTGCTTAATCTTCCATTTCTATGAGAAAAATAGATGATCCCAAGTTGTGTTACTTATGGGTATTATTCATTAGTGATTATGATCATATACTATATTGGGGTTTCATTAAAGTGTGATTGAAAACACATGTTCACTCATCTTAAGTATATACCGTGAGATGACTTGCCTATTATGATTATGCATATTTTAAGCTATAGAACTATGGTCTTTATCGATATTTGATGGAGGTTTTTGATGTATCTTGCATGAGGGTATTACCAAGTACTGGTTGGTTGATTTACTTCAAGTTTTCTTGTATGATTTCACTCTTGAATTGCATGAACTTAAACTAGCATTATACACCCATCAAGTGTTGAATAAAATGTCCGATTTTGAACTATTGAGCTATTGATGATTTATTGCATGACCTACGAACTAAGTAACTTTATAATGATGAAAGGAAATTTTTATGTGTTTTGATTTCATGAAAGGTACTTTTAGTATTGTAAGTTGACCATAACTAAGTTTAGGGGTTGATACCTCAAGAACCTTGATAGGAGGTGGTAAACCCATTAACCATGTTGAGGGGTTGACATCTCAAACAACTCCAAGGGGTGGTTTACGTTGGATTCGAAGTACTCAGTTGCTTGGTCTATGTTGATGGTCTCTTTCTACACATGTAATGTGTTCTATATAAGCATGTTCAACTTTAAGCATCATTCCTATATGTCATATTGTTATTATGCTATCCATTATGTCACGACCCAAGCGTAGCACCTAGACATGACCAGTGAATGGCGAACCCGAAGGAACCCCAAACAAGCCTCATTGCATATCAATACACATCCTTGATCGCATGAAGAATATAAAACATCATAAAAAAACATGAACAAGGGGAAATGGGACTACGGGAGAAATATAGAGTTTAATACTTAACTAACTGACATAAATGAGTCCAAGCTCAAGCGTAATACATAGCTTGATCAACAATATCTCTAAATATAGATACTTAGTAGGGGCCAAGACAAAGCAACTGGGGTCACCCTCATAGTCAAAATAACAATAAAGGAGAAGGAGTCAATACATAACATAAGAAACATAGACCAACATCCCCGGAATGGAGGACTCACCAATACGCTTGAGGGAAACTGTACTAGCAACGTGGGTGGAGATGCTCAAGCGGGGCTCCGGTTCCTACATGGTCATATCAAGTAGGCATAGAGTACACAATAGTACATTGGAATAAACTAAGTATGTGAGATGCAATGCAACAAGATAGGCAATGTAATCAAAATGCATAACAATAGGCAATAGGCATAGTATAATAATATAGCATGCATAAACAATGCTTGTAGTAAAACATGCTTGAAAATATCCATTCTTTCATAGCTTACTTAACCCATTAAGATAACATAATTAACTTATCTATTTACCTTATACTAGAGGGTTAGACATATAGCAAGAGTCATAACCCAAATCATACACAATGGTAAGGAGTACATCATAATTCATAACCTCATAAAGAGTAACACAACCTCATAGGGAGTAGCGTAACTGCATAAAGAGTAACATAACCTCATGAGGAGTAGAATAACCTCATAAAGAGTAACATAACCCCATAGGGAGTATTATAACCTCATAAAGAGTAAATTGCATTCGTATATGAGGGTAAGGTGTAGAACGTAGCTCATAACCCCTACATGTAGGAATTTGCCTTGCAATAGAGGTTGAAGCATGTAACATTGTTCGTAACCCCTCCTAGTAGGCTTTCCTAATTGAGAAGAGCATAAATTTTACTTAAGAATCCAACAAGTCATCAAGAATTCACAAGAACATAACAACATGATAGCCCAACAATTCCCTTGCAATACCAAAGGTGCTTTGCATGATTCAAACACATATATTCATTCCTTTCATCCTTATTTACATATCTTCCCTTCTTATCATCATTTGGTCATCACATACATACATCATTTCATCACCATTTCATCATCATATGATTATCATAACATTATTCAACTCATAAAACATGCATTGGGCCTATGATTCCTGAAGAAACCCTAGCCCAACGTTTTATCAAACTCTTGGCAGGTGTGTAATGGGGGTAAAAAACCATGTAATTTCGAGATGAAACCATAGAAGAAAATCCATTGTAAAACCATAAATAAAAATCTTGAAACAACCTCAACACATAAATTACAAAACCCTTATCAAATCTAACATTAGATCCAATATTCAGCTCAAAACGTGCTAAAACAACCATACTTTCATGAACTAAAATCACTGTATAGTAAATTTCTCAATATACAAGGCCCATATGTAAAATCAACTTTAAATCATGCAATATTAGTAAAAAGGAGTCTTAAGCACCATGGGAAGAAGGATCCAATGGTTCTACACCACATACCTTAGCTTTTGGAGAAACCTTGAAGAAGGCTTTAATGTGGACTTGAAGCTTGAGTGAAATCTTTGATGAAATATTTAGCTAAGTGTTTTGAAGACTATTAGGGAATATTTAGGATGATATGATGGTCACATAAGGCTAACTATATGTAATTTCAAGTGTGAGAACCATTAGGACCAAGCCTTAAAAGTCTTGGACCAATGTCTAGAGAAAATAGGACCAAAACGGACTGCTCGCTGGAATTGCATTTTCTACACAAATGAGGTCCATGAAAATGGGCATAACAACTTCATCCGAACTGAAAATAAGGTGAAACCAAGTGAATTAGAAAGATAATTGAAAAAGCATTAATATGATACATTGAGGGGACAAATAGTTCTCTATGTGCTAAGAGATATGTCCCTTCAAATGTGACCCTCTAAAATAGCATTTTTGTGATTTTTGGATTTTGATACTGTTTCTTTAAAATTTGGTTAGACCCATTCCCCACTCAATTTGACCCCCCTAAAAAAGAATATGAAGTTCAATTTTTGAAATAATGAACGAATTTATTGATATATGGAAATTACAATTCTGGGCACTTCTGAGGCACATTTTCGGGCACTTTTTGGAGTCATTTCAATATGTCCCGCTTGGGAACATTCGTCCTCGAATGTCAAAGAAACATACAAGATAAGTGTAATCATAAAGAGATCAGCCCCAACAAGAATGCAATAATACACTGTAAAACACCATTTTCAAAACCTCGGCATAAGTGTAAAATTATCATAAACTTGCCAACTTAAACATGAATGCATATGAATGATATAGGGGTTGAAACATAAGACTTGGAATAATAGAAAGGACTTGAAATGTCATCATAAACTTGAATAGAATGAAAGAAATCTGGATATTTCTCCTCCACGCCCACTCTAGCTTCCCGAGAGACATATACAAATAGATGACTCTTCCAAAGGGCCTTAATAAACACCACATACCCATTAATCAACCTCTCCACTCATACATACAACACCTTTACTGGGACCTCCTTCTAAGCCAACTTATCCTCCACCTCACCCACAACTTCAAAAAGTTCTATAACACTAGAGTCACTAATGCATCCCATCCACCTAGAAGCATGAATAACCGGGCGAACCATAACTAGATCCATAGGCTAATTCCCAAAGTTATGTAGCCTTGCCAACCTCCTTTTACACTATATAAGAAATCATAATCCTAAACTCAAGTGTTAACCATAAATTTACCTAACCCACTTGGTACATAGCCACCATCTCCTCCTTTGGAGGTAACATCCACTCTATCATCTTCTCACCCAAAACTTCCAACTCTAGTAAGACGGAATCAAGGCCTTGCTTAAACTAGACCTCCTCAACAAAAGAAGATTTGGAACCAACAAGAACACTATACCACCATTCTCAACTTCACTCAACCTACTTCCAATCTAACCAACCAATGGATCCCACTAGTCTCCTTCTTGCCACCACTATCAACACATACTAGGCTACCTAGAGCACCGACCGCAACATTAGCCTTATCGGTGAAAAGTAATGCACACTCATTCATAATCCTTAAAGAATCCTAACCACCTTCTTGCCATCTATAATGCACAACAATCATACTTAGTAAACAACCTCTCATCCTCCAAGTCTTGCAACACTACCCCCGAATGATTCACAAGCTCTAAACAAATCAATACCTCATCACTAGAGACCACCACATGCATATCAAGGTAGGGTTTTAAGACCCTATTTATGAAATCCACAAACACCCTCTGTGCACAAGACAACCAAAAAACTACATCAATACTAATAATGCTTATTCCTAGTCCAAAAAGACACTTAGAGACATCACGTACCCTCATCTTCACTTGGAAACAACACCCATACCAAAGATCAACCTCAGAGAAGTGACTAACCCATTGTAATTGACCAGGTAGGTCACCCATCGTTAGCCATCACATCGCAGCCTTACGGGTGCTACCCTTAAAGAAAGTATGCTATGCATGTAACCAAACCATCCCAAGACTTCCAACACCTCAAACTAAGTCCAACTAGGATCAAAAGACAAGACTCTATGCAATGATCACATAGGGAAACTCCTTAGAGACTAATTGTACATTAAGATATGAAATAGATCTACCTCCCTTGCTACTATTTGACAACTTCCCACTCTAAGATGGGCTAAATAGGAATATGGTATCTAACTCTACGGGTTCTATCACCCATGTAGACACAACAAACATGCAACCACTCCATCCCTACAATGATATCAACATCCATCATTCCAACTCCAACAATTCACGAAGCAAGAACTAATGCAATACAAACCTGGATCAACACCTATGAACCTTCTAGCAACAATATACCTAACAAAAAGATAGAGAGCAAAGATCCACATAACAACTTCGGTACATACGAAGTCCCACTAGCAATCAAAAGTAATAATGAAAGAAATAGTGAAACTCGAATCCATCCATATCAAAACCTTCAACATACCTTCCTTTGCCTTCCTTATTAACGTTGCATGATCAACTAGAATAGTAAAGAACATTTGTTATAGGGGAAAGCCTTATCTCACTTCTAAAGCATGACATAGACCATGAAGAAGGGAACCATTTTATAAAATGTCTCATAGCCTCCTACTCATAGTTGTGGTGCATAACACAACCATGAACAAGACTCTAATCGACATGGTGTGTAGGACTCTAAGGATCTTTCAACCTAGTACTCTAATACCATTTTTTTCAAGACCCAAGCCTAGAGTCTAGACATTATAGGCAAATGGAGAACCCGAAGGAACCCCAAATAAGCCTCATAGAATATTATTATATATCTTTAGTCACAAAAGCAATATAAAACATCATAAGAAACATGAACAAGGGGAAATGGGACTAAGGGAGAAAGAGATAGTTTAGTACTTGAATAACAGTTTAGTACTTGAATAACATAGATATATCAAAGCTCAAATGCAATAAATAACTTGTCCAACAACGCCTTTAAACATAGATACTTAGCGGGGTCCAAGACAAAGCAATAGACTCACACTAATGGAAAAAATTGCAATAAGGAAGAAGGAATCAATACATAACATAAGAAACATAGACAAACATCCCCGGAATGGAGGACTCACCAATAAGCTTGAGTGAAACCATACTAACCACATGGGTGGAGATGCTCTAGCTAGGCTCCAGTTCCTACATGGTCATATCATATAGGCATAGAGTATGCGTTAGTATGTTGGAATGCACTAAGTATGTTGGACGCAATGCAACAAGAGATAGATAATATAATAAAAATGCATAACAATAGGCAATAGGCATAATATAACAATATGGCATGCATGAACAATGTTTGTAGTAAAACATGCTTGAAAATATCCATTCTTTCATAGCAAGCTTAACCCATTAAGATAACAAAATTAGCTTATCAAATTACATTATACTAGGTGGTGAGAGATATAACATGAGTTCATATCCCCAAATCATACACAAGGGTAAGGAGTATATCATACTTCATAACCTCATAAAGAGTAACATAATCTCATAAGGAGTAGCATAACTTCATAAAGAGTAACATAATCTCAAAGGGTGTAGAATAACCTCATAAAGAGTAACATAACCTCATACGAAATAGCATAACCTCATAAAGAGTAACATAACCTAATAGGGAGTAGCATAACCTCATAAAGAGTAACATAACCTCATAAGGAGTAGATTGCATTCATACATGAGGGTAAGGTGTATAACATAGTTCATAACCCCTACATATAGGAATTGGCCTTGCACTAGAGGGTAAAGTATGTAACATAGTTCATAACCGCTCCTAGTAGGCTTTCACAATTGACAAGAGCATAAACCTTATCTTATGAATACAACAAGTCATCAATAATTCACAAGAACATGATAACATGAGAGCCAAACAATTCCCTTGCAATACCAAAGGTGCTTTACATGATTCAAACACATATATTCATTTCTTTAATCCTTATGTATAGATATTTCCTTCTTATCATCATTTGGTTATCACGTACATACATCATTTCATCATTATTTCATCATTATATAATCATTATAACATCATTCAACTCATAAAACATGCATTGGACCCATAATTACTGAAGAAATCCTAGCCGAATATTTTATGAAACACTTGGTGGGTGTGTAATGGGGGTAAAAGACTATGCAATTTAGAAATGAGATCATGCAAGAAAATCTATTGTAAAATCATCAATCAACACCTCACAACACCCTGAACACATGCATATCAAAACCCCTCATCAAATCCGATATTAGATACAAGATTATTCTAAAACAACTATAATTTCATGAACTAAAATCACTATAGTAAATTTCTCAATATACAAGAACCACAAGTAAAATTAACTTTAAATCATTCAATATTAGTAAAAATGAGGCTTAGGCACCATAGGTGGAAGGACCCAATGGTTCAACACCACATACCATAGCTTTTAGAGAAACCTTGAAGAAAGCTTTAATGGAGACTTGAAGCTTGAGTGAAATCCTTGATGTAATCCTTAAGATTGGTCTGGAGTTTTGGGACTTGAATTTGGGAGTAAATATTTGGCTAAGTGTTTTAGTGAATATTAGGGAATATTTAGGATGATATGAGGGTGAAATAAGGCTAAGTATATGTATTTTAAAGTGTGAGAAACCTTATACCCAAGACTTAAATATCTTGGACCGAAGTCAAGAGAAAATAGGACCAAAATGGACTGCTCAATGGAATTGCATTTTCTGCACAAATGAGTTCCACAAAAATGGGTATAACTATAACACCCCACACCTTATAGTACTAGTATAATGCAAATGAAATATGATATGGTTTGGACAAATTAGCACTTATTTTTAAAAGTACTCGAATTTCATGTTATAGGGAGATATGTGCGTCTAACGCTTAAGAGGGCCGAGTGTATACATGTTTTGTCTCAAATTGAGGAGATCACAACCTTAAATTAAGATAGATAATTGAGGTTCTTGTAGGACTTAATAAGCTAGCAGGTGAGTCACCTACTTACTTAACTTAAATTTGCTAGCTAAACGGAGATAAGGCTCGATGTTGAATTAGTCCAAATCTGATTATAAATAAAATCCATGTTAAGGGTGTAAATTTAGCCCATGTTTTAGAATCACCCATGTACTTTATTTTCAGCCCACAAAGGATTTTTAAAAGGGCCCAAATACATCACAAACCACTTGACCATTTGGGCCCAAAACTAACTAAAAGAAAGTTGGAAAACAGGCAGCAGCCCAAGCCCATCAACTTGGAGACCCATTTAGGCCCAAGTGTAATGGCCAAGCTGCTGGATAACCAGCTTGATAATATGTGTTATTAAGTGGTCAAAATTTCAAAATAAAGGAAGCCAAATTAGTCCTATAAAAGGGGTTATATGCAGCAACATTTATTCCCTCTTAGACTTGGAAAAAAATTCAGCTTTCTCATAACTTTGGTGTTGTTCTTTCTTGACCTAGCAAGCAACTACAATGGGACTTATAGGGTTCTTGGAGAAGACCTACACCTTGAAGTTAGTGGTAAGTAAGTTTGCACATGTGTTTAGTATGGTTTTCTTATAGATAACAAAAAGTATATGCTAGTGTGTTGTGCTGGAAATTTGGGACAACATGTGTTTAGAAAGTTACTGCATACTTGCCTTTCTTTTAGTGACTTCTCTATTGTTTGTGGGCTGTATTATGAAGACAAATTGATGTTATTAATATGGTTTGATTTATAAATATTACCCTAAGTTTGCTTCCCTAATTTTGTTTTCATTTAACCAAGGAGTTTTGTTGTGCTATCCTAAGGGTAATGTTGACTAATACTTGTGGACTATTGGATAGAAGGCTATTAGCTAACATCCTTCATGACTTCTTAAGTGATGTTATAAGACTCTTTTATGTCTATTTACATGTGTAAATCTTGTTGGAATAGTTTGGTTAGAATTGGAATAGGTTTGGATTTGTTGACGTCGAAATGTAGCGAAATAAGGTAACGTTGTGCTGTCCATTTTTAGGTTGTATAAAATTGTTATGCATTGTGCTTTGTGGGCTGTTGTAAGACTGTTCTGGAACTAAAATAAGCTGGACATGATGTGTACATGGAAATATGTATTATAAAAATATTATTAGGAGCTAAAAGGTTGAAGGGATACGCTCGGGTTTAGAAATACCCGCTTGCTGCCCATGTGCTGTTCTTTTGATGTGATTGGGCGCCCAAGATGTATCTATTGGCTACTAATGCTAGTTTTATCACCTACTATGTTGTAGATAAGTATTTGGAGGAAGGCAAGTTTATCTTTAGGTAGTAACAAGGTCATACAACTAGGTTTGTAAGGCTACTTGATTTTATATTACTTGGCATGAAATCTAGATTCTTCATTAGCACAAAAAGGTACTTACCAACTCCGACACAACTACCAACTGTGTCTACACTCTTGCACATGTTCATATGCTTCCATACATAGTCACTTTAAAATCTACATACATGCTTGTATACCAAGTTACATGGGCTCTTGTTACTAAATAAAGTTCACGAGTTGTTCTATTTCATACGCCTTTCATTATTTATGTAATGTACTCTTTTTATTATCATATTTTCTTGTATGACTATCTACATGTCACATGCTACATATACAGTTTTACAGCTCTAATGTTGTTCCCACCAAAATAATCATCTCAAAAGGTAATTAAAAGATAAAGTATATTGTTTATTGATGTGTGGTAGCCCGAGGGGTGGAAGAATCAACTAGCCAGGGACAATCCTATCACGGGTGGTAGCCCAAGGGCTTAAGGAAGAACCTAGCCAGGTATGATCCTAATATAGTTTTACCACTGATTAATTGGTTATTTGTATTACAGCTATGCACAGATTATATAGTAAAGGTAAAGTAATATAAAGAACATAAAATACATGATTCCAAAGTATAACCAAAGGGGGTCTCTAATCTTGCAACAGTGCATGGTGTCGTTTGAGTGATTACTTCACATATAGTATATCTTGCCTTACATATTTAGTACATCATCTTGTACTTACATCCCTTACGGGGGAGCTACATTTCATGCTGCAGGTACAGGTGCTAGTAGTTCTCCCCATTAGGAGTATAGGACATTCAGGTTGCTTTGGGGCTTTGTGTATGTCTAGAGCTTATATGTTTGTATTGTACAGATAGTCGAGGTGGGGCCTATCCCGACCTTTAATAGATGTTTTTCTCTTATGTAGAGGTTTTGTAGACTATGTAAATTAAAGTGTGGTCATGCCTAGTACTTTAAACACCGTGGCCCCAACGGCCTAGTCCTATACATTTTCTTTTTGGATTGTTATCACTATTTATTTTGTTAAAGGCATGTCAAATGTAGAAACCCCTCATAACATAAATAGAAAGTTCATAATTGGTTGGTTCTGCTGAGCATTATTGGCAATGGGTACCAGTCTGTCCTATCACGACTTTGGGGCATGACAATATCTCCTTCATCCAAACTCGAAATAAAGTGAAACCAAATGCATTAGAAAGCTAATTCTAATTTGATAGGTCGTGGCCCACCAAATTCTGTGTGTACTAAGAGATATGCCCCTTCAAAGTTCTAAAATTGCTTTTTTGTAATTTTTAAATTTTGATACAATTGCTCAAAAATTCGGGTTAGACCCATTTCCCACTCAATTTCACCCCTTATAAAGAATATGAAGCCAGATTTTCAAAATAATGAACAAATTTTTAGATATATGGAAATTAAGTGTTCTGGGTACTTTTGAGGCACATTTTTTTGCACATTTTGAGGTCGTTTCACATTGCCTATGCTTATGCATTTTGCCTACGTTGTCTGTCTATTGTTGCATTACATCCTACATACTTAGTACATTCAAACATACTAATGCATACTCTATACCTACATGATGTTACCATGTAGAAACTGGAGCTCCACTTAATCATCTTTCTCCTCCACGTGGCTAGTACTATCTTTTAAAGCAAATTGGTGAGTCCTAAACTGCAAGGACATATTTCTTTAAATTTTTGTTATATATTGACTCTTATTATATTGGAAACTTAAGACTATGAGGGTGAGCCTGAAGAATGTCTTGGCCCTCACACCTATCTATGTATTAGAGGTATTGTTGGACGTTGTGATGTATTAATGTTATACTTTGACTTTCTATGTTTCTACTGTATCAACTATGTCCCTTAGCCCTATTTTTCCTATTTTACTACCTCTTGATGTTGTACAATTGCTTCTGTGACCAAGGATGTGTAATAATATGCTAATAGACTTGTTTGGGGTCCTTTTGGGTTTCCCATTCACTGTATCACATATAGGCCCTTGGCTTGTGTCATGACATTGGCTCCGCAATGCGGAGACATCGCGGACTAGTTCATTTTGTTGCTAGTTTTTTTTATTTCGCCCTAAGACGCTGGGGTCTTAGGCCTAAGCCTTCCCATCCATAGAAACACCTACACTTAGTCATATTTTAAGTCCATATCATTCAAGACATTCCCCAAAAACACTTTCTAACACTTAGATAAATATTTCACCCAAATTCAAGTGTCCCAATCTCATTCTGGATCTTAAGGATTTTATTCAATCTTCATGTTCTCAATCAAATTTTATCAAGAAAATCTTCAAATTTGATGTATGTGAGTTTTAACCATTGAGTCCTTTTACCCGTGGTGCCCAACTTTCCTTTTTTACCTAAAATGCATGTTTCCAAGTTAGATTATCTATGGGTATCTCCTACTAAGAAAGTTGATTATAAACTTTGTTGGAGTTTCATAAAAATATGACTACTTAAGCATGTTTAGAGGTATAAATCTATGATCCATTATGGGATTTGATGAGGGGTTTTGATATATCTTGCATGAGGGTATTACGAAGTGTTAGTAGGTGGTTTTACATTTATTTTTCTCACATGACTTCACTCTTGAATTGCATGATTTTGTCCTAACATTACATACCCATCAAGTGTTTGATAAAATGTTTGGTTCTAGAATCTTGAGATATTGAAGGTCTAATGCATGGGATATGAGTTAAGTGACTTTATAATGGTCAAACGAATTTATGTTTGTGTGATTTTCATGAATAGTATCTATAGTATTGCAAGTTGACCATGCCTCGTGCACAGGGTGGTAGGCCCATACTACCATGCTAAGGGGTATGTACCTCAATTGCCTAGTTGGTGGGGTGGTAGTCCCAAACTACTATGTTGGGGGATATGTACCTCAATCGCCTCATTTGGGGGGTGGTATGCCCGAACTACCATGTTAGGGGGTATGTACCTCAATCACCTCATACAGGGCGTGGTAGGCCCATACTAACATATTAGTGGCTACGTACCTGAATCGACTCCCAAGGTGTGCTAGGCCTTGGATTCCGAGTACTAGTTTGCATGATTTGTAATGGTGGTATCTTCCTACATATGTAACATGTTTTAGATAAGCATGATTTAATTCAAGCATCATTGATGCATGCCATACTGCTATTATGCTCATTCATTTCCTAATTATGTATTCGATTATGTTGCTTATCTCTTGTTGCATTGTATCCTACATACTTATTTCATGTAAAAAAACTAACGCATACTCTATACCAACATTATATTACCATGTAGGAATCGAAGCTCCACTTGATCATCTTCCTTCTACACGTGGCTAGTACTATCTTCGAAGTAAGTTAGGTGAGTCCTCAACTCCGAGGATGATATATTTTGATCTTATGCTATGCAAAGACTCTCTTTCTTTTGTTGTATGCTTTTGAATATGCGGGTGAGCCTAGAAAGTTGTCTTGGCTCCCGCTCAAATCTAAATTTAGAGGTGTTGTTGGACAAGTAATGTAATTATGCTTTGAATTATGACTTCTCTTGACTCTTTATTATTTTATGTTATGAAAGACTTCCCCTTAGTCCCTTGCCCTTACTTTTATACTCTCTTATTGTTGTTTACTTGCTTCCACGACCAAGTATGTGTAATGATATGCTAAGAGGCTTGTTTGGGGTCCTTTTCGGTCCCTATTGGTCGTGTCATGTCTGGGCCCTAGGCTTGGGACATGACAAACTTTGTATCAGAGCACTAGGTTGTCAATAGTCCTTGGCATCCAACACATCATATCAATACAACTCTTATTCGTTGGTTATAAAGTACACCACGACTATGAGTAAGAGGCTATAAGACATTTCAGTGCAACGACGCAAAATGGGGCCTAGGTGTGGAGAGCCTGAAAGCTCCCCAAATAAGCCTCTTAACTTATCATTACATATCGCTAGTCGCAAAAGCATGTAAATGACATAAAGAAGTAGAAATATGGGCAATGAGACTAAGGGGAAGCTTACGCGACAACAATATCAAGAGACAAAAGAGTCAAGATTCATATCATAGATACATAGCATCTCCAACCACACCTCTACTACATAGATAAGAGTGAGGGCAAAGGCAAAGAAACCAGGCTCAACCTTATAGTCAAAATAGAACATCATGAAGAATATCTCAATAGATAATAAGAGGAATATAGAGTACAATCCCCAGAGTGGAGGACTCACCAATTAGATTGAGTAGTACCAAACTAGCCACGTGGAGAAGAAGGGTGGTCTACTCGGGCTCCAGTTCCTATATGGTGATATCACATAGGCAAGAGTATGCATTAGTATATTTGAATGTACTAAGTATGTAGGATGCAATACAACAAGAGATAGACATCATAATCAAAATGCATAACAATAGGTAATAGGCATGATGTAGCAATATCGCATGCATAATCAATGCTAGAGTAAAACATGCTTAAGAAAACCCTTACTCATATAAGATATCATATGTGTAGAAATACCAAGCTAGGTTTTCAAGGTATAAACCCCTTGGTGATTGTGTGGTATAAACTACTCTCATGGTTGATAATAATCACACCTTATCAACATGGTGACGAAGTATAAACCACTCGCATGGTTGATGAGTACAAACCCCTAGCATTCTTACCCAGGCTCTTGTCCCCCCGGATTGGGTATGGTTCAATGCATCACATTGTATAAAGTATATCATACACATAAGCTCATTTCATCATCATTTACTTAATAATATCATATCTCATGCTTTGGACCTTCATTTCCACAAGAAACCCTAGCCGGATATTTTATCAAACACTTAGGGAGTGTGTAATGGGGGTAAATGATTATGCAACTTAGAGATGAAATCATGCAAAAACATTTGTTGTAAAACCACGATTCTACACCTTGCAACACACCCAACACATTCATATCAAGATCCTTCATCAAAACAAACATTACATCCAAAAGATTTAGAGCTCAAAAGATGCTCATACAACCATACTTTCATGTACTCAAATCATTGTGCACTAACTTTCTTAATATACAAGACCCACATGTAAAATCAATTTTAAATCATGCAATATTAGTAAAAAAGAGGTTAGGGCACCATGGGTAGAAGAACTCAATGGCTAAAACCTACATACCTTGACCTTGAAGAATTTCTTAAAGAAGAGTTTAATGGAGACTTGAAGCTTGAAGGAATTCATTAGATCTGGATGAGGTTTTGGGACTTACATCTTAAGAGAAATATTAGTCTAAGTGTTTGAGTTAGTATTGGGGAATGTTTAGGATGATATGCATGTGAAATAAGACTAAGTATAATATTTTCAAGTATGGGAACCCTTAGGCCAAAGATTCATAAGTCTTGGACTGAAAAAATTAAAATAGGCACTAAAAAACAATAGGGGTGCATCATGGAAGTGTTGCACTAACCTCACTAGAATTTTCTTTTTCTACACAAATGAGTTCTACGAAAATGAGCATAAATCCTTCACCTGAACTTGAAATGAAGTAATACCAAGTGCATTAGAAAGATAATTCAAAGGGTTTCAATATGGTAGGTTGTGGGACACTCAGTTCTTTGTATTCTAGGAGATATTCCCCTTCAAAGTTGACCCTCCTATTTTGCATTTTTTTGCGATTTTTAAATTTTGATACAATTACTCTATAATTTGGGTTAGACCCATTTCCCACTTAGTTTGACCCCCTGAAAAAGAATATGAAGTCAAATTTTTGAAATAATAAATAGAGTTTTAAATATATGGAAATTACGATTCTGGGTACTTCGAAGGCATATTTTCGAGCACTTTTTGGGGTCATTACATTTAGGAAATGTTTTCCTTCTTTTTGATCTATGTCGTACTATAGGAGTTAAGATAAAGTTTTCTCCTAATAAATATTCTTTGCTATGCTAGATCATACCTATACCAAGAGGAAGAAGAGCTCATACACCCGAAGAACAACCGGCTCATGAAGAGTTCTAGGATGCTATTACCATGCTATATCAAGCTCTGACTAATCAAATCAACCAAGGGACCCAAGCCCCTCATGCTCCTACTCCGGCATCTAGAGTGAGGGATTTCATAAGGACGAACCCCTAGGAGTTCCATTAGTCTAAAGTGGATGAAGACCATTAAGAATTTATTTATGAGGTGTATAAGGTGTTGTCCATTATGGGGGTAAAATCGGAGGCAAAGGCGGATTTGGTGGCATACCAACTCAAGGGGGTGCTCAAATGTGGTTTACCCAACGGAATGTAGAGAAGGGGAACAACAATATCATCCTTTGGGAAGAGTTTAAGGAGGCATTTCTCAACTGGTTCTTCCTTTTTGAGCTTAGGGAGGCCAAGATGATGGAGTTTATGAATCTAACGCAAGGATCTATGAGTGTGAGGGAGTATACCTTCAAGATCAACCAACTCTCCAAATATGCTCAACAATTGGTTACTGACCCGAGGTCTAGAATGAACAAATTTGTGATAGGGGTATCAGACTTGGTTAATAAGGAGTGTCGTGCTGCCATGAAGATAAGTGACATGGACTTGTCCTGCCTAATGACACTTGCAGAGAAAATAGAGGGGGAGAAGCTTAGAAAAAGGAAGATTAGTGAGGTCAAGAGGGCCCATTTTAATGTTAAGTTCCAAAGTCTCATGGGTGGCTGATTTCATCAAGGCCAAGGATCTTCCAATGCCCCTAATAGAAGGTTAATGAATGACAACCCAAGGGTCCAAGGTGATGCTAGGGTGGTGCGTAATTTTATGTGTCCAAAATATGGTAAACGTCATAGTTGCCCATGCTTTAGAGATACTAATGCTTATTATGGTTGTGGATAAGTAGGTCATAAGTTGATGGATTGCCCTCGTAATCAAAACAAGGGTAGAGATGTTCATCCATAAGGTGCAAATGTGGTTCCTAAGGGAAGCGTTGGCCAACAAGGTGGTGCTCCAAGGCACAATTGGTTCTATGCTCTTCAAAGGAGACAAGAGGCAGATGAGAGGCCCAATGTCATCACTTGTATGTTAAAAGACTTTGATTTTGATGTGTATGCATTGATAGATCCCAGTACCACTGTTACTTTTGTTACCCCCTTCGTGGCCAAAAAGTTTCATATTGAACCTGAATTGTTATGTAGGCCATATGAGGTGTCTACTCCCGTTGGTGCATCTATTGTTGCTAGAAGAGTTTATAGAAATTGTCCTATTTGTATTTTTCATAAAATATTGCCTTGTAATTTTTTAAGTTGGATATGTACTTTGATGTCATTCTTAGGATGGATTGGTTGCATGCATATTATGCTTATATTGATTGTATAACCCATAGGGTCAAATTCTAATTCCTTAATGAACTCGTCCTCGAGTGAGAGAGTCATGATGTGGTGGTCAAGTATAGATTCATTTCTTGCATTAAAGATTATAAGTTGATGTCTAAGGGGTGTCTCTATCATCTTGTGAGAGTTAACGATGTTAATTGCAAAGTCCTTTCTATAGAGTCGGTTCCGGTGGTTATTGAGTTCTCGATGTCTTTCTAAATGAGCTTCCTGGAGTTTCTCCTAAAAAGGAAATAGACTTTGGTATAGACCTCCTTCCTGATACTCATCCCATCTATATTATCCCTTACTGTATAGCCCTAACAGAGTTAATGGAGTTGAAGGAGCAATTGAGGGATTCGTTGGAGAAACGTTTTATTAGGCCTAGCCGATAACCTTGGGGTGCACCAATGTTATTTATGAACAAGAATGATGTTTCCATGTCACAACCCAAAATAGGCCTAGATATGACAAGGCAAATGGGGAGCCCGAAGGATCCCCTAACAAGCCTCTTAACTTATCATTACACATCACTATTCACAAAAGCATGCAAATGACATAAAGGAGTATAAATAGGGGAAATGGGACTAAGAGGAAGCTTGCGTGACAACAACATTATGAGACAAAAGTGTCAAGATTCATATCATAGATACATAATATGTCCAAAAACACCTCTACTACATAGATAAGAATGGGGCCCAGAAAAATCAACCGGGCTAACCCTCATAGTCGAAATAGAACAAAAGAAGAATGTCTCAACACATAATATAAGGAACATAGGCTAAGGTCCCCATAGTGGAGGACTCATCAACTAGCTTGAGTAGTACCGAACTAGCCATGTGGAGGAGTAGGATTGTAAACTTGCGCTCTGGTTCCTACATGGTGATATCATATAGGTAAGAGTATGCGTTAGTACTTTTGAATGTATAATGTATGTAGGATGAAAAGCAACAAGAGATAGACATCATAATAAAAATGCAAAACAATAGGCAATAGGCATGATATAGCAATATGGCATGCATGATCAATGCTAGAGTAAAAGATGCTTAAGAAAACCTTACTCATATAAGATAACATATGTGTAGAAGAGACCAAGCTAGCTTTTCAAGGTATAAGCCCCTTGGTGGTTATGTGGCATAAACTGATCACATAGTTGATGATAATCACACCTTATCAACACGGTGACAAAGTATAAACCCCTCGCATGGTTGATGAGTACAAACCCACAACATGTTACTCGAGCTATTGTCCCCCCGGATCGGGTATAATCTAATATAACACTTTATATAGAGTATATCATATACATAAGCTTATTTCATCATCATATAATCAGTCATATCATATATCATACTTTGGACTTTCATTTCCTCAAGAAACCCTTTTCGGACATTTTATAAAACACTTGGGGGGGTGTAATGGGGGTAAAAGACCATGCTATTTAGAGATGAAATCATGCATGAAAATCTATTGTAAAACCACGAATCAACACCCTACAATACACCCAAGACATTCACATCAAGACCCCTTATCACAACTGACATTAGATCTAAGATGTATTGCTCAAAACATACTCAAATAACCATACTTTCATGAACTCAAATCAATGTGCAATTAATTTCTTAATATACAAGACCTACATATAAAATTAACTTTAAATCAATCAATATTAGTAAAAAGGAGGTTAGGGCACCATGGGTGAAAGAACCCAATGGATATAACCTACATACCTTGACCTTGAGGAATTTGTTAAAAATGACTTTAAGGGAGACTTGAAGCTTTTAGGAATTCCTTAGATGTGGATGAGAGTTTTGGGACTTAAATCTTGAATGAAATATTAGTCTAAGTGTTTAAGTGAGTATTTCGGAATGTTTTGGATGATTTAAGGGTGAAATAAGGCTAAGTATAGGCATTTTCAAGTGTGGGAACCCTTGAAAATGACTTATAAGTTTTGGACCAAAAAAGTAAAACAGGCACCAAAAACAACAAGAGTGCATCGCGGAAGTGTCGCGCTAACCTCACTGGAATTTGCATTTTCTGCACAAATGAGTTCTATGAAAATGGGAATAAATCCTTTATCTGAATTTGGAATAAGGTAAAGTTCATCCAAAGGCTTTAATTTGGTAGGTTGTGGGCCATCCAGTTCTTTGTGTGATAAGAGTTATGTCCCTTCAAAGTTGACCCTCTTAAATTGCATATTTTTGCGATTTTTAAATTTTGATACAGTTGCTCTAAAATTTAGGTTAGACCCATCTTCCATTAAATTCTACCCCTTGAACAATAATAAGAAGTCAAATTTTTGAAATGACGAATAGATTTTTAGATTTATGGAAAATACGATTGTTGGTACTTCCAAGGCGCATTTTTATGCACTTTTTGGGGTCGTTATGATATCTCTCCCTTCGAAACATTCATCCCCGAATGTAAAAGAGAGACATACAAAATAAGAGTGATCATCAATAAATCAGCCCAAACAAAAAATGCAACATTACATTAAAAACACCATTTTCAAGATCTCAACATAAGTGTAATTCATCATAAATTTTCCAACTTAAACATGAATGCATATGAATGACATGGGCCTGGAACACAGGACTTGAAATCACATGAAGAACCAAGTCGCTATCATAGGCTTGATTAAGTGAACGAGGTATGAATATCGCCCCCATAAGACCGCTTTGGCTTACTTGGAGACACTTTTGACTTGATGATCCTTTCAAGAGGGCCTTAATGAACAGCGCATCCTCATTAATCAACTTCTCCACACATCCATCCAACAACTCCATCGGGACCTTCCCCTAAGTCAACTTGTCCTCCACATCACCCACAATTTCAAAGAGTGTTATAGCATTAGAGTCACCAACACATCTCCACAATCTAGAAGCATGACAAACCGGATAAACCATACCGCTACCATAGGCAATTCCCAAATTTATGCAACCTTACTAACCTCTCTCTACACTCTATAAAGACTTATAATTCTCAACTCAATTGTCAACCTAAAATACATCTAACCCACTTGGTACCATAACCACCATCTCTCCCTTGGGTGACAACCTCCATTCTATTACCTTTAATAAGGTGGAATCAAGGTGTTACCTAACCTAGATTTCTTAACCCACGAAGATTTGGAACCATCAAGAACACTATACTACCATTCTCAACTTCCTTCAACCTAACTTCTAACCTACCAAACCGATGGACCCCACTAGTCTCCTTTTTACCACCATATCCACATATTCGAGGTTACCCATAGGAACACTAATTAGAGCACCAACAACATTAGCCTTACCAGGGAAATAATACACATTTATATCATAATTCCTAAGGAGTTCTAACCACTTTCTTGTTACCCATAATTCACACTTATCATATTTAGCAAACAACCTCTCATCCTCCAAGACTTGTAATACTACCCTCAAATGATTCACAAGCTCTAAGCAAATCAATACCTCATCACTAGAACCATCACATACTTACCAAGGTAGGGTTTCAAGACCCTATTCATGAAACCCAATAGACACAACCGGTGTACAAGCCCACCAAATAACTCTATTAACAACAAAAATGCTCATTCCTAGTTTAATAGGACACTTATACCCTTATCCACACTTGGGGGCAAAACGTAAACAAAAGATCAATCTTAAAGTAGTGACTTACCCATTATAGTTGACCAAATATATCGACCATCCTTACCCATCATATTACAACCTTACGGGTTGTACACTCATTAGAATCATGCTATGCAAGTAGCCCAAACTACCCCAAGACCCCCAACACAAAAGCTAAGTCATCATCCCACAAGAAGATTTATAAAATATAAATATACATACTTTCAAAGAGGAAATAGTAATTTTCCAAATCATTTCGAAACATAATTTGGCTTAAAAGACAAACACCATTCATAATAATTCATACTTAGGCTCAAATACCAAAATCATAATTTTATAGTCATAATACTTACGCATAGGAATAACCCATTCATATACGAAATGATGCAAGCACCCAAAATGCTTAAAGAGCCAAAATCAAAGACATATATGTGGTCAAAATATTTTTATAACCAACCATTTATCAAAATCATACCATATAACGAAATTGGGCTTAACCATATCATAATTTTTTGCAAAATAATTCTGTGTACATAAATGCATATGCTATGAACAATTCAGAAATGAGATGGTTAATTAAGATCCATTTAAAATCAAGGAAGGACTTAGTATAACAATAACAACATACCCCAGTGCCTCAAAAGGCTCCCGTTCATTGCAGGGTGAGGGGGGTTGGATGTACGCAGCCTAACCCCTATGTTTAAAAACATAAAGCGGCTGTTTCCAGATGACCCATGAG
>JAOTQJ010000011.1:16650163-16692445 GCA_025642045.1 Solanum sejunctum | reverse complement strand
AGGACACCCTCCTTGACCCCACATCTCTTTTATTCTTAAGGACCTAAGTTAAGTAAAATGTTACATAGGTCCCAATAGTTTATTAAATCGAACCAATTGAGGACGTTCGGGGTTAAAATTATGTTGCGGGTCCTAACAAAATTTATCTAAACTTTTTAATATTATTTTGACTCATTAATCTTCTTTTGTATTTTGTCCTCTCAAATATATAGATAAAGAAAGAGATTTCATTTTTTCCCCTACAATCTAAGAAACTATTGCAACTAATATTGGTATGGAAATTCCTGACTTATGAAATGATTATAAAAATAACATAAAGCCTAAGCAAATAAATTTCACTCTTGAGGAAATGGTGGCTCATATTCTAATTGAAGATGCCAACCAAAAAGAATCATTCAAGTCAAAGGAGCTGGCGCTCAAGGCAAATTTAGTACAAGGCCAAAGCAATAACAATAACAGGTATGAGAATAAATCTCAAGGTTACAAGCCTTATAACCCCAATTTTAAAAAAAAGAAAGTCTTTTGTTTCACTTGTGAAAAATCAGGTCATCGTGTTGCACAGTGCAGGATGAAAATCAGAAATGTTAAAGAAAAGGGTCATCCTCCCAAAACTAATTTATCTGGAGGAGATGAAATTATTGCAGCTGTAATTTCTCAAGTGAATATCACAGCACATATAAAAGAATGGGTGGTAGACTCTGGGGCTACTCGGTGTATTTGTGCAAATCGAGAAGCATTTGCCTCCTATAAATCAATAGGGAATGATAGTGAAGTAGTCTACCTTGGAGACTCAAGAATTACTAAAATTTTTGGTAAGGATAAAGTGCTCCTGAAGCTCACTTCTGGAAAAACTTTATCCCTTATGGATGTGCTATATGTTCCTAAAATGCGGGCAAACTTGATTTCTGTAGCTTTACTTGGTAAAGCTGGGGTGAGAGTGTCTTTTGAGTCTGATAAGATCATATTGACAAAATCAAATGTGTTTGTGGGGAAAGGCTAATGTAACCAAGGACTTTTTGTACTCAATAATGTTGTGAATGAAAAAGTATCTACTTCTGCTTATATGATTGAATCTATCTCTTTAAGGCATGCTAGACTAGGACATGTTAATGTCTCATATATGAAGAATATGCAATCACTTAGTTTGATATCTGGTCTAGATTTAAATATTATTAGTAAATATGAAATATGTGCTGAAGCTAAAATTACTAAAAAATCACACTATTTAGTAAACAGAGAAGCTGGATTACTGTCTTTAATTCACACTGATTTAGGTGACTTAAAACAAAACATGACTAGAGGTGGTAAAGATATTATGTAACATTTATGGATGATTTTTCTAGATTTATTAAGTTGTATTTGCTTAGAAACAATGATGATGTTTTTAATGCATTTATTTCTTATAAAACTGAAGTTGAAAATCAACTTAGTAGAAAAATCAAAAGAATTAGATCAGACAGAGGTGGAGAATGTTTATCTTTAAATGCCTTTCGTGAAAAATAAGAAATTATTCATAAAATAACACTGTCTTACTCACCTGAATCTAATTGATTAGCTAAGAGGAAAAATAGGACATTGAAGGAAATGATGAACTCCATATTCATTAGTTCTAATGCACCTGATAATTTGTAGGGCGAAGCTATATTATCTGCATATCACTTACAAAATAGAATTCCTCATAAAACAATAGGCAAAACACTATATGAATTATGGAAGGGTTATAGACCTAATTTAAAATATTTTAAAAGTATGGGGGTGCCTTGCTAAAGTATTCTTGCCTGAACCTAACAAGAGAAAAATAGGTCATAAAATAGTTGCTTGCATGCTTATTGGATATGTTGAACATAGTTCACCATATAGATTTCTTGTTTTGAAAAGTGATGTGCTTGATAGCAATACTACTATTGAAACAAAAAACTCTGAATTCTTTTAACATATTTTTTCACTAAGTTATAAAATCTCTCATACACTTGTTGAAAGAAATAGTGCATCTATTTCTAATATTGAGGAGCTAAGGAGTAAAAGACCAAGAAAAGAGTATTTTTCTTATGGAAACGATTTTCAAACTTTTCTTGTGGACAATGAACCATTAAATTATTCTGAAGCGATACTTCTCCTGATGCTAAATTTAGTAAAGAGGCAATAAAAATAGAAATTAGTTCAATTATGAAAAATAATACGTGGATATTGACTGATTTACCTGCTGGTGCAAAACCTATTAGTTGTAAATGTATTTTCAAAAGAAAACTTAATCCTGACGGGTCTATTGATAAATATAAAGCTCGATTAGTAGCAAAAGGATTTTCTCAAAAATAAAAAATTGATTATTTTGATACATTTGCACCAATAACTAGAATTTCTTCTATTTGAATGTTAATTTCCTTAGCATCAATTTATAAGCTTTTTATCCATCAAATGAATGTAAAAACAGCTTTTTTATATGGTGATTTGGAAGAAGAAATTTATATGGTTCAGCCTGAATTATGTATTATTTCTGGACAAGAAAATAAAGTTTATAAATTAATTAAATCTCTTTATGGTCTTAAACAAGCTCCTAAGCAATGGCATGAAAAAGTTGATCAAGTCTTAGTGACAGATGGCTTTTCTTCTGTTGAAGTGGATAAATGTGTTTATACTAAAATGGTAGACAATGATTATGTGATAATATGTTTATATGTTGATGATATGCTTATAATTAGTACAAGTTTAAATATTGTGCAAAGTACCAAATTATTTTTGTCTACTAATTTTAATATAAAAGATCTGGATGAAGTTAGTATGATATTGTAAATTAAAGTTACAAGGAGTGAAGATAGTATATTATTGTCACGAGAATATTACGTGGAGAGACTTCTTAAGAAGTTTGAATATTTTGGTGTGACACTTGTGACCACTCCTAATGATGCTAATTCTCAATTAAAAAAGAATAAAGGTAACCCAGTGGCTCAGTCTAAATATACTCAGATTATTGGAAGTCTGATGCATTTGATGAACTTTACTAGGCATAATATAGCTTATATTGTGTGTAGACTAAGAAGATATACTCATAATCCCAATAAAGAGCATTAGTTTGCATTAATGAGACTAATGAAATATTTGAAAGGAACCATGAATTATGGTATCTTGTATAGTGGATTTCCTTCAACATTAGAAGGATATTATGATGCAAACTAAAATTCTGATTCAGATGAGACAAAATCCACTAGTGGATATGTATTCACCTTAGGTAGTGTTGCAATATTATGGAGATCAGCTAAACCAAACAAATGATCATTGCAAGATCAACTATGGAATCAAAGTTTGTAGCTTTGGAACTAGCTGGTTTTGAGGCTTAGAGGCCAAGAAATTTCTTAGCAAATATCCCTTTAATAAAGGATGAGATGCTTCCAGTGTCTATACACTATGATTGTCAAGTTGCAATTGCTATTGCAAAGAATAAATCTTACAATTGTAAGAGCAGACACATAAAATTGCGACATGATGTCGTTAAGCAGCTGCTGAAAGATGAAACTATTTTCATTGATTATGTGAAGTCAGAATTGAATTCGGCCAATTCACTGACTAAACCCGTGGAAAGAAAATTAATTCTTCAAACCTCGGAAAAGATAGGCTTAAGGCCAATATGATTGTCAATAAAGATGGTAACCCAACCTATATGATTGGAGATCCCATAAAGTAGGTTTATATGGGTAATAACAAATCAATATTGAAACTGCGCACTAATAGAGAGTGTTTGAACTGCTACTAATTATGAGGGATGAGTTATTAACTCTTAATGAATTCGTAGTCATTAAAGATGGTGTATGTAGAGCAGTATACACTTGATGAATTCACCTATATGAGAAGTGGAGTGAGGTCGCTCCTATGAGACCTTGGCCTAGTCTCTAGAGCTCTCATGAATAACCAGGCATGCGCATGGTCTATTGGCACAAAACCGCGTTAAACAATAAAATATAAATATCAAAATGTGATTGGTAGAATATCTGACTTACAATAAAGAATTTTTGGTTCATAAAAATTTTTTATTTCACCAATAATTCTATAAGTTAAATTTTATCGATCTAAGTTTGATTCATAGCCCAAAAGACACCAAACCTACAATATTATGGTCATCCAAAATTAAGAAAGTCTTGTTATTATTCTTAAAATATTTTAAAATATATGAGAGATTGCTAGATATTTTAAAATTAATTTAACTATTTTCTAAATGTCATTACTTAGTCATTAATGATTACATAAAAATTTTTTGTTAACACAAAAATTATGGATAAAGCAAAATGGCTCTTTAAACTGTTTGCACTTCTTTAATTTGTTAAGTAGCAGTTAGTCAATACAATTTTCGACACTCCTCATGGGTCATCTGGAAACAGACGCTTTATGTTTTTAAACATAGAGGTTAGGCAGCATATACCCGACCCCCCCTCACCCCGCAATGAGCAGGAGCCTTTGAGGCACTGGGGTATGTTGATGACAAAAATTATATGATATATATTCACTCTTTACATGGCTAATACAAGATCATTTGTATGACAATTTTGATGCCATTTACATGGCACTTTCAAGGCCAAAAACTTGGCAAGTTTAATGTCAAATGCTTGGCAAGTTTAAAGCTAAAAGATTGGCAAAAATAAGACCATATACCATGCTTGATCACCAAGTTTTGACAAGTATATATATGTGTTCTCATTCTTGAAACAAAGAATGAGTCAAGAACAAAAAGTGAGTAAGAAAGAGCTAAAAACAAAAGGAAAGTTACTACACTTTCTCCTAATATATTTCTTGGTTATAATTCCCCTTTCTGATTTGCTTAGTTTGTAGTAATTATATTTTGTTGATTCTTATATCCTCTAAGTAATAGAGAAGACTTATTTAATCCTGAGAAATATTTCACACTGTTGAAATAGTTTCTTAGAACAATGTCCAGTACGATTCAAGTATTATTTTATTGATATATGTATATTATTTTAAAATTATAACTGTAGTAATATTTTCTAAATTTCTTTGTATTATTTTGACTCATTAATCTTCTCTTGTATTTTGTCTTCCCAAATATATATATAAAGAAAGAGATTTCATTTTTTTTTCTAAAGGATCAACTATTCTATCAAATGATATTAAGCATGCTTCCTATCACTTCTCAAGAAACAAGTGAGCTATTACTATCTAAAATTTGTGCTCAATTTCATATGTGGCAATTCCGCCAAGATTAAAAATGTATTGTTATGGGGTATATCAAGGTTCAGTTTTTGGTTCATATTTCGTCGATCAATCCTTCCTAATTCACATCTTTGTTGAAAGAATTTCTTTTGTAATTCCTTACATAAGGATTCAAAAAATACCGGATCGCCACCTACAAAGCAAATTATTGATAAAACTCCAAAATGGAATTTTCTTTTGACCCCTTTTTTTTCCTCTTCATATCATTCAGGAAAGATAAAAAAAATTCAGGATAGCAAACATTATCTAGAACTTCTCTTAGATTCAAACCCATAGTTGATGATAGAACTAGAATAGATAGTTTTTGTTTCTTACTTACACGAGCTCATATCCTTGATTTTCTATCAATTTCTAATTCTGATCTTCCTACCCAATCTGATATTATGGTCCCAGTATAGATCGAAATTTTGTTATGGTCCAATTTTGAACAATAAAAAATACTGGGACAAATTCCTTTTCTTAGGAATACATACATGATTCATCACTACAAAAAGGACAATGGTAACCCTACCATTAACTACTTCATTTATAAATTTCATAGTAATAGATATACATGTCCTACTAAGATAGAATTTGGATCAGTTAGACCGTTTGTCCTAGTTAGTAGTTTTGGCTCCGTATCAAGATCACATCGATCTTATCACTAGCATTAAGATTGTCACTATCATCAATATTGATCTCATCAAGAAAAATACCTTTATACTTGTTATCCTAGAACTTTTTCAGAGATATCGTAATGAAAGGAACATAGGAGTTTGTCGCGAGGTATTTGACTAAAATGGATTATCCAGTTTCTATAGAACCTATCACTAAAATACCCCTAGATAGGGATAAGGCTAAGTGGAGCGAAAAAGATTTTCCATAAGATGGGAAATGAAAACTATTTTCCCAACACGAAGTTTGTGCATAAGTGACTGTCTGATAATGAGCAAGGAATGTCTATCTTTCTACTAAACATGATGGATTGAACTCATAATTCATTAGATATTTTTTATGAATATCAACTAAGTATAGTAAGTAAATTGCTCCCAGTTGTTCAATCATTTGATAACCAGAGCCATTCTTTGATAAATGATCAGAAGGGGTATGTTCTCTCTGAAAGATAGACGTGGATAGGAATAGAGAATAAAAGTTGACAGCAAGCATTCTCCTCCAGGCTTAAGTAGGTTCTTGAAAAGCAGGTAAGACAATGATGAACCTAATTAAATCTCTAAACGCTATTATTCAACTTCATTATGCTCAAAACATTCTCTAGACTAAGAACAAGCTCTCAAGAGAAGAAAAGCTAAGGTTTCAAGAGAAGCTAGTGAATTCTTCAAAGTTCTTCAAGAATCTAGTTCTTCCAGGTATGTAGGGCCCTCCAAAAGTTATTCTATGTTTGCTTTAGTATCTTTAACTATTAATTTTCACCCAAGATCAAGTTTATGAGTTGAGATCAAGTTTTTTGCATTGCTAGTTAATTTCATTAACATACTTGTTTAAGTATTTTTCTTGATAAAAATCATGGTTTTTACTTCACTGCTGAATTAAGTTATTAAGTTAAGATTATATACTTGTTGTTATATTTGTAAGAACCCTAGATATTTCATGGAAAGCTATTATGTCCACAGTACTGAGTTGAGTTCAAGAAGTATTTAAAGCATTTATATTTAAAAAAATAGTTCATTAGTAAAATTATGTTTTTGAGACACATTGCATTGATACATATTTCGGTCAAAGAAAAGAGAGAAGTTAAGAAAAGCTAAAGTTGATTAAGTCCCAAAAGATAAAAAAAAAATATTTTGAGTAATTTTACTTTTAAAGTTATGAGCATTATAAAATTTATTTTGGAAATTGTATTGAACACCAATATAAGTGAAAGTAATAATACTTTAGAGACTAGGTTCTTCATACCCAAAGGTTCCGAATTCTTTCATTTATACATCCTCATGTCATAACATGTATGCATGCTCATGAAACTAGTTTTAAATAATGTTTTTGGCGAAGGTTTAAGGATTTCATGACTTTGATGTTAGATTTGCATTTTTTCACTCATGTGGGACTGTTCATGTTCAGTTTGATCCATTCAATCTAGTCTAACTCTCGTTAAAGCATAAATGATCACAAGGGGGAGATATTGTAACACCACAAAATTTAAGCTTTGACCTAAGCCAGTCTTCATATGTGTATTGGAATGAGTTTGATAACTTTCATTTGTACATATATGCAAGGATCAATTCCAACTTTATAAGGTGTATTATATGTGGTATAGGGTTATAAGGGATCTCTTACATAAAGTCAACTCCAAAGAAAATTCCATCAGCTAAGTTTTTCGCATGAACCCGAATAACGGTCAACTTCAAATGATCATATATCCTTGCACAAAAATAATTAGATGACCTATAATCTACCAAATTAAATTTTTTTAAATTATCTTTCGGACATATATTATTTCACCTAACTTTGACTTTGGACCAAGAATTTATGCTCGTTTCAGTAAAATCTATCAGTGTAGTCTTCCCATCATAACCCTCACCACGGACCGTGGTGTGCATCACAAGTTGTGATGAGAATTAGTCCAAGGAAAATTTCCCAAAACATCATCACAAACCCTTTTAAACCCCATGGTACCCTTCACATACCCATCACGATTCATAGAGCAAAAAATGGGTCGTGATGGGCTCCATCTAGGGGTCACTTTGGATGAGTTTTTCCTAGTTCAATGAGGGGTATTTCATTCATTACCCTATTTGATATTCCAAGTATTTGGATGATTTTTAGGCCTAAATACAAGTCTATTAACTACCTTAATCCCTCCTAAAATCTTTTGTTGTAACCCAATTCTCAAATTACAAACCGTATCTCTAAAACACTCTCAATCTCTCATTCAAACTTAAGTCAAGAGTTTATCAAGGAACTCTCAAGTTCAAGCTAAATTCACCTTCAAATCTTTAATTCACGCTAAGGTATGTAGGATCATCCATGACTTTCTTTCAATCATGGAACCCAAATGTATTTTCATCTAATTCATCTACTGCATGATCTAAATTGGGTTTACATGATTTGACCTTTAAATGTTAAGATTATGTTATGGTCTTTATTCAAACTATGATTTAAGCATGATTTAAGTTTAATTCTATTAGATCACATGGTTGTCATGAGGTTTGAGCTTACATTGATGAACTATGAATTTGTGCATGGATAACTTCACATGTGATCCAAATATTCTCCTAATATAGATCATGTATGTTTCTACCTAATTATATTTATGATTTGAACTTAATACTCATGTGCCAATGCTATACTCTCATCTCCCATCCTTTCATCATGCATTTACATGGTCTTTACATAAGACTTTGACTAAGACATGTATATAACTATGATATGAATATGATTTTGACACGGACACGATTATGAACATGAATATGATTTATGAAATGATCTACTCTGTATATTGATGAGAGTTGATTCAATCTTCTATTTACACTAGCATGTATGAGATGATGTGTATTGATAAGGATAAGTACAACTTTCCCTTTACATAAGTCATGAGACGAGTTATTGCTATGCATGATATTATGAACTATATGAGATATTGATCAAGCTTATGACTATGTGGCAAATAGGAATATGTGGTGATGAAAAGCCTACACTCACATCACATGAGATAAGATCAAGGAGTTATTCTATGTTTTTCTGTTTTTTGTTTTGACATGGACGAATTAGTAGACATTGCCTCTCCCATGATACAATATGACATGACTTATGACCTTTACTCCGTGAGAGTTCACTTAGCATCAAGGGAATATTGAAATTGAGGCTCACCCTTTTAGTTGAGGCATGATAAATTAGTTGTAAATCATATTATCCCATAATTCATGCCACTATACGTAAAGGATCGTACGTTAGTTGAAGTTGACTCCTTAGAGGAATCATTCATTAGATGAGACTTGATACCTTAGATGGTCACCCGTTAGTAAAGGCATAGTCAATTATGAAGCTTAGTTATGCATTTAGGCATTAAGGTGTTCACCTTGGCAAGTGACTTCTCCTTTACTCTGGTGTAGGGGTAACATTGGGACTCTATATTATATCTCGCATGTTTTATGTCGGTTAACAGTGACTCTCACATGTTTTCATGATATCTCACCTATGCTTATGATTTCTTACAAGGTTATAGGTTTTTATACAAAGGCTTATGGTAGAGTGTGTGTGTGTGTGTGTGTGTTCATGCATGTATTATAACTATGTAGGTTATCATTATATAACTATATTGTATTGCGCGCCCGCATACTTAATACATTCAAACGTACTAACGAATACTCTATACTTACATTATATCACAATGTAGGTGCAGGTGCCCATCCTTATCCTCGTGGTTGAATTCAAGCTTCTTGTTGATCCAGATTAGGTGAGTCCTCGTGCTTTCCAAATGGATCCTAGCTTTTCATGTTATGTTTAAGAGACATTCTTTTACTTTATGTTCAGAGTGAGCCAAGACTTGTCTGAGCCCCCGCCCATGTTCATGACTTAGAGTCATTGTTATGATGTATTCATTTTCAGATTTTGTATGGCTCTCATGATATAGCCTTGGTTATATTCAGCTTCTGGATATGTTATTTCCTTCTTAATTACACCTTGTATTCTTATGATATGATAAGGAGGCTAGTTTGGGGTTCCTTGGGGATTTCATTCGCCATGTTACGACTAGGCCCTAGGCTTGGGTCGTGATAGGATACTTTTTGGCGAAAAACTAATGCTTCATTTATATTAGTTAAGGGGTATTTTTGGTCTTTTCTCCATTTTCATTAGAGAGAGATTTTTCACCAAGGATGTATGTCCATACTTTTGAAATATGGGTGGATGATTTTAGTATCAAGAGTATTCAATAATTAGTATATATCAAAATATTCACATTTAACTTATATATTCGAAAAAGTTTTCCAATAAAGGATGTTCATCAGACCGCCCTTGGGTGAATGTAGCGCCGCCCCTATAATACTATTAAAACATATATATATATATATATATGGACAGTATATTGTATCTGTTTCTTTTTTAAAAAAAAAATTGAAGAAGTGTAATAATAAATGATACAATATTCTAGCCTACTAGTAAAATTATACGATTGCAACTTCATAAATATGTACAATTAATTTTTTTTTATGCATATACGTAACATAGAAAATTTTCGATCATTTTTAATTTGTCTTGACAAAATCAATGTACCGTGCAAAGCGCAGGCCTATCCTTTGTTGTAAATATAGCAACCCTATTATATTTATGTTAATGTATAAACATAGTAAATTCAATCCCTCATCCACTCATTCTTTTTAAAACCAAATTTCATGCACTATAAAATACCTCCAATGCAACACATTTGATCCATAACACAAGAAAAATTCAGAAAGAAAATGATGAAAATTAATGGTTATTTCATGTTATTTGTTACTATATATATACTAATTATAACAACTTCAAGTACAAGTTTTGTGCATGGATTTAATGTGATTGATAAATGTTGGAGAACAGATGCAAATTGGAGGAATCAAAGGCAACAATTGGCTAAATGTTCTGTTGGTTATGCTGGAAAGATGACTAATAATATTGGAGACGACGTGGTAAAATATGTGGTTACTGATATAAGTGACGATCCCCTAAACCCTAAACCTGGAACCCTAAGATATGCAATGACGCATATTAATGGAAAGATTTGGGTAACTTTCAAACGGAACATGAAAATTAGGCTCCAAAAACCCCTTTTAGTCAGCAGTTTCACCGCCATTGATGGCCGCGGAGTTAATGTTGATATTGCTGGTAGTGCTTGTCTGATGCTTCAAAGGGTAAGCAACATAACAAAAATTTTCTTAGAGTTTTAACTGATGATTTTTGCACCATTAGGTCATCTTACAAATAAAAATAGACGACCATATATGAGTAATTTGAAAAAACTATATATTATCTGCTACAACAGTATAAAATACAATAATAATAAAAAATATTAAAACTTCCAAGTGAATCTATATAATATATTACCCCTGGTCGATTTTAAATGTCATTTTAAACAAATAAAATTGAACCAAAATAAGTTTTTAAAAAATTAGCTATAGTTTCGCAAGTAATGTATTCTAATATTGAGAAATTTAAGATTTTCGCAAGAAAATCTGCAAGTACTACTTGCGACCGATAATATTTCCCAAATTATATCCCATGTAATTCCTACTTTTCTATTATTGATCGTTTGATTTGATACAAAAAAAAAAATTAAAAAACGAGAATTTTTGAGATTTATGCTTAGAATAAACCTTAAATATTATTTATGTGGGTATAAATCATTTTACTAAAAATACTAAAAGAAGAATTTTAAAGTTTTAAGGTGATATTTTTCTTTGAAAACAGACTAAAAAAAAAGTGTACGACATAAATTGATACACAGATTGAAGTATTCATTTTGAGGAGAGATAAATGGTGATTTCTATGTAATGAAAAAAAGAACTTACAGTATTTTGTGTTAAAACCTTAAGTGAAATTTAAAATGGACAGAAGGAAGTAAATAATTGAACTGCGTGCACTCTAAACTCAGTAGTTATAAATTCAGAATCCGCCTCAACCTAGTTTTTATATATGTCTATGTAATTAACTGTCACATTTTGCTTTTTAAATAAATAATTGCGACTTTGAACGCATTTTTTCTTTAGGTGACAAATGTGATCATTCATGGTCTAAGAATCCACCATTGCAAGGCACAACCTGCGTCAACGGTCATGGGACCTGATAAAAAACTTGTAAATATGGGTGCAGTGGATGGAGATGCAATTAGAATGTTGACTTCTTCCAAGATTTGGATTGATCATAACACCCTCTATGAGAGTGAAGATGGTCTAATTGATGTGACACGTGGTTCAACAAATATTACTATATCCAACAACTGGTTTAGGACACAAGATAAGGTTATGTTGTTAGGCCATGATGATGGCTTTCTTAGAGACAAAAACATGAAGGTTACGGTTGCATTCAACTATTTTGGTCCTAATTGCAACCAAAGAATGCCAAGGTACCCTATAATTGCTTTGAAGAATTGTAAAATTCTTTAGCTTTTTCTAAATTACCAAAAAAATACATAATAATGACTTTAAAAGAAAAGAAGAGGTATATATTGTACGCAGATTTTTCCTTATATTTTAGTTACAAAATTATTTCACCCCTCAAAGCTGTAACCTATAGAATGTTCTTTCGTCGCTTATTTTTGAATTGGGTTTGATTAATTTTGCAGGGTTCGTCATGGATATGCACATGTGGTTAACAATGTATACAAAGGATGGGGTAACTACGCAATAGGAGGAAGCATGAACCCAAGCATTAAGAGCCAAGCCAATTATTTCTATGCACCAGAAGATGGAAAGAAAGAGGTAAAACTTTCGACATGTTTCCAAACGAGTAGTTCAACGACTTTGCTAGATAAATCCTCCAATCATATATTATTATGACGGTACTGCAGGTGACGTGGAAAAAGGAGAGTGGAGCAGTTGGTGAAGTGGCAGGGAATTTCCATTCAGTTGAAGACGTATTCGCCAATGGAGCATGTTTCAATGGATCGGATTCTGGACGTGAGTCCGTGAAGCCAAACTATTCGCCAGAGCAAGCTTTTCCGGTGGAAGATGGACATCATGTCAAGGACTTCACAAGGAATGCAGGTGCTTTAAAATGTTCTTCTACCTGCTGAATGGAGAATTGGAGATAAATGATAAACCAATACTATAGTTGAGTAGTATTCTTTACTAGAAAATGGATAGGCATGCTCCATATATATAATACCTCTTCTAATGATCAACAAGGGAAAACCATTGTTGTAGTTATACTGTAGTATGTAGAAAAGTTTGAATGTAGTAATTATATGCAGTCCTAATCTTGTTGAATGGACTTTATTTACCTTGATGTACTTGTTCCCAACAGGGTGATATGGTTTGTAGTTATTTCCTAGTACACTTTTCCATAGTACATGAAATTAACACACAGATGCACAACTTTGTGTGTGTTTGACATGGAAGAAAATATTTTCTTGTCTTTTTCATCTTTGCTTAGACAAATTTTGGAAGCAAATTGTTCTTGAGAAAAAGATTTCTTAAAAATAAGAAAAATGATATCCCAAATAAAAGTAGGAAATATACATTCAGTATGTCACTCTACGTTTGATATATATCCTTCCCATCAACCCGAAACCCCCCAATTCCTACCCCTTGCCCATCCCACCCCTGCTACCCCAAGGTCCCACCCCTACAATATTTTGCTAGATTACATATAAATACTTCCAAAATAAAGGTTTTCTTTTTTGACTTACCAAACACTTGAAATAAATATAAAATCAACTTGTAACTTACCAAACACTAAAAAATAAATAAAAACCAACTAGTTTTCCAAACAAACAATTTCCATGAAAAATATTCCCCTTCATACCAAACACACCCATTTCTTTAAGTATCTTCTAATTTGTTTTCTTCTATAGGGACCTACTTCGCTTTCCTTTCAAGGAAGTCCCTGCAGCACGAGTTATGTTGCATTACATATTTATGTGAACTAAACATCCAAGTTTCACGAATCTCACATTTACTTGGAGGGGAAAAGATTTCTAAAAAGACGAGCAGACAATAGTCCACTAGGATAATAAAATGAGACACACCAACTCATTCACCAGACATGACTTCAAAACTCATGTTAAAGAAAAAGTTCTTCAACAAATCTTTAACAAATTCAAAAAAAATTGTATCTATATAAATTTAGATTCAACATATATATAAATAGAGAACACCTACTATAATTTGTTTTACATTTAGCTAGGTGAATCATTTTTGCAGTAATTCAGGAAAGCAACAATAACCAACAATGGATATCCAAGGACAATAGCACTTTTATCCAAGAAAGTAGTCGGATGTAATAGTCTATATGGCCAGAATCCACCATTCAGTTAGTCTGAAAAGTTCTCCCCATGAATTTCCAACGCAGCTCAATTGCAACTCAATGCTAAATGTAATAAATTACACTTGAAGTAAAAGTAACAGAATAAATCATGTATAATGTGACCGAATCAAGTACATCAGTTTTCCAATACGTGAAACCAACCCAATGAAAGACTTCAATCACATGGGAACAACACGGGCCTTGTACATGCAAATATAAGCCATATGCCAATCACCTGAAACCAAATAAGGCACTTTTATCTATGAACTGAAGAAGAGATCAATACATTCAGGCTGCACAAGCAACTAAATATACCATCTGGATTGTATCTTGGATGATACAAGAACAGATAGTACATTCAGGCTGCACAAGCAACAAAATATACCGTCTGGATTGTATGTTGGATGATACAAGAACAGATGGGCCTGCCAGGCGTAGCAAATTTACCAGTGGGCTATAATAAACAAGTGACTGACTTACCACCCCCTGATAATTTAGGGATGTCCTCTTCTCGCTGTGGGATTGGATTGTCATCATCAAATTGAACCCACTTTCCTGTTTACAATTGAGATTTGCAATATATTGTATCAGGCGGTTGTCCAAAAGCAATGGTTACTAGAACAAAATCTCTTCCCAGTTAAACTGACCATTTTCTTGCTTGACCCAGGCAACATAATGCCCCGAGTCAGCACTTCTTCCCTTGTGAGTCAGCACGGCCACCAAATCATATATTCCAGTCAACTGGTGTTCCTTCTCAGGCAGAACACCTGAAATGGAGTTTATTTAATTATAGCTTGGAGAAAAAAAAATTGTCATTGCAACTTTTCATTCATAACTGAACTCCAAAACTGAGTGCTATTAGACTAGTTTCCCTTCTATGTTAGAAATAATTAACTGCTGATAAAAAGTGATCATTTGCAACTACTGCACCCCAATCTGGAACTAGTGAATCACTCACATAAATCCTCGATATTTCTGATGCTCCATTGAGCCTGTTTCATTCCATACTCTAGAAATTTGTCTTTTAAGATAGTTACAGGGTTATCTAATGCTAGAACGTCTTGCAATTTCTACATCCAAACAAATGTATAAGTATACCAACAGAGCTAACCCTTAGGGCCTTTCATTGTTCTATAAATTCAAAGGTGTCCCATTCCAAAGAAACTTCTGAAAACGTCCTCAGGCATCAAGGAACATAGTAATTTAAAAACAAATAAATATGGATCCAGTTAATAATCTTTACCGGATCCCAGAAGTACTAATAGAAAGTCGCTTGCTCAAAATCAAAAATATTAATAATGGCCTTCAAAAAATAAGTTTCCATACCCAAGGCTAAACATCGTCATCATAAGAACCCCAAAACCTAATGGAAACTCTAATATTACTGCATAATTATAATAGGCTGAATGTCATTCATCATAAGAACTCCAAAACCTAATAGAAACTCTAATATTACTGCAGAATTATAACCGATAACTAATGAATAGAGTTTTATCCAAAGTAAAAGAAGGCCATGTAAGTTGGAAGATTTCTCCCCCCAATACTACAAATTTAATGCGAGTCACTGTTACCAATTAAAATACAGTAGCACCATTAAGGTTGTTCATGATTATAGTTAAAGAACCAACCGAACCACAATCCGAACCAAATCGATTAAAAAAACAAAATTTGATTTGATTAGGTTAGGTTTGATTTTTTAAATTTTGAAAATGAATACTATTTGGTTTTAGTTTTGGTTTTACTAAAATAAATTGCAAAAATTAACCAAACTGAATCAAAAAATTATATATATAAATTTTATAATTATTTATATATTATGCATAAATAATATATAAATATTTTATTAGATTTTAAATCTTTAACTTTACCATTTATGTTTTGAAATTCTTTTGTTAGTATTTTGGTATATAATTTTGTTGCACGCCCTCACCCGAATAGTTATTTGATTGTTGACTTTGGGGGCTTTTTTCTATAAAGATTTGATATTTGGTGTATAATGACTTTAGTATTTCTTAACTAAATCACTTTATTTGTGTTAATAACTTTAGTATTGCTTAACTAGTTTGTATAATCACAACTCTAGTACTATTGCTTTATTGAATCCATAGTAGCTTTCTGTGAATTATGTCTGTGTCTAAGCAAGATGTATATGCTCTCAATAAACTTATTACTTTCATACCAAAAAGACCAAACCAAACCGAATCAAACTAACAATAACCAAACCGTGGTGGTTGGATTTGGTTTAGTTTTAGAAATTTAAAATCGACTAAATTGGTTTAGTTACGATTTTAACCAATAACCTATCCAAAACGAATCATGAACACCCCTAAACACCATATGCTTATTAAGTCATCATTTTTTAGAGAAAGGAAGTGTTTCTTCTACCTTCTTGGGATATAGATTTAGATGCTTCTCCGCTTCCAGCAGATGATTCCTGTATAGATAACAGAAAAGAAAGAGAAGGCAAAGTTACTTTAAACATTCTAAGTATGAACCTTGTCATAAGTGGGCCCCAAAGGTCCCATTTATCCCTTTAGTTACTCCTATGGGTGGAGGATCAATTTCATACCTCAGCCTCGGTCATTTTAGTGTCACTGTCAGTTGAGACTGAAGTTTTGGCACTGGTTTTTAAACCAGCCTTCTTACCTTCTGCATCCCTCAAAACCTAGAAGCAAGTTTACAGTCTTGTGACAACACGGCAGGAGAAAGAAAGGGGTCCAAGAGGATATTTCCTCAGTTCTTAAAGACAAATGATCAACAATTGGCAAAAGGAAATACCTGGCGAGGACCTTCCAGTTTTTTGCGAAGGTTATCCGAACAAAGATCATATACATCCAACGACAATGGATAATCCACTTTCTGATGGCAGAGACATAGTTTAAGATTACCACTTCTTATATCTTAGAGCAGTGAGCAATCCAATACATGCAGAAAACTATATAATATGATTTTGAAATATTTACAAACTCATATTACTAAATAAAAGCAAGAACTGTTGATTTTTAATACGGAACATGGCTATTGTTCGATGTGTAGACAAATTTTAGTTTCCTAGATTATCATTCTTTTTCAATGTGCTTCCTACATTATCAATTGAGTTCCTGATATAGCTAAGATCGATCATGTGCAATTTACAACTCCTAGTCACATAATTATTAACCGTCAGTGGAAATGGAAGTGACCATTCTATATTTACGCATAAAGGTGTATGGGTGGTCTAGGTTGGATATGGGTGGGATTAATGTGAACCTTAATTAATACATCCTCTATTACCTTTACCCCAAAAAAAAATTCAGTCAGAAACTATCTCAGCCAATATTGGCTAAGGGAAGTGGTCCGTATTAGTACGGGCTCAATATTGTGAAAATTAAAATGAAATTATTAAGACATTTTTTCCAAAATAATAATTAAGATAAAAATAGAGAAAATATACAATCTATTTTATATACAAATATGTACGTAGTATGTTACACTTTGTTTGGATGGTTGTTATGTATTGTTTCATAATACATCATATTGTATTCTATTGTGTGATATCGTTTTGTACTACATTATTTTAATGAATACAATGTTTGAATAGATTGTATCGTTCTCCCTTGTTACATAATGTCACATATTCATAATTTGAATGATAAACCTACAAGAAATTGTAGGATACTGGATAAATAACTACTATGGAAGGTAGGGTGATAAAATAAAATTATTAAATAATAAGTAAAGAAAAAATGAGAAGAAAATACGACGCAATTAGATCAAACCGATCATTACACAAAATGGATCTTTTTGTTACAATGGATTTAAAACAATACAAGACGATAGAATTTAAGTAACAACCAAAACAAACATTGTATTTAGACCGACAATACAATACAACACAACGGTAACAACCAACCAACCAAGGTGTTAAATGTTCCACATAAATTATATAATCTTGATTTATCTCGGAGCATAGTAAGCATTACGGAAGATGTTTTTCTTACATTTAATAGCAGAATTATTAGTAAATTCTAAAATTTGAAGTAATGGTCAAACCGAATCATACCAAACCAATGATTAATTTTCTTTAATTAAAACTGTAGGTTAGATAGGTCTTAGTTTTACAAAAATAATTATAAATTATTGAAAAAATCTTTACTAAATTTGACTATTAATATTTAGTATTATATCTTAAAAATGATTTGAAAAATATGTAGTTAATACTAAAAATAAATTATGCAAAAAAATAATTATCTTTTTTAATATTTATAGTAACAAATAAAAATAAAAATTTAACTTTAAATTATAAATAAATAAAAATAAATAGAGGAAGGGAGTAGTATTTAACTATGCTGATTTAAAAAATATTTTTTTTTTAAAAAAAGGCATTTAACCATGCCTAATACCTAAGAGCACAATCAGATGAAAAATACTCTCTGAAGGACAAAGGGTCCACCCTACATTTATGGCAAAAAGAAAAATTCAATGGACCAATCATATCTTCAATTGCAATAGCATTATAGTGCATGATTTGTAATTAAGTAGCAAAAGATGGGTTTTTTTAGAATTCTTGTTAAGGTCCAAATAAGAAAGCACAAAACACAATCTAAGTTTATCTTGCAAAATTCTTTTAAAGATTTAATACTCTTTAACTTTTATTTAATACACATATACTTGACATGTTGAAACCATCCTTTCTAACATATAGAAAAATAGATGACCCTACAGCTCAATTGCATCAGCTACCAAGAAAGGAGAGACAATAAGAAAACTACCAACAAGAGATACTCCATGCTTATTAAACATAGAACTCTCTCTATTTCACTTTATTTGACCTGATTTGACTAGGCACAGAGTTTTAAAAAGAGAGAATAACTTTGGAAACCTATGGTCGTAAATATGCTAGAACATTTGTTTAGCTATATGAGACTTGTGAAACTTGTCGTTTTAAATGTCATAACATATGTGAGGCTAAAAACCTTTCATTAAGCACCCAAGAGTGTAACCCTAATGGTCGATGAAGAGGACGTTTTAGATTCAAATAGAAACAACTTAACCCTTTTTTGAGTATTGGTGTTGCTACATGATTTGAGGCTACATAAAGGTTCATATAATGTTTCCAAACTTGTTGACATGATCGGATTAGGAGCTGGGGCGTTGGGTGGTGTTTAGATGTAGGGGTGGCAATTTCAGCTCAATTTAACTCATATTTACTTAAATGAATCATTCATATATTTTTACATGAGTAAATATTAGAAGTGTCAAAATGAGCCTAAATATAGATAATCCGTCCCAATTTTATGGGTTTGGCTCAAGCTAATTGGAATTGGGTCAATCCCAACTCATTCAAGCCTTAATTCTTTTTTTAAATATCGTTTAATCTCCAATTTCAACCCGTTTTTAGACTCTTTATTTGCATTGATATAATGTATATTCTCATACTGAAGATACAAGTTACTATCTATTTTATATCTTCTAGGATTGATATATCCATTTGTAACTTATTTTTTATTTTCTTCAGTTGAAATTCAAATTTTAATTGTAATAAGTAAATAACAATATGTTAAAATTATTGAGATTAATAGAGTCAAATTGGGGGATGGGGGTCAGTGACCTAACCTAATTTTTAGCCCCTTAAGAGCATCCACTTGAGCCCCAAAGTAAATTTGCGCAGGTCATAACCTAATCTGCTCTCTATTTCAACCCAACCCACCCACCCCTAATATAAATTCGTATTTCAAAAGCTCATACAAGTGGCTGAAGTGGTTAAAATAAGAATATCCATATAGAACCATATATCACCCGTGGTGGTGAAAAAACTAATTATTTTGAAAATTTTAAAATTAAAAAAATGGGTGTGGGGTATGGGTAGAAGGTCCAGATCAGGGTCCGAGTGTCGATGGGTGTGGTGATAGGGTGGAGGCGGCAAAAAATATTTAACTTTTTTTTTTTGAAACAAATTGGCATGGGGTGGGGTAAGGGGTTTGAGTGGGGAGGGGGCAAATTGTTCTTTTTTTTGAATTTTTTAAATTCTTTTAAAAAGATTTGGGGGGGGTCCGAATGGAAGTGTGCATGGAGATGGGGTGGGGTGGGCAAGTTTTAAAAAAAAAATTGGAGAGGGTGGAAGTGAGGGTGGGGATACGAGGTAGAAAAAAATTCTTTTTTTTGTGCGGAAAATAGTTTTTGAAAAAAAAAAACTCCCTCTGTCCCATTTTATGTGGTAACTTTTACTTTTTAGTCCCCAAAAAAGATGTCACCTTACTATAATTAAAAGTATTTTAACTTTAAAATTCATTTTCACCCTTAATGAAATAATTTACAACCACACAAATATCTAAAAATTATTTTAAACCACAAGTTCCAAAAGTGCTTCTTTTTTTAAACACCATGTCAAGTCAAATGGTATAACATAAAAAAGGGCAGAAGAAGTGGGTTGGGACACTAACAATTTAGCAAAAGTATAGTTATCTCCACGTGACCAATAATTCAGGAGTTCGAGTCATGAAATCAATCACTAATGCTTGCATTTAGGGTAGATTGTGATTATCTAGATCACATCCATTAGAATGGAGCCCTTCCCAGGACCCTACTAACCTATCACGTCGAAATTGGATAGAATCGAATTTGGATGGATTGAGTAAAAATAAATTGGATTACAGTCCACCTTATAAAATATAGGTAAATAGGGATGTGGTTAAATATGATTTGGTAAAATGATTCTAACCCATTTTAATCTCCTAAAGTCAAAAATCATTAAACCAAAGCTACAAAACTTGTTAGCTGAAATTTCAGCACCATAGATTGTTATTTGAAATTTCTTGCATTAAGAGGTCGTTTGGCAGTATATTAGAGAAAATTAGTTGAAATTTATTGCATTAAGAGGTCGTTTGGTAGTATATTACTAATGTTTGCATTAATTATATATTCTATTGTGTATTGAGGTGTATATTACTAATACATGAAAATCCATGATATTAATAATGCAAAGGGTTAAATGTATGCATTAACATAGTTAAAGACCCATTGCCCCTCAAAACCCTTTTTACATCCTTTTCACCATAATTGTGGAAGGTACCTTTGTGAATAAATATTTTTATGCAATGCACGTTATTTTTAATACACCAAACCAATCAATGCATTAGAAATAATTTATGTATAATTGATGCAAGAAATACTAATACAATTAATTTTGAGTTACTCTTGTAGACCTTACCAAACGACCCCTAACATCACATCTTTGTGTCACGGACCTAGAACTCACGCTAGCACTTCCGTGCGGCACTAGTCAGTTTGCTGACGTGTCATTTGTCTTCTTATTTCTATCCATTGAAATGTAGTCATTGAAACATAAAATTATTTCCAAGTTACGCCTACTCCAAGCTCAAAATAGAAACTTAAGAGAGGATTCAGTTAATTTTCTATTGGAAGGCCATTATAATCAAGGCTCTTTATGTTACCAATTTAAGAAAGATAATTCAAGCCACTCACACCTTCACCACCACAAACAAGTCTAAAGTTCAAATATACAGCAATTCGGAATTGACAATCCAGATAGTGGGCAAGACTTGAAAGCACTTAAACATGACAGAACTGGTCACCCTCACATAACAAAGTAAGACACAGAACTTTCCCCAGTTTATACACCATGGTAAAATGATCTTTTTACCTCTTTCAACTACTAGTTGATTATTTTTCAACGAGGCGGCCAACTATCTGAACAATGTGAAGCAGAAGAGAAGCAAGTCAACATACCCGTAAAATCTTTGCTTTTTGATTTGATTCCCTTTTCCAGAAAAAACGGACGAATTGAATGGTCAAGTATCTATTCATCAAAAGAAAAAGCAAATAGTAAAAATTTGAGAAGACTGTGCTACATACAGTCAATAATCAGTGCTAAATAGTAAAGAAAATATAAGTGTGAGCATGAGGACCCCGAAGAAAGGCGGATGTGAAAGACGGTGATGCTAGAAATGAGGAGAACCACCTTCAACACATCAAAGACATTTTGTTTTGTGAGGAACATGGATTCAGATAGTCAACAGATCATACATAAGTTCATACCTTGGCAAGCCATTGATGCGGGAGTCTTTCACATAAATTGCACTGCGTCCAAGTGAAGGAGATGCCTTCTCCAGTTCAGATTTCAGACCCTGTTCAGTAACGCAATGAGCATATGAGTGCAATCAAATCATTTCAGAGGGATGATAAATACCAGTTTCCACTATAAACATCATCAAAGATTGGTAGCCCCAACTTAAAACAAAATCTCCAAAGCATCTTTTCCCACTTTAGAGCATTCTGAGTTGGCATGGTACTGAATTTTGCTCTTCCCGATGGCTCAAGCCATATCTGACGTGAAATAACTCTTAACATGTAGGCCCCACAACGGATGAGAGGTCATTAAAAATTCCAAAGGCAAAGGCATCCACCCCTGCAGTACATGTGGGGCCCATGAGGCATCCTATATGAGACTTTCTCCATCCAATCAACCATTTCAGGACTAAACATTATTTATCCTTACCAATTATAGCTACCAAATAAATGTCTATGAATTAGATATGGCATCTTCCAATTGGGGACTCTGCTCTCTTTCAAGTTGAATGAATAACACATTGGTACAATGGAAGAAATTGAAGCAGAACTTAGCAGTAATATGAAACACTAGGGAATAAACAAGACTGGAGTTAGAAATTAGAGCATACAAAAAAGGAAGGAACCAAACTTACACGCTTCAAACCCTCATGCAAATGGTTCACTTCCTGTGAAATGTGGCATTTAAGGGAATACACGATTTCTGTTTCCGTGCTTTCTTCACCACTTTCAGCACAATGAATCCTGTTCCATATCAGTACCATAAGAATAAAAGAGAGTCGAGTCATTTTCTTCTGTATCTAGCACAATTAATATCACATATGGAGCATAGGTGCAGAGTGGCCTCTGCACACACAAAAATCCCAATCAAAACAGTTAAAGACATAACAAATTAGATATGAAACCTAAACAGCTATCGCACTAACTGAAATTAAACTTGTATCAGTGAGATGATTAGAACATGTGATAACTCTGGGATGGGCATTGGGATCTTTCCCAACTTCACTGCAGTGGGTTAGGGCCTGACAAGAAATATTAGCCCATGCGTCTAGGCTACAGCAGAAAAGCACAGCTTACTGAAAATACCCTAGAATTGTAGACCAGTCAGACCTTTAATTATTATTAATACAATACAACTTTTTTCATATTGACCAGAACAGTACATAGGCTGTAGAGAAAACCATATTTACAATCATAGAAAAAAATTTTGAAAAATCCTAAAAAGAGCATAGGATATCTACGATAGAATCAGTGTCTTCTTGGTATATCTGTGCACATCAAAAGCAAAACAGTGTCATACAGTTCGGTTTGATCTTATGTGTTCATTGCTGCTATCTTCAAAACACCTAGAGTTCCTTTCTTTCCATATTGTCCAACAGATACAACCTGCATCTGGGGCAATCTTCCATCAATCTCTGTCAACAGCTCCTATTCCAGCCTCCTCTCATCTATAACGCAAATGAGATGTCTTGCTTGGCATTACCCAAGCAATTCCTCTAAGATTAATACATATTCTGCACAGCTGGACTGTATATTACAATTAAAAACAAAATGACTTAACTGTCTCAGCCTCTTCACCACATAAGTAGCATCTAGAGCAGAGACAGATCTTCCTCTTGAGATTTTCTCGAGGCAAAACAGCTTCCTTTGCCAGTAGCCAAGTCAAATATGCAACTTTGTAAGGTATCTGCACTTATAAATGCTTCCATGGTCAATGATGCACCTGTTGATTACTTTGGTTCAAGAACTTTTAGGCAGATCCCACCTTATACATGCCCCAGCTATCTTCTGTCCACCATAATTTTTCTACTCTTTCCGGTGTGCCTTTGAACTCTTCCAGCTTGCCAAAGAACTTACAGGACGTTTGATTTGAAGGATTAATGCATTTAATCCCGGGATAAAAATATACTGGGCCTTAAATTGATGTTTGGTTGGCAAACTTGGGATAATTTATCTCAGGACTAATAAATAGTACCGGATAAGTTACCCTCTTCTTGGGGGGTATACTAATCCCTGGATAACTTATCCCGGGATAAAAGGCATTAATGACAAAGGTACCCTTTTAAACCTTCTCTATATCTCATTTTGAACATTTATGTGTATTTATATTATTTTTAATACAATATATAATAACACACTCCTTATTTTTATTATATTTTTTCATATTTTTCTATTTAAAAATTACACTATATAATATAATTTTTATTGACTAATTCTACCTTTTTTAATATTTTGATTTTTTATAAATCTTTCTTCCTTTAACAAACTTCAAAATCGAAGTTCTATTTTTAAATTAAATAAGAAGAAAGTTTTATATTAAATGCATACCATGCACACATAAAAATATTTAAGTTACATAAGATGAAAGGTTTATTTTAAAAATGAATATTGAATAACTAAAGCAAGAAACGAAAATACATTAATAAAACTAATAAAGTGAAGGGTATTTTACAATAGATTCTTAAAATTTATGCAACAAACCAAACACCCAATAAAAAATAATCTCACCATAACTTATCTCATCAGTAGTAATCCCATTATAATTTATCCCATCCTAACTTATACCATCATAACTTGTTTTCAAACCAAATGACACCTAAGTAATATCTACTTCCTGGTCATTTAGACTCCTCCTAAATTGGAAGTGGGGTCCATAAGTCATCACTTTTCTTCTGTTGATGAACTATTGGCCCATGAATGTCCGAAAGAAGATCTTTTAGACTTCCAGTACCGAACCATTTGTCCTCCGAAAAGGAAGTGTTGCTACGCTCTTATGATTATGTGATTCCTCATGGAAGGCCAAAGTATCCTCATAAACTGCCCCAGGGCACAAGCTCACTCCATAAGGAGACGTCACCCATTTGTTCTCCTCACCATACTTTGCTTTGATGATGCTAACACAGTAGGATTGAGGAGTTTGTAGCTCCATAACGATTTCAATCTAAGAGCCTTAATCAAAGGCTTTAGGCTGCTAATGCCCAGTCCACCATTTTTTTCCCCAAAAGAACCTAGTCCCATTCAACTAGGTGGATTACTTTCATGTCTTTATTTTCTTCCCAAAAGAAAACCCTTATAAATTGTCTAGCCTCGAAATAATTCCTTCTGGAATGGGGAAGATAGACATTATATATGTTGGAGCACATCCAAAACTGAGTTTATGAAAGTGACTCTACCCCTTCGTGACAAATATTGTACTTTCCAAACTAGCTAATTTCTTTTCACAGTTCCCAATCACTATGTTCCAATTATTCTTGGGATTTTGCCTTGGCACCTAAAGGCACCCTAGATAAGTGGCAGGTAGTGTACCCACTTCTCCACCCAGAATCCAAGTCAAAATGTCCATATTAGGTACTGCATTGATAGGGTACAAGTGGATCTTTTTCTGATTTATGTGTAAACCATAGATTGCTTCAAACAGAACTAAAATAGTTCTCCACGTTCTAAGTTCATACACATCAGCATCACAAAAAATTAAGATGTCATCTAAATATTGAAGATTAGTGATCTCCATGTTGGCATTTAAGTTTGACTTTGTAACAACCTCAAAAACCTTTGAGACATTAATTGGTTCTAGCCGCCTTAATCATGTTATTCATACCCTCCATAGCGCTATGATAAAAAGGAAAGCAAATAGGGGACGACCCTGCCTTAGACCCCATTTTGAGGAGGATAGAAACCTTTAGGCGATCCATTGATAAGAATGGAAAACTTGACTCTTGAGATACAATATCTAACCCATCTAATCCACTTTCCACCAAAACCCATACATGAGAGCATCTTAAATAAGTATGCCCAATTGACATGATCATAGGCCTTTTCAATGTCCAGCTTACCCAATATTCCTGGCTTCTTTTGCTTAATTCTAGAGTCCAAAACTTCATTAGCTATTAAAACAACATCCATTATTTGTCATCCGTTGGTGAAAATCATCTGTTGAAAGTTGATCAGCTTGCTAAAAACCATTTTCATCCTCCATTAGAACCTTAAAAAGTAGCTTGTAAATTCTTCGTTATAAGGCCTATAGGTCTGACGTCTCTCAATTCCTTGGCTTCAATTTTCTTTGGGATTAGAGCTATATAGGTTGCATTGAGTTTTTCTCAAATACTCCATGAGAATGGAAATTTTTGGAGGTATCTGTCCAGCTTCAGAATTTCCCAACACTTGATGAAGAAACCCATAGTGTCACCATCTGGACCAGGAACGAACCATGGCACACATCTTCAAACATGAGTACACCTCTTGCTCATCAAACTGATATTGACAAGCTGTTTTTTCATCTTCAGTAACGACTGGACAGTTGATAAGATTACATGATGGTCTCCATTTTAGAGTCTCAAAATAAAGCTTCTGGTAGAATTAGATAATCTCCCCCTTTATTCTATCAGGATCGTCCATAGGTTCATCTCAGATCACTAATTGATCTATGTTATTACTATTTTTGGGTGCATTGGCGTCTTTTTTGGACTCTAGAATAAAGCTTCTCAAAAAATTCAATGAATTCATCCTTTATTGTATCAAGATCTTCACAGTTTCATTTTGGATCACTAGTTGATCTATGTAGTTACTCTTTTTGTGTGCATTGGTCACTTTATGAAAAAAAAAAACTGGTGTTTTTATCCCCCTCTTTAAGCCATAGGACTTTTGACTGTTGTCTCCAAGCAATTTAATCATTTTTTATGTCTTCTTCATATTTCATCAAAAGAGAAGCGAAACCCTCAGTGATGATTCCTCTTCCAATCAAAGTTCAGTTTTCCTGAACAACATCCAGCAAAGCCATCTGAATCGACTTTTCCATTCTTCACTACACAGCATCTTTTAACTCTGTTGACCCAGTTATATGAGTGGAACTAGAGTTTCTATTATTCACAGATGTATGAAGATCTATAAAGATATTATCATCATAAAAGTTGAACAATTAATCAAATAGCATCTCTCACTCATTTATCTCATTATCTCATGCCAATAATTGTAAAATCATCTTTAATACATATCACTTGGTTTAAGTCCTTATTTCTCCACTCTCATGAGTGCTAGTTTATAGATTAGACAATGTCGGGGAATGCAATCAAAAACAATCGGTTAGCTGTCAATACATCTTTTATGCCACCAACAACATAGTCCATAGTGTCTATCACTACACCAGCTTTGTTTCCACATCTGTTCCATAGCAATGTTCAGTGTGAAGATCAACTCATTTTTCTCTTTATGAAAATCCATGTAAGATCTCTCATCCTTGTTGGCATATGCATATCAGGTGCCATTGAACAAAGTCCAAGGAAAGCATCTACATATAGTAATAGTGATGCATCATCTTGACTTGTGTCTCCACTAAATCTATTTCCTTCCGTTGCTTGCCATTTGACCCCCTTTCCAATAGGACTTGAAATGCTCAATGACAAGCTCTCAGTTCTACTGGTTGGCCTCTGACACACCTATCTTGGTTTTAGGAAATCCTAGCGCATAGCGTTTTTCTAAGAGCCAAGACTTAGAATCTACTTTTCGAGGCAGTGGAGTGTGACCAACATTTGCTTATTAAAAGATTTAAGCCAAATTGTCGAAAGTAAGTAATACATAGTCAAGTAAAGTCAAGCTGGTTTTTTCTCTGTTGCTTGGACTCTTCAAAAATGTCAACAGGTGAGTGCCGGATCTTCCAATTATAGTCTATTTTTGAAGGATCCATTGGATGCAGCAACCTTTTAGGAGAGTCCGGGCAACTTAGCTTTTTTTTAGTTTTGTTTTTTGGAACAGGGTTAACTTTGTATAAATTGTATATATTAGTAAAAAAGTCGAGCTTTGGCTCCCTAAAGACACTGGGTAAGGAAGGAACTGAAGCATCTTTCTCGTCCACTTCTTGTGTCCCTAGCTTATTTTACAAGTCATCTAAGACTTCCCCTCGAGCCTCGCTAATAGCCTTGCTAGTTTCCTCTTACCCCTCTGATACTTTTCAAAATTTCTCCATCCTCTGCTTTTCTCGAGGAGATGATGAATATAGAAATAAATTACATGCCTAAAAACTATTTATCCAATATTTCACTACTCCTTGAGGAGAATGCTGGATATTTCGCTATATAACCAAAAAACATCAGCTCAATGACTGCCCGTTTTAGACTGTTGATTCCTTTATGGGGACTGCAAACTAGAAACAATCTCAATTTTAACCTTTTCATTCAACAATAACATTACAGTGCACTTAACTAACAGTAGGCGTAACTAAAATCAACATTTTTTAAAGCTTCAAGTTCCAATGCAACTTCAGAAATTCATCTTTTATTGTCAACTACATGACACATAATATGCCCAAGTAAAAGTTGAGGATGTTTATTCTCATCAGGATTGCTCAAGAAGATAATCAGAACAAAAGGCATTCTAGGACCACTAGCTACATTCCTTCTAAGCTCAATACACATAAACCAGTAAGATCACCTGCCTCTTCTTATATTTGGGTGCACAATTAATTCCATGCACAGAGAAGGTAAGAAAAAATAACGGAAGTACCTTTAATAACAAAAGTTAATGCCTGAACACATTCCCATTAAATAGATGGTAAGCAACATCTGAATGCAGAAATACCTGTTGTTAAACTCAATACCAAAGAGAGCCTTCACAATGTCCTGACCTTCACTGCAAGTATCAAGATGAAGGTGGGATCAGCCAATCACAATCATGACATAACGAACAATGTACACATAGGATAGTTTTTTGTGTGTGTGGAGATTGGTAACGTTGTATTATATCAACAGAGTACATAGGTTGTATTCAAACCTTATATACAAAAGTGCTCTAAAATCCACTGCTCTCTATCTAAATTGAGTCTAGAACATCAACTATAGAGACAGTACCATTAGAGTAAAGTTGGTTACACCAAAAACATAACAACAAAATACAGTTTAGTTTAACATCCTGCACACTATGTTCTATGCCTTCAAAACATCAGATTGCCCACCAGATTGAAGCAGGGATAATTCTCCATCTATTTTTGTCTTTTGCAGTAACACCTGTCTCCTCCCAGCTGTATGAGGCCTCAGTTACCCTCCTAGGCATAGTCCAGGATATGCCTTTGAGGTTCAAGAAGGTCCTCCATATCTGCCATGTGTATCTGCAGTGTAGGAATAGATGGTTTACCGTTTCTAGAGTTTCCCCACATAGGAAACATCTAAAGCATAAAGTTATCCCCCTTTTCATCGCATTATCCTGGGTCAGGGCAGCCTCCTTAGCAAGCAACCAGACAAAACATGAAACTTTTAAAGGTATTTTACACCTCCATATCTGTTTCCATGGCCAGGTGCCTTGTTGCTATCTTGGTTGATCAATCATCCTGTAAGCTGGTTGTACCTTGAACTCTCCTCTTTTGTTGTCTTTCCACCACAACCTATCCTCATTTGTATGTAATCCAGTGAAATTCTCAACAGTGTTGAGAAAATCTGCCACCCTCTTTATTTCCCAGTCATTTAGTTGTCTCGTGAAGTTAAAGTTCCATCCCTGAGATGTCCATAACTCTGCAATGGTCTTTTGTTGAAACTGAGCGAAATTGTAGATATCAGGGAAGAAAATCTCTAGGTTGCCTTTCGCATGCCACTCATTCTTCCAAAATTTGATCTTGACCCTATTTCCCACTTTCCTTTTGGTTTTGAGTTTGACTTCCTCCCACAGAGTTCTTATTGATCTCCATAGACTGGTTCCATAAGGTGTGGTGACAGCCTTTGTCATCCAACAGTCTTCCTTTTCATATTTTGTCCCTATCCCTTTTGTCCATAGTGTCTGATTTCCATTTGCTATTTCCACTGCCACTTCATTCTGAGTGCTTTGCTATGCATCTTGACATTATTTATGCCCAGGCCCCCATTCTTCTTTCCAGTTGTGACAAACTCCCATATTACTAGGTGAAACCCTCTATTCTCTTTATTTCCTTACCATAAGAATCCTTCTTATGTTGTCCAATCTTTTAGTGACCCCTGTTGGAATAGGAAACAAAGATAACATATAAGTTGGAAGAGCATCAAGGACTGAATTAATGAGGGTTAGTCCCCCCCCCCCCGACAAATACTGAGTTTTCCACCTGGCCAATTTTTTCTCACACTTCTCTATCACTCCATTCTAGATTTCACTGGAATTGCAATTTGTTCCCAATGGCATACCACATAAATGGGGGGTAGAGTACCAACTTCACCTCCTAGAATTGAAGCTAGCCAGTTCATGTTACTGACTTCATTGATTCGGTACATAAGGCTTTTCCTCCAGTTTATATGCAACCCAGATACACCTTCAAATAGAACCAAAATTACCCTTAAGAATTTCAGTTGATCTGCTTTGGCTCCACAAAAAATCGAAGAGTCATTTTCACACTGAAGATGTGTCACTTCCAGGCTCCCTGCACCCACTCTGGCCACCTCAAACCCTTTTACCCACCCTCTCAAACTAGTTGTCTTAATCATGTTGTTGAGCCCTTCCATAGTTAATAAGAACAAAAAAGGGGAGAGTGGGTCCCCCTGCTTGAGCCCTCTTTGAGATTTGAAGAAACCTGCGGGAGAACCATTGACCAAAACAGAGAAGCTAACAGTACATATGTAGAACTTTATCCAGTTCAACCATTTTTGTCCAAATCCCATCAACTCTAAAACCTTCGGCAAGTATTTCCAATTCACATGGTCATATGCTTTCTCTATATCCAATTTACAAAGAATATCTCGTTCCTTTTGTTTGATTCTGGAATCTACAACTTCATTGGCAATCAGCACTGCATCCATGATTTGTCTGGTTTTGATAAAAGCCATTTGTTGTGAGTCTACCAGTTTGTCCATTACTCCTTTCAACCTTTCTGTGAGTACCTTGGAAATTATCTTATAGATGCTACCTATAAGACTGATAGGGTCTATAATCTTTCAGTTCCTTGATTCCTTTCTTCTTTGGAATTAGGGCAATGAAGGTGGCATTGAAACTCTTCTCAAATCCTTCTTGGTCATACAAGTTCTGGAAAGTAGCCATGATGTCTTTCTTCACTAGATCCCAACACTTGATAAAGAAACCCATTGTGAACCCATCTGGACCTGGAGCCTTATCAACAGCACACTGTTTGAGACAATGTAATACTTCCTTCTCTTCAAACTTGCCTTGCAGGGTAATGTTCTCCCCTTCAATTAGTTTGGGCATTGACTACTTCGATATGAAGGCCTCCATTGATGTGCTTCTTTGTATAAGTTCTCATAGTAAGCTGCTATCTCCCTTTCAATTGTGTTTTGATCTTGTGTAACCTCCCCTTGTATGCTGAGTTCATCTATATTATCATATCTCCTGTGGGCATTTGCTATCTTGTGGAAAAACTTGGTGTTTTTATCTCCCTCCTTCAACCATAGCACTCTTGATTTCTGCCTTCATGACACCTCTTTTTTGGCCAGCTCCTCTGGTTCAAGAAGGATTGTTGCTTTTGCTGTTGTGTCCTCAGTAAAGGTCCTGCTCTCCCTGCTAGAATCTAGTGCTGCTAGCTTTTCTAGAGTTCACTTTCTTTGTATACCCAAATTTCCCCCTTCCTCTTGCATCCAATCCTTGAGTTTGAGTTTTAGAGCTTTGAGTTTACATGCCAACACATAATCAGGTCTTCCTGAGTAATTGAAAGATGACCACCACCCTGTGACACTGTCCACAAAGCCTTCTGATTGTAACCACCAATTTTCAAACTTGAAATAGCTTTTTTTCTTCTCCCAGCATCCTCCAATTAGAGCTATAGGTATGTGGTCAGATCTTACTCTCTACAGAGGAATTTGTATTAAATTCTTAAAACTGTCATCCCACTCTTTTGATATCAGTATTCTATCAATTCTAGAAGTTGCTTCCTGTTGATCTCCCTTAAACCATGTAAATGTGACACCTTCTAGTTGCAAGTCCACTAATTCCATGTCGTTTATAAAATCAAAGAACTCCTCATACCTTTTGTTCTTTTGTTACAATTTTTCTTCTCAAAAATGTATCTAGACACATTGAAGTCCCCACACACTGCCCAGGGTCCCACCAGCAATCCCCTTATGGAGCCCAGTTCTTCCCACACCATCCTCCTTTCCTTGTAACAGTTTGGAGCATACACTCCAGAAATATGATAACTAAAATCTTGTGATTGTGACTCAAATTTACAAGTGATAGAGTAAGAACCAATTTCCAAAATATTCCCCTCCCAATCCCTCCCATCCCACATTAACAAGATCCCTCCCCTTGTCCCACTTGCTTCTAAATAGGCATGTCTTAACCATCTACCCCCCCTCCCCCAATCTGTTTTACCAACTCAGAAATGTTTCCTTCAAGTTTAGTTTCTCGAAGACAGACTATGTCTGCTCTCCATTCACCCAACAAGCTATGCACAACCCTTCTCTTCTCCCTATTATTTAATCCCCTAACATTCCATGACACTAGTTTAACCTTCATCATGTATTGGAGGCTGTGTATCTCCCCTTATTCCAGCCACCTGAGCTTTTGAATTTTACATCAAAAGCTACTAGACTTTTGAGCTCTTGTGCCCCCTTGATCCTAATTTTTTTAACTGGTGTGTCCTGTTCCATTCTCCGCACTTGTAGGCAACTATCTATTTGTAATAGTAATTCTGTTGTCTTTTTTCATGTCCTTGGAAGTGAATCCCAAAGATTCTTCCCAATCTTATTAAATTTTGTTGCACCCAAGTGGAGTGCATGTTCTCTTCATCTTGGAGCCTGCATTGTTGTTCTATCATTATTGGAACGGGTTCCTCCACCCCCCACTGTACCAGGTCTGTATTGGTCTGTACACATAGGATAGTTTTCCTTCACATTTTTCAAAAAAAGGAAGGGCCATAATTCACAACCTAAAGCAAGGAAAACAACTAGCGAAACAAAACATGGAAATTATTAAAATGGGACTTTTATCTGCAAGAAATATCCAGAGAAGAGAGGTACCTCGAACTTGGTGATTTAAGAGACTGGGAAAGGGTGTAAAGTAGTTGGGTCCAGCATTCTTCAGCATCCTGTGATTATCCAGGAAGTGTCAGTAGGACCACTATATAACAATTGCATGAAGTTAAGCTTTTTTAAAAAATGATAAGGAAGCATTATGGTAGGTTTTAGTATTTTGGAACCTGTTGCATGAAAGCTCCATTGCTCTGCTGGCCAAATTGAGGATATTTCTTCCGCAAAACCTGTGGACAGAAACATAATCAAATGCTAGTAGAAGAGCAGCAAACATGGAGAGAACACTAAAACGGCGAACGGATAAACATCAGCTACCTATAATCCTAAAAATCCAAGTAACCCAGGGCAAGAATGAGTAACGCACATTGCACAAAGCTCTGATCAAGTAAATAACAGAACCCACCCCCCTTTTCCCCTCCCCCAAAACCCCACTTTAAGTAATTCTAGTTACATCCAACCAAGATACTTTATATTTGCAGACAGAAGTCCTGACAAAATACATCAAGTGTTCAACCCCAAAGCAGGAAAAACTTAAGTCTGTTAACCAGGATTTATTGGCAAATAGTGTCTACTCAGAATGCATAACCTCCTGAAGTATAAAACTTTGTCCGAAGTGCAACTACATATTGCAAGGTTGCAAAGTCATAATCAAAGAAGAAAATAGGAGGATTAACAAGGAAAACAATGTAACTACCATCCAGAATTGCATTGGTGCCACTGGTTTCACATTTTTATCAAGGTCATTAAATAGATCTCTTGTTGCAACTGTCAAGAGATGAGATGAGTGATCCAAATCATTGCTTTTACCCAGCTGATTATACCTAGCAAGAAGAATAAACAAACTCAAAATCTCAGGCACACGAGCATTCCAATTAATCACGTAAGAAAAGCACGTGAGAGATCAATTTTGTTGGAGTGTTTTCAGAATCTGATACTCTGTACTTGGTAGGAGCCAATTTGATCTTAGTATATTTCTGCCTTCTTGGAAATGATAAGATTTTATTAAAGAACTAATCAACACTAAGAGATCGCAGTAATATGTACAGTGTACAGGAATGGCACCAAAAGGTCCTTGGAGGAATATATGAATTCTAAAACAGATTTTGCATCATATAAGTTCTGTTTACACCAAAAAGAGGCAAAATTATACAGTCAAATTTAATTTTCTGAGCTGAGTTGGCATTGTCTTCAAAACACCTCAAATTTCTCATTGTCCAAATTATCCACCATATACAAGCAGGGATGGTAGATTTTTTATCGTATAGTCTTGTCATATTCGGGGTGAAATTCAACTGCTTTGGAATTTCAAATTGATTCAAATCAGGTTAAACTGGAATTGATTCAAGTCAGAAGGAGCATGTACCACAAAACCAGTCCACATCTAAATAGGGGAGGCTGGATAGGCTTTATTTCTTGAGCTACGGTTAGATAGGCAATTTTTTCCTAGTAACTACTGTTATTCCTCATTTTCTTTGTAAATAAATACTCTTTAGGTGTGATACCATACAACGCAAATTACATAAAAAATTGGGATTTATTAATTTGACTAACATAATACATAAACATTAAAATATTGATTATTTATAACTATTAGCAAAATTACAACAGAAGGAAAAGATGCAAATAGATCAAATTACCTCACCAAAGAAAGTGCAACTGAATCAAACTAGACCTAAATCTTTTACGATCCAAAACAAGAAAAGACCATATGGAATCTGATCAAGTTTCAAGAACTCAAGCCTAAAGGGCTGTTTGGATTGGCTTTTAAAAAGTAGCTTATAAGCTAAAAGCTAAAAGTCGAAAGCCATAAGTAAGGCACCCCTAACTTATGGCTTTTGGCTTTTTTCTTTACTTTTTAAGACTAAAAAAAGTGCTTTTAAGCACTTTGTGTTGTTCCCACACACTTCCAAAACTAAAAAATAGCTTTAAAATACAAAAACCACTTAAAATAAGCCAATTTAAATACCCACTAATGCAAAAGACTCCCCAAAAAGGTGGAATTGCGGCCAAGGATGTCGTCTAGTGGTCGATGAAGTGGGTGCAGACCTTAAAGATCAAGCTTCAAATCTTAGAGGAGACAAAAACATTTAATGGTTTCTACCAATATTTACCCAAGCCTAGGTAGGCAGAGCTATCCTTACATGCACTAGTTGGAGGTAGCAAGTACAGGTGCAAAAGGGAAAAAAAAGGAAGGGTGCAAGAAGGAAATGCTCACTGAGACAAGGCAGATTTCAGTTCCGGAACTGAATGCAAGCACTGAACTGTGGAGTTCATGTAGCATGTGTTTCCAAGATTAAATAATCCTGCAGAATGACCCTGGAGCAAACAAAATGATAAGAATACTCTTCACTCAGTTAAGGATTAAAAGGATAAAATTAAAGCCTTGGCATTATGAAGACAAGAAGTTCTAACTCAAAATGTGAGCGGAATGAAGAAATCATGCATATGATCAGCACTAGGAATCCACCAAATTACTTGTGCCCACAGAACACAACAGAGAATTACATATTCGCAAGGCTTAATTGCATGTAGTGGAGATGGACAAAGCAACTGCTTTTCAATGGCAGATCTATACGCAAAAAGGTAGGTGCTTAAGCACCCGTTTTCTTTGATCCACACACATATAACGTAAACAGGGAACTAGTAAAATATTTACATATGTGTTAGTTGTATCGTATTTACATACTCCCATGTGCTTTTCATTATTAGTCACTCTTTCTGTTTCCTTTCCTTTTTGTCATATCTAGTTTTTTTTTGCTAATGGGTTTTGAGATGAGGGTTCCCAGGAAACAGCCTCTCTACTTCTATGAGGTAGTGGTAAGGTCTACATACATTCTACCCTCCCCAGACCCCACTTGTGAGATTTCACTGGGTATGTTGTTGTTGGAGTTACTAAGCCCCTCTATGAAAATGGCAATGGCCGCACAGGTTAAAGAAGTGGATGAAAGAAACATTACCACTGCTTTTGAAAAATAAAATGAACAAAACAAGTTTTGTAAAGTTCTCCATATGAATCAAATAGTGTATATCTGCTGGTATAAACATGCCACAAGATAGACCACACAAACAAAAACATCAAGATCTACGCATCTCTGAAACTGTATATTTGATGCAACTAGAGCTGTATAAAGAAAACTTACTACATTAACCACTTGCTCTTCTTCAGGCATATCTTCAACAAAAATAGGACCCTTCTCAGGGGCCTTCACAATTTCATCTGCAGTTCCCATCATCATCAGCCTTTGACCCTAGAATTATACACATGCTTCTTAATAACTGACACTTCATTGCATAGAAAATAGAGAGATGCAATTAGAAGCTATTTACCTCTTTTACTCCTACTTTAGACCAATCAGCATCATCCTAAATAACCATGAAAATTGTCCATGAGTTACCAACAAAATAAACAAGCAAAGCATTAGACGAAGAGAATTTCAGCATTCCTCAAAACATAAATGATTTTTGTGCTTTATCTGCAAAGTAAATAGGGTTTACAAACCAAGGGCAGCACTAAAAGTTAATACCTTCAGTAAACCACCTTTGACCATTATCTTTTGCCTTTCAGGTGGTACCCCTGTTAGAGCATATAGTTGGCATTTGAAAACATATGGAGGCTGGCTAGTGTCAATTTCCACAGCCGGATAGACTTCTTTTTGCCACTTCACACTTACTGCAACCAATCACCAGATTTACAAGGAGAAAATTACAGGCTTTATAGTCAAAGGTACAATCAAAAAGAGAACAATAAAAGGGTTTCTAAACGAGAATAAAACAGTTTTCTCCACAAAGTTGCTCATGAAACGCAAACAATTAATAAATTTTCTAAAGGAAGCTTGCTTCCTTAACAGCTCTTTTAATTTGATATCCTAGACTGGATAATGTTGAGCTAAACAACTTGGTCTACACCAAGTTCGACTTGAGATTACACGAACACAAAAAAAAAAAAGAAAAATTACACGTACAAGAATCACTAAAGATAGCAAGAATAATTCCCTGAAAGCTTCAATAGAATTCAACAATATTTCTGTTGCATTGAAGAAAGGACGCAAAGCTTCTTACTTCTATTTTCCCTTTGAGAAGTTTAAAGAACACTTGACTACTCGTTTTGAAAAATGTAAACAAGAGTGAAGGTACAGTCAATTTTTGACACATGACATGTTTTTAATTATTTACAGTGAGGACAACAATCTTAATGTGGCAAAAAACTTCACATCGAAATGTACATTTTCTATTTTTAGATATTGATCACTTGTCTATACACCATGCATGAGTAATGTTACTTTATATGGTGTTGAAGAGTGTGACCATTACACTCGTGTTTTGCTCCAATAATCCTTCAAATAATTCCAAATCAACATCAACAGCATAGACATATTGGTGCTGTCTGAATGAACCACCATGAACTAAACAAACAAACATTAAACTACTACAATGATAAAACCTAACTGATGCACCAATGTTATTCCTCACCTATACATCAATAAACTAATCTATATTATAAAAGATCTGCTCCGAGGAAAAAACAGATAATGTTTTAACTTAACACCGTCAGACTGTTCCCCCTTTAATCTAGTTGTCAACAATTTTGTGAAAGTTGAAATGTTTGGATAACTGCAGATTTTCTTTTTGCATTGTGAGTAAAAATAGGGATTTCTTTTATACAACAAATATTTGGAAAACATTCTCAAACCACAACTTCAAAATATAGCTCTTACCAAAAAAAAATATTGGCAAAGAAAAGAAATCTCGAAAAAGTCAAAAAAACACCAACTTGAAAATTTCTAGCATGTTTTGGAAAAGAAAAAAGAGGCCACTTTCACATTCAAACCCTAGAAGAAACCATTAAGAAAATCAATTCCAGGTGGACCTGTATAAGCTCCACCACCATCTCCACAAGTTCTTACTTCTCGAGATCATCAATCAATCAACTATACCTCAATATCAAACTAGTCGGAATCAGCTACGCAATAGACCACAATATTCAGGTACATTTCATCACAAATACTGAATAATTTGAGTTTTCAAGAGAAATTAGGATTTGTTAAACTACAACATACGATTTTCACCAATACTTTCGAACCAAAGCATGAATAACGAATCTCTGCGTCGGAAAATCGAGACATAAGAGTGAATTTTCCCATCAATGTGGCATTATAGTTCGAATTCGAAGTATAGTAAACTGATATAAGAAGTTATGGCGGAAGTTCTGACCTGTCACCATGGTTAACGGAGCTTCGGCGTTGGCAGGATCGGGACTAGGCAGAGGTTTCACGCTCTGTTTGGAATTTGGCCTGTGGGATGTTTGCTTGTAGAGAAGGGCAAACGCTACCGAAGAGTTAATATATACTCGCAACTCGTACAGAGAAAGCCCTCCGATATTACGATATATTATTATCTAATACTATAAAACAACTACAAGGTAAAAATGTAAAACTACTCGGTAGATAAAAAGGACATTTAATAGTTGAATACAACAAAAAGTAATTTTTATTGTTTTTAAAAAATTGTAAAGGTAATATTTTAATTATGAGTTAATAAAGTTAAATTAAAATATAATAAAATCCTGAACCCTTTACTCTGCCAAAAAACTATTCCCTTTTTCATCTTCTTGTTCCTTTTCTTTTCTTTCACAGGTACAGGAGATAAGAAGGATTGTCTCTTTTTCTTCTTCATCCTTCTTTTCTTCACTTTGATATTTGAAAGTTTTATTTATTTTTTTAATCATATTTATTAAAGAAATTATTTAAACAATTATAAGTTATTTATATGTACCTGTTATTTAAGCAACTAAAATAGATAAATAACTAATGATTATGTAGATCAAAATATAAGTGTTTAGTATAAATAATAGTTAATTATTTAAACAACTAATAATTGTTTATACGATAACCTAAATTGGTACATCTTGATAAAAGAAAGTCTTTCAAAAGGTGATTAATTTGTATCAATTCTCTATTTAAATTGTTTTGACTACTGATATTTACATGTCAACATGATTGTTTTCTTTATAAGTAAACAACTGGTGATTGTTTATTTACACATGATTGTTTAGTATAAACATCAATCTGTTATTTAAACAACTAAGAATTATTTATAAGAGAACCTCAATTAAACATTAATTCATTGATCACATTTGAAAATGTATTGATACATATTGATAAAAAGAGTCTTTCAATGGATAATTAAATTTTAAAATAAAAATTAATAATAAATTATTTGATTCTACTAATAAACAACTTAATCATATATAACATTAACTTATTAGGGGCTAGTTGGCTTGATAATAATTTCACATCTCGTGAAAAGTTAAAAAATTTATATTATTATTTATATCAATATTTACTGTAATTTTAATTTGCTTATATTATCATATCTCGTATAAAATAGATAAATAACTAGTGATTGTGTAGATCAAAATATGATTGTTTAGATCAAAATATGATTGTTTAGTACATATGTTTACGCAACTACGAATTATTTATACTAGAACATCAACTAGACATTAATTATTGATCACATTTGAAAATATATTGATACATCTTGATAAAAGAAGTCTTCAAAAAGTGATTAATTTTAATATAGTGATTTGATCACAATTAATTACAAATCTTTGATTTTACTAATAAACAATTTGATCATATATAACATTAACTTATTGGAGAAGGTTGACTTAATAATAATTTCATATCTTGTGAAAAGTTAATGATCTTATATAGTATTATTTAAATCAATTTTTATTGTAATTTTGTTTACTTATAAAATCATATCTCATATAAAATATATAAACAACTAGTGATTGTGTAGATCAAAATATGATTGGATTGTTGTTTATGCAATTATGAATTTTTTATACTAGAAAATCAATTGAACATTAATTTGTTGATCACATTTGTAAATACATTAGCATATCTTGATAAAAGGAGTCTTTCAAAGGATGGTTAATTTCAATATATTGTTTTGGACATGATTAATCACAAATTCTTTGATTCTACTAATAAACAACTTATTCATATATAACATTAACTTAGTGACTTGATAATAATTTCAGATTTTGTGAAAAGTTGATGTTTTATATATTATTATTTAAATCAATACTTATAGTGTAGACCAAAATATGTTTGTTTAGTATAACCAACAGTCAGTTTGTTTAGGCAACTATGAATTGTTTATACTAGAACCTCAATTGGACATTAATTTATTGATAACATATAAAAATATATTGACAAATATTTATTAAACAATATATTCTAATGCAAGTACAGTAACAACAATTAGCCTTAATATTGTGTAAATAATTATTATTTGTATTAAATAACTTATTGTTATTATGTAAATAATTATTATACATATTAAACAATCTGTTGTTGTTTGTATTAAATGATCTATTATTATTACTAGTATTATTATTATGTAAATAATTATTATTTTATCAAACAAACTGTTGTTGTTTATATTATATAATCTATTATTGTTGTGCAAACAACAAATATTGTTATTATAAAATTAGTTATTGTTTATAGAATAATTTTTAGTTTAAAAAAATAATTTAATTATTCTAATAGTGATACTACTGAAATGATTTATATATGCAAATAAAATGACAACAAGAAATCATCAAGCAATTTTCATAAAAGAAAGCCTTGAAAAAAAAAGGTAAGAACCTTGGAGAAGGAACTTTTCCAGCTAGAAAAGAAAATGAGAATGATATTAGAGAAGGAGATGAAAATGAAAATGAAAATAAAATTGAAAATGAAAGTAAAAAAGAAAAAGAAAGTGAAGATGAAACTGAAGAAGTGAGTGATGAAAGTGAAGAAGAAAAAGAAAGCGAAAAAGAAAATGAAGAATATGTGATGAAAGTGAAGAAGACAGTGAAGAAGCTATTGTGCAATTCGAGAGAAGAACAAAGTTAATACATGATAAGAATGTTGATCTTCAAGTTCAAATGTGAGTTTTTTTTCTATTATTACTAGTGAAAAATAGTATGTGTTCCGATATTTGTAACTTTTAAAAGAAATTACTATTAGCCTAAATAACTAACAGATGCTTAAATGGTTGTTGTTTAAACACTTGTCGGCAAATAAGCACTAGATGTTTGTAACTTTTTATGCTTTATTTTAATTAATTAATTTTATAAATAATGTGCAACTTGCTAATGTTTCTAGTAGTTAGGAATTCGAATGCATCAAGTCTATTGATGTAACGACCCAAATATTTATTTACTTTAGTTGGAATAATTTAAAAAATTAACAAAAAAAATTAGAAAATAGATTTGTAATATATTTTAATATTTTTAAGTGGCAAGGTTAGACCACTATTTCTTTATAGTATTTCTGTTAGTGTTTATTTTATTATTATAAGGCCTAACACTTATTGTGCTCCTTTTTCTTAAGTGGAATTGTCCAAATATTTTATATTATTAGTGTATAAATTTTTATATTGCCCACTGAATTTTTGTGCTCCTTTTGGAGCTACTGAAGAGACGTCTAGTCTCTCTATAAATATATATTCCCCTTTGCACATCTCAATGTGCTCATAGAAGGGAAAGGAAACAAATAGGCAAATGGCAGTGGATAAAAAAAATATATATATTATTTATATAATATTTGAGAGTTTTATTAAGTTGAAGGGAGGTAGTTTATTGAGTAGAGCTTCGACAATTTTATTGTAAGTTGCTTCTATTTTCTACATATTTTATAATAAGATATTTTATATAAATGAACTTATTTTCATACTTCATTAGGAAAATATTATGTATGATGAGTGATGAATTTATGTTGATGGATCAAAATTAAATCGAAAGATCTTACATGTTACTTTATTTGTTGGAGTTAGAGATTTAAAAGGAGTTGATAAGAAAATTTTATCTATTTTCTGGCTATTATACGAGGATAAATGGATCCAAATGTAAAATATTATTGTCATAAAAAGATATTTTTAGTATAATTATTAATAGCCATGTTAGCGTAATCCTTTTTGACTTGCAAGACATATTCTCATACACTTTATCAATTGAACACGTGTTAATGAGTTTGAACATAAACATAAATTATGTAAAGGATTATTTTATTTTAGTTAGTGGTAAGATATAGGTGCCTTTTTGTACAAAATACATTCCTCTCTATTAGTTTATTATTATTAT
>JAOTQJ010000011.1:16629626-16650063 GCA_025642045.1 Solanum sejunctum | reverse complement strand
GTGGCCTACAAACTGGCCTTGCCACCTACTTTATCATCCGTGCATCCTGTGTTTCATATCTCTATGCTCCGAAAGTATGTGCTCGATGAGTCCCATATACTCTCATTAGATTCGGTGGCATTGAATCGAGACTTGTCATTTGAGGAGGAGCCTATCGCTATTTTGGATAGATAGGTTCGCAAGCTCAAAAAAAAAGAAATTATTTCCGTAAAGGTACAATGGAAGAATCATTCTGTTAGAGAAGTGACTTGGAAGACAGAGTCAGAAATGAGTGCTGTATATTCTCATCTTTTTGAAATTTCAAGTACTTATCTTACCTTGTGTTCGAGAACGAACATGATTTTTAGTGGTGGATAATGTAATGATCCATTAGGTCATTTAGATGACTTCTTATCAATTATCTTTCTCGTAAATTTTAATTGAAATACAATTGTTAAATAGTAGAAATCAAGACACTTTGTGACTGGGATTCCATATGAAAAGAAAACATATAGTGGTGGGCATAGTGGAATGAAACATGATGACTTTACTTTTTTTTCTTTAATATAAACATATGGGTGTAGTGGAATCATCATGATAACCATGTTATATGTTTTTAATATATAGTAGTGACAAAGTTAGGTTATTGTCCTTTAATTAAGAAAAGAAAATAAATCAAGTTTCAGTATTGCGTTGGAGAAACAAATTGCTTCATCTTTCTTTTGCTATAAATAGTTGGGGTAGTAATAGTGCTAGCAGTAGTATCATCGGAAATCTCAGTTTGCTGTGAGAATAATTGCAAGAGTTATTGTTTGGGGAGTTGAATTTAAGATTTATCCATTTGGTAGAATTGTTCGAGTGTGGTTCCGGCACTGAGGTAAGTATATAAATATGTTGAATATATTATATATTTATAAATAAATTGTTAATATATATATATATATTACGAATATAACATTTATTTTTTTAATCCATGATATAAGATACTGTTAGGATACTAATTTTAATTTAAAAATCTTATAGTGATAATTTATTTGACTAGATCATGGTTCTACGGATTCCATTCAAAAATGAAAAGCCAAAGTGTTAGATTGACCGTGATTTGACTAAGGCAAGTGGATTTTCAAAACTTTGTAATTCTTGTAGGATTCTCGAATTTTCCTTTCTCCTACGTGTGGTACGTGAGATATCTTAATATTATAAGAAATGAGATGATTAAAAATGTGAATACGAGTTGGCATGTTATTATGGTACTGGAATTGATAAATGTGACTAAGTGATTAGAATTCTATATTTTTTATATATATATTGTTGTGGTTGAAAATAATGAGTGAATGTATCTGTGAAATTCATATCATGTTCATTCATTCCATGACATGCATGTTTGCATTGATTCTGAATATTGATACGAATAAGATAAAAAACATTGGGACCGAGGTCTTTATCGGTCGAGATATGATGCCGAGGTCTTTGCCGGCAAGATTATGATGATGATATTGTGACGCTGAGGTTTCTGTCGGCGATGATGTGATATTGTGATGCCAAGGTCTTTGCCAGCATGTTTATGATGATATTGTGACGCTGAGGTTTCTGCTGGCTATGATGTGATAATGTGATGCTGAGGTCTTTGCCGGGAAGATTATGATGATGATATTGTGATGCCGAGGTTTTTGCCGGGGATTATTGCATAAGCATTGCATTTCGCTATTGCATATGATTGCATAGCATGATGTTATTCTTATGATTAGTAGTGCTATCATTTTTATCTTGTGCTTTGTAAATTGTGATATTGGTAAAATGTCTTTTTTATCAAGTATTATGTATTGCTGGAATGGAATAACTCTCTGTTCAGGTTGTAGTCGTGGAGATCGACTTGGACAAGAGAAGTTCATATATATTCTATTAGACTTATTTTGTTTTGTTAGTTGACTTGTTGGGTATGGTGTGGTATTTGGTACTCACTCCTTGCTTCTACACTAGTGTAGGTGGTGAACTCAGGTAGTGAAAAGTAATTCCTTGATCCGCTGAGGATTCTCAGGAGACGTAGAGAGGTAGTTGTTGTTATCTGGTTGACTCTCTTGTTTCTATTTCTTCTGTACTTATTCTATTTGAGAAGAAGGACAGTTTGGACTTGTATTTCTTTGATTTTCTATATTTTTAGTAGCTTGTATGCGTGACAACCAATCCTTGGGTGGTATTTAAGTTATGAAAATTTTCAGCTTTAGTTATCTACTCTAGTTAATTGCTTCCACGTGATATATTAACTCTGGGTTAAGGCTGACCTGTTCTAGTAGGATTGAGCAAGTGCTATCACGTCCAATTTTTGGGTCGTGACAAAAGAAATCTTAGAGTGGATGATGGGTCCAATGAGCACCCACACTTAAGGATCAATTCTTATCTCCTTCCGCCTATATAATGATCTATGTACAAAGAAAAAGGGCAGAGCCCAAAGAACCACAATAAAAAAATTTTAATTTCCTTTACACTTTGCCCACTTCACTTCAATTTAATTTACTGTTAGTATCTAGCATTTAGCAAGAAAGTAATGGAATCAAATAAGGTACTCAAATTCATGACTAGCTAAATCCTTCTAAGGTAAGTTTGTAGAAAGATAAACCTAATAATAATATGACATAGATCCTGTGATAACTTGAATCCGGCAATAACAGTAGTAAGATAAAGCTAAAGTGGATCTGAGATTGCATAAATCCACGTAGAGGCAGGTGGTCGTATGCGGTGCTAGAATCTCCGAAATCCTTACCTGCTTGACTTGATGCTGCTATTCCCCCTCCAATGGTTTGTCTCTCTAAAATTCATGTAATAATCAATGAATTTATTCTCTTTCCTTGCCTATTACATGCTTGATGAAATGCCTATCTGGTAATTGGAGTTGTTTCTGTTTGATTTGTTGGGTGCAGAAAAGTGGAGAATGGGCGATTACTCCTGTTTTGCAATCGAGATTCAATGATGTATACGAGATCCTCGAGCTACATATAAATGTTGGGCGTACAAGGTATGTTCTAGTGGCCAAAATCATGTTTTTCTTGATATACAACATGTACTACTAAATTCCATAAGTGGGGTGTAGAGAGTGTAGAGTGTATGCATACCTTAGCCACAATGTAATTCTACAAGTGAGGTCTAGAGACGATAGAGTAGAGTGTACGTGGACCTTATGCTTACTTCGAGGCTCTTTCCGAAAGGTCCTCTGCTCAAGTGTAGTAAAGCAATGTTTTCGTTGCTATATATTAGAAGTATTTGGGAATTGATGAAGATAAGTTGTTTTTCTTTATAAAAATGGAGTTGCATTTGTTGAAAGACTATTTAGCTTATGTGACTGCTATAGTAATTAAAGTAAAGTTGATACAATGGTTGATTGAGAACATATGATTGTCTTAGGAATCATTTAATAGGAGTGTTTAATTAAATGTGTCATCCCAATATAAAATTTGGCTTGAATCTATCGTATGTTTGGTTGAGGGTATTATGTATAACCACGAAACATTTGTGATATAGATAATCCTGATTATAATACCAGGATAGCCTAATTTTGAACAAAACAATCCCTTAGTGACTAGCATTTTGGGCCACAATTGCTTCGCTCCCAGCTTTTCCATTCTTTAAGCTTTTGTATATACAACTGTTCTCTTACTCTCTGTTTTAGCTAATTCACACTATTAAATTTAAAGAGTTGGTCTCTCAAATAATGTCTAAACATATTGTTCCTAATACTTTGCGTGGTGAGGAATAAGAATATAGGCAGCATAAGAATCTTCATGTAAAGTTAAGATTCATCTTAAAGGGAGATCATAGGGCTTGGTGGTCTAACTGACGAAATATTTATATACTGCTAATATTTATGGAGATTTCGTATTTCTCAGTTATAACTCTTTCTTCCTCTTTATCTCTAATATCTGTATTGTTCACACTTTACGCTCAGTCCCTTGGAGGAACATTCTCCTCCTTCCATTTATTAGTCCTTTTGCTCTTCTTTTTTTTTACCCTTTTTTTCATGAATAAACCCAATTATTTTGTCTACATTTTATTCCTTATCTTCTCTGGAGTTTGTCCTGTAAACCACTTTTGATTGGACTTTATCTCTGGAGTTCTTGTGTTTCTTACTAACAGATTATTATGTTTGCTTTATGGTAGATTATAGATAGTAAAATTGAGTTATTTTTCTTTTTCTAAGATTTAGCACAACACAATTTGTTCAAACTTAGAAGTGTTGACTGCAAATAAGAAATAATTGGACTTACATGAACAAGAAGCTTTTCGACAAATTTATATTAGTAGATGAAGCGATATAGTAAGGAAGAAAGTTAATACATTATAAAGCTAAGTAGGTGTGCGACCTTTTCTTGAAAAGTCAATTTTTTTTAAGAGATGGTAGATTCTAGAAAATGCAGGTAATGTAGCTCTTGATCTATAAGTAAAATTTTATTGTACTTGACATGGCAACATGAAATTTTTGCCTACCTTAGTTGATTAAATTGTGGTAGTATCTTTGTAAAATCATTATAGACACAGGTTAGATAATAACATTCTGAAGTGATTTATCACATTTCGATTGGTTGAAAGTCGTCAAAAAGAAGAAGATAAGGAACTCTAGAATATGCTACGAATGACAAATTTGTAATGATATGATGAATCAGAGATTATTATTATTGAGTTGGGAAAATTAACATGTCTGATTTAGAAATTCAAGATTAGAAGCACAGTTGTATATATTTAAATTATTCTTCTTTATTTCTTAGTCCTGTGTTGAGTCGAAATTTTTGGTTTATCTTTAAGGGTTGTGTCTTTACTTCAGATACAAGAACAGAAGAAGTACCATGAGGAGAACAAAGTAGAGGATGCAATCAAAACAATGAAAGAAAAGAAAGATATCATGATTAAATCACTTTTGCAAATTAACGTGGTGGATATTGAGTTAACTTTATCGCGTATTTGCCAAGCTGTAAGCGCTGCCAATTCTTTTATATCCAATATTAATGAATCTTATTGTTGCTGAATTTCAGTAGGATACTTATTTATGACTTGCTAACAGATGCTGCAGCCTATATAAAATTTATGGTTCAATCAAGTAAGATTAACTTCAAACTAGATGAAATGAATCTAGGCAAAAGATTAAACGGCAAATGAATCTCTTTAAAAAAAATTATCTAGTAACATTCCGTTATTGCAGTGTGTCAGCATGGTCTGAGCATTGGACCTTATTTTCTAACCTGAACACAACCAATCTTATATATTTTTACGTCATCGTTGTGACTTCCTTTAGACTGAACTTTCTGTTACTTACAACAGCAAATTGTGCATTTTTTATGTATTTATGAAATGACGAGCCTCTACATGTTTATCAAGTTCACTTATTCGGCTTCTTTTGCTTAGGTCCTTAAAGAAGCCAATGTTCTTAAGGATACTCTCAGTCTACATGCTAGGGCAATGAAAAAATTGGAGAAAAATTTTCAGGTGAGTTGTGGATCAAAGTTTTTCTTTTTTGAGCATTTCAGCAAAATAAAATTGCTTTTGGCTCTATAATTCATTTTTTTATGTGTTTGTCCCAGTTAAAAATCATTAGAAATTTTGAAAAATTATCATAATTGTAGTTTCCTGATGACGGTTTTGGAGATCATAATGTATGACCAATGGTCCAACGATGATATAGATATAAGTGAAATTCAATAATTATTTAAGTGATAAAAGATAGTAAGTACGTCATCTTTTTCAATCTGTTTATTTAGTTTTGACTTAGAACGGATTTTAAGAAAGTAAAAAAGACTTTTGAATCTTGTGTTCTTTTAACTTAAGATGTGTAAAATGTACCACAATGTCTTTTAATATTGTTGTGTTAAACATGTCATGTAAAAATATAGAATTAAAGAATTTCCAAAAAAGAAAAGAGACATTCATTTTTAAGCAAAATAAAAAGGTGAATAAGGCAAATAAATTGAAATGGAGGTGCAAAGTTTAACAAGGGAATGCAGGCTATTAGCATATGTTCCCTTTCATCAGCAAATTATTAAGTTCACTAATTGTTCAGGAGCAAATTTTTTCCTTTCATGACATGTTAAAATTCCTTCCTTTTTGTTCCCACAGGTGCGAAGCCAATGTATAGAAGAGAAAGCAGTTCCATTTGTAGATTTCATTGGATAATACAATTTTTGTGAGTGTCTCATTATGTTCATCAGGTACAACAAAGGCTATTACAGTAATAACCAGTATTGTGAGAGGCCATCGCCTTGTCGCCAATGGCGAGAGGCGAGGCAAGGTGAGGTGAACCTTCATCACCTTTTATCTTTGTGATGAGGCGATCTTCAAAAGGTGACGCCATAGAGCCAATGGAAAGAAAAGCAAGAGGCAACAAAGGCAAGAAAGGCGTCGCCTTTTGTATTTTCTTTAAAAAAAAAGCGACTAATTTAGGGTGTTTTAAAAGTTAAAAGGTAATTTTAGGGTTTTCTATTCAAATTTGCACGTTGCACTCTTAGACTTACAAGTAATTTTAGGGTTTTCTGATTAAAAGGTAACTATTATGATACTGACATTTCATTTTCAATTTCAATATAACAGGTAATTCTGATTAAAAATTATGTGGAAGAAATTGATCACAGCATGAAAAATGCATTTACTACTACATTTATTTTTGTCTACTTTGTAAATAATATACTAATGTAATTAGTATTCCTACATATGTAAATATTAAAGTACATAATTATTTCATTTCAACATCTAATAGTATAATATTCACATGTACATATAAATAATATATTTGACAGTTAAACTATGTTCAATAATTTGATCATTGATATTGTGCAATTTTAAATTTCTATTAAGATTTTATGTTGGGCCTATGTTAAGACGGGCCATAATTATCTAGTTTAATAAATATGTGTCAATATATTTTCAAATGTTATCAATATATTAATGTCCAATTGAGGTTCTAGTACAAACAATTCTTAGTTGCATAAACAACTGGCTGTTTGTTTATGCTAAACAAACATATTTTGATCTATATTATAAGTATTGATTTAAATAATAATATATAAAATTAACTTTTCACAAAATGTGAAATTATTATCAAGTCACTAAGTTAATATTATATATGAATGAGTTGTTTATTAGTAGAATCAAAGAATTTGTGATTAATCGTGACCATATCAATATATTAAAAGTAACCATCCTTTGAAAGACTCCTTTTATCAAGATGTGTCAATATATTTACAAATATGATCAATAAATTAATGTCCAATGGATGTTCTAGAATAAACAATTCATAGTTGCTTAAACAACTGACGATTATCTACGGTTGTAACACATATCATGTTTTTATGCTTAGAAGAAAACTGAAAAGTTAAAAATCTTGGTGATGTTTTAATCCTACGAGACACTCCACGACTCGTAGAAGAACTAACGGACCATATGTGTGTCCATGGAAAATGCCTAGTAAAGGTGGAAAATTGAAAAACTTCTGAAAATTGTCTTACGTGTTACTAGACAGGTCGTACAAGTTATCACGAGCCGTCAATAGGACTTATAGGGAGAGGCCTTGAGGAACCTAAATTTCTCCAAGTCTGGAACCACTTCCATGGGAGGTGTTATGACTTGTGAACCCGCGGGCCATCCTACGTGTTCCAACCTTCGTGTTCATAGGTTGGAAGCCTCAATTCCAAAAACTTGACTTTTGTGACACCTAATTCTACTAGTCAAAGTACGGACCGTAGTGCATTCGCAGCCCGCAAGAGGGATTTCGTGGATGGCTCTAACAGTCTTAAAAGTAGGGTATTTTCATCATTTCACTTGCTTAAGTCTAAACTCATCAGTTTTTACTTTATTAAATCCCTAAACGCACTTTCCAACTCATTAGTGCTCAAATACTCTCCAAACACAGCATGTACTTTCAAGAGGACAAAAGCTAGGGCTTTTAGACACCTTCTTCAAAATTCTTCAAGAAACTAATTCTCACGAGTACGTAAGGCCCTCCAAAAGTTATCCTATGTGTAGTTTAATATCTTAACTACTAGATGTTACCCAAGATCAAGTTATGAGTTGAGATTGGTGTTCTCTCTTGCTAGTTAATTTCGTTGAGATACTTGTTTGTGTATATTTCTCGATTAAAAATCATGGTCTTTACTGATTTCATCATTGAATTAAGATTTCATAGTTGTTATTGCATGTGAAAGACTCTATATATTTCATGAAAAGCTATTATGTCCACACTATTGAATTAAGTTCAAGAAGTATTAAAGCATTTGTATTTATAAGACAGTCGAGTAAAAAATTGTTTTTGAGGCACATTACATTGATACAAATAAGAGAAGAGACAAATTAAGAGAAAGTTGAGAAATACTAAAATTGGGCTAAGTCCCAAAGGATTAAAAGACACTTTATAACCATTTACTCTTATAGTTATTAGCATTATAAAAATTATTTTAGGAGTAGTATTAAGCACTGATATGAGTAAGAGTAATAATAACTTGAACTCGTAAACTATGTAGCTAGCGTAAGATAAATTATACCAAGAGTACAACTCCTTACTTGTTACTAAGATGACCCAATTTTAGGATAGATCTACTCCCCTAGTTTTCATCCTTTACCCTGACAAAGTATGAGGTGGCTCTGTCAGTGTTGGCAAGACGTTGTATCATCACGAGGCTCATTCATCATGGTTATTAATTAGAGAAACTCCCCAAGCTAAAGTAAACTAATTTTTTCACACAGAGTTCCAGCATATGTTCTTTATTTTCAGTATACACTCTATCTACTATCATTGCTATCCTATTTTGAGACATGTTTCAGTTACTTTTAAGTATAGTGCCTTATCCTAAGTTTCATATTTTGGCTATTTTACATGCTCGTACATTTTACGTGCTAATATCCTTCGGGCCTGCATCATTTATGATGCAAACATAAATGATAGAGTCCCTTAGAAGATGCTCCGTTGAGGACTAGTATTTCATTCAGCCATCAGTGAGGTGATGTGCTGCTAAAATACAACACTGTTAATGTTAAAACTTGGAATTTTGTGTGTACTTAAAGCGATGTTAGTATGGAACACAATACCCTAGTTATTTCTCTCACTGAATTCACAACACTTGCTTCTAGTTTAGGTTTACTTACTGCGATTACAATCCTCCCCCCCCCCCCCTTTTGGGATATAAGTAGGTTAATTCATCCAAATTGCTCGTAATTGCTCCAAGTTTAGACCATATCCCCTGTGCTTCGACCCTAACCTTGGTTAGGTTGTATATTTTGATGACTGCTTGTACCTTTGAAAAGAAGTGTAGTTTGTGCGATATCAAAATTTTAGCATTGTTGTCGGGGAGTATGACTTTTAGACTGGTTTAATTTGGGTAATTTATGAATTAATTCTTCTTTTTCTTATTTTAAATTTCTTGTTATCTTTGTTTTGTTTCAAAATGCAGGTGTAGTGTATGCACAACACTCATAGTCGAGGCAATCCCTTGACTCTGTTTAACCCAGAGTTTGTACACACAATCGTAGTACACTTTTGGAGCATTATACATGTTGTCATGAACTTGTCAGGGTGATGAGTTCATCTCTTTCACTGCTACTTATGATAAGTTTTGAGTGTGGATTAAATTGAGACATACAATGACCTTTTTGAACATTTGTTTGAATTTATTTACTATGATGTATATTCTCGTGCATATTATTTATATATGTTCATTGTGCATATATTTTATAACTCTTATTCCATGGGCATTAAAGAAGCGAGTCGAGGATCTACTGGGTTATATATATATATAGCTCACTCCTTACTTATATGTCAATGCAGATATTATTGCAGAGGGTGAGACTTGTGGCTAACAAGTTCGTCCTCATGGACTCTATTGCTAAAGTGGGCCTTCGCATTGTTTGAGGAGTCTACTATTTCATCTTTATCTATTATATCTTATGTTTTTCTTGGGGTTCTGTATGCCCAATGGTTAAACTCGTGTCACTCTATTAGATGCTCCATGATCTTATGGTCGGATTTGGGCTAGAGATAGTTTGTTAAGTGACCTTTTTCTTTCGTAACTTGATATACGATTTTGTTTTGATAGTTATTCCATTTTTATGAGTAGTAATGAGATTTGGTGTTGCACGTATTATATCTCTGTGCTTTGATAATTTAGATGCATGTATAGATGTTTGATTCTCCTCAGGTGGTATTGACGGGTGTCGGTCACATCTAGGGGGTATTTTGGGATGTGACTCTATGATCCGTAAATGGAACTACGGATCATAGACACAGGTTCATAGATTGAGGGTCCAAGTTTCAGATTTCTGAACTTCTGGAGTGTAACCAGGATGAAACCCCTTTCTACGAGTTGTAGATGTTAGATCAGGATCGTGGTTTTTCCCAACAGTTTTTAATGAAGGGTACTTTTGATATTTCTTCGCATCCTAAGTTCTAAATTACATCATTTTGATTCCTAATACTACTCATATCAGTCTAATACAGGAGGGGCTCAATACTATCCGAGGCCTAAAGCGAAACTTCAATGAGAGGCCTTAATTTTTTTGAAAAAGAAATTATATAAGTTTTATTTAAAATCTATTCTTTTAGCTCTTTGAGATGTAAAATTTTGAATAATAATTTTATTATTGTATTTATATCTTTTTGAATAATTTTTTCTATATAAATTATCTTTCTATCAAACAAATAACCAATATTTAAAAGCTAAAAGATTAGTCTATGCATACATAATAATTAGTAATAATAGAGAACCCAAAGCTTACCATTGGAAATGTAATAACAAATTCCCAAATGAACACGACGCTGTAGATCGCTACACAGGAGTAGTAGAAGGAAGAGAATCAAGAATAGACCACAAACACATAATAGATAAGAAAGAAGAACAGTAAGTAGAAGAAAGGAAGATCCAAAAAGTAGAAATGGAGGCCGTGCAAAATGAAAGTGAAAAGTCTAGATACTTAGATATTTTCATTACAACTTTGGACCGGGTCTCAATGTTAATTGCGCCAAATTTTAGTTAGACTTTCTTACTTGTTTAGTTAGTATAGGACTAGTAGATTAGGATGTTTTTTAATTCATATTAATAAAACAGGCACTATCCAAAAAAATAATCAATATTTGAAAGCTAAAAGATTAGTCTATGTATAAGTAATAATTGGTAATAATAGAGAACCCAAAGCTTACCACTGGAAATGTGATAACAAATTCCCAGATGAACACGAGGCTGTAGATCGCTACACAGGAGTTGTAGAAGGAGAAGAATCAAAAATAGACCACAAATACATAACAGATAAGAAAGAAGAATAGTAAGTTGAAGAAAGAAAAATTCAAAAAGTAGAAATGAAGGCGGTGCAAAATGAAAGTGAAGAGTCTAGATACTTAGATATTTTGATTACAACTTTGGACCAGGTCTCATTGTTAATTGGGCCAAATTTTAGTTAGATTTTCTTACTCGTGTAGTTAGTATAGGACTAGTAGATTAGGATGTTTTTAATTCATATTAATAAAACGGGCACTATCCAAAAATTTAATTAAAAAAAATTGTAAAAGGGTCAGTATTTAAATAGTGAGATTTGTATTTTATTTATTTATTATTATAAAGATCAGGCCCAAGAGAAAAAAATGAATATTGGCACAAGGCTCAAAACACAAGAAAAAATCATGGTAAATGTTATAAAGGTTTGATTACTCATTATCAGCCTTTTCAGGACATGTACGCATGAGCTCATTTCAACTTTCAATGAATATTTATATTTGAATTTTTTTTAGAAAAAAAAAAGGTAAAAAGGGGCCCCATAAATTAAGAGGCCTAATTCAACTGCTTTAATTGTTTCACCCTTGAGCCGCCCCTAGTCTAATACTAACTCGTTCACCCTCATTCCAAATCATTCTCCTAAAATTCTAAGTCCCAAACTTTTAAGTTGCTCTCAAGGGCTCTATTGAAGACAAGTTAGGATTTCAAGCTTCTTTGGCCAAAGTTCGAATTTTCCATACAAATTTTTATTGAAGGTATGTAGGTTTCATTCATGGGTATCTTTCACCCATGGACTCCAAATATTTTTTTAACTAAATCTCCTAATTATTTTATGTAAATTTGTATATGGTTATGGCTTCATTTTAAATGCATGTACCATGTTTATCTACTGCCATACGATGTATTTTTGCTATGAATTGATATTTCATTATAAGAAGTTGGTTATTTACAAGATGTTCCTATGTCAAGATACCTAGAATTTTTAAAGTTCATGGTGGGTTGCTTTCTGTACTATACCAAATTGATAGCTTTCGTAATATTTATGCATAATCTCCTTTCATTGCACATTTTAAAGTTCAAATACATCTAACCCATCTAGTTTTATTCTATGCTTCAATGAAATATGACTTGAATGATAAAGGTTTCAACTAAAGGCTTATAAAAGTTATGAATTTGATTATGGAAGCCCTTTTTATGACTAAATGAATATTGGTGAAAGGACGATTCTCCCCAAATTATAGATCCTTCCTGTGAAAGGACAATTCTCACTTTAATGAATCATAAAAGTTTTAATGAGCTACTCTTGCTACTTTCAAGTATGATTTCATGTTTATGAATGTTAAAAGCATATGATTATGATTATTACTATTTTGTACACTTGATTTAGCACCGAATAAGGCTTGGAGAGGGGACTCAATCCAAGGGGTATCTAATAGAAGCTCCTAGTCTCATAATTATGTTGCCACCATAGGTTGCCTCTTTACACTTTGTTTGCATAATTGTTATGTATTGTTTCATAATGTATTGTATTGTGTTGTAATGTATTGTATTGTTAGTATTGTTTCAATGAATACAATGTTTGAATATATTGTATTGTTTTCCATTGTTACATAATGTCATATTTATATATCTATAATTTGAATGATAAAGCTCCAAGAATTGTAAGGTATATGGTAAATATCATGAAAAGATAGGATAAATGATAAAATAAAATTATTAAATAATAAATAAAATAAAAAATGAAAAGAAGATATTAAAGTAACGACGCAATCACATCAGATCGGTCGTTAGACAAAATGGGTCTTTTCCTCGTTACCTAACAATGGATTTAAACAATACAATACAATGAAATTTAAGTAACAATCAAAACAAACATTGTATTTAAACTAATAATACAATACAACAAGTAACAACCATCCAAACAAGGGGTTAGGCTTGGCTAGTTGGGGTTAGGCTTGGCTAGTGGAGCCACATATAGCTCTAATGTTAATGAATGAATGAATGTTGACATAGTCTACCTAGCAAATAGTTTTCCCTTCCAATGTAGGGGCTTACATTGAATTCCATATTATAGCTCGCATGATCTCATTGTTGGTTATGGTCCTTCCCCGCTATATTCATTGAAACTTCCTTACCTTCTTAGATTAGAGCTTTACTGAAGTTAAAACTTGATGGGCTCCCAATTTCAGATTTAGAACCAAGATAAACAAGTTCATCAATGACGATTGCTCAAAAAATTGATTCTTGTTTGATGTATAATATCTTTTTGTTGTGAGGTTTCTAACAATAGAAGGAATATGCATTTTCAAATTGATTTTAGTAACCATATAGGCAATAGAATAGTGACATCAAACATGCACTGCGTTTCTGAGGCTAAATTTTATGTCCTCTTCCGTATAATTATTATTTTTGATATATATTCAGATTATCATGCCTAACTCCTCCATCATTATGATGAATCGTTTAATTATTTTTTTCTTAAAAAAGAGAGTAAAATAAAGAGCAGAGTGGAGATAGCCTAAAAATCTAACAGGATTGTTTTAAAAGGTTTCCAGCGCTGAATTTTACAAAATCTTTAGGCGCTGTTTGACCATAAATCTTGTTTCAAAATTTTCAAAGAGTATTTAGAGATCAATTTAAATCAATATTTGTTTGCTAATTTGGTTTACTATTTCTTCTTACTTGAAATTGAGACTTTTCCTATTTGATCTCGTTGAATTTCATATTCTAAGTTACAATCAAACCTAGTCATCAAATATAATTGATTCAATACCTATCTCATGTACCAAGTTCGAAAAACTGATTTTAAGATTTTTTTTTTCTAGTAATCACTCGCAAAACTTTAATTGTACTTTCATATCCAAATACTCTTTAGCATAACTTTAAATGCAACCTTTTCTTTTACTTCCAAACATCAACAAATTCAAGTACCTAACTACTATTTCAACTTAACTTCAAATACAATTTCTTGTCTTTCAAGTGTCGTTTGATATGAAGGATAACAAAAAATAATTTCAGTATAAAAATTTAGTGGCACTTAAATGATTGTTTGGTTGGCAAATGTGACACAACTTATCTCGAAACTAATAAATAGTACCCAAATAAATTATCACTTCTTTTAAGTGGTATAATAATCTCAAAATAACTTATCTCACAATAAAAAGAGCCAATAACAATAATATCGTTTTACACCCTTTTTATATCTCACTTTGTATATTTACATTATTTTTTAATACAATACATAGTAATATTCACAACCTTCACTCCTTATTTTTATAATACTTCATAGTTTTCTATTAAAAAATAACACTATATTATAATTTTTATTGACTAATTCTTATATTTTTTATATTTTAATTTTTCATAAATTTTTTCTTACTTTAACAAAGTTAAAAATACAATTCTATTTATAAATTAAATAATTTAAAAAAATATTTTAAATGAATACAATATTATTATAAAAATGCATACCTAAAAATATTTAAGCTAAATAAAATATAAATTTATTTTAAAAATATATATCGAATAACTAAAATTAACAAAAAAAATATATAAAAGATATTTTTGTAAACTAACATATTCTCAAAATTTATCCAACACTGCAAACCGCTCTTATTGTCAATCAATTCCTATTCAATCACTGCACTCCTGCAAATCTCAACATAAATATCCCTCAGAGAACAGTGATATTTACGGTCTCATGTGTTTTACATAATTTCAAACCACATAAACCCCTACCATATCAGCAACAGTTCAATTAGGATCCATTAAGAAGCAATGCAGCAATAAAAGACAAGGAAGTGATCATTCATAAGCCTAGCCAATATACCACACCTTGCACAAATTAAACAGATCCTTTCTAAATGATTCAAAAGCAAGGAACAAAGCCCCTTACAATAGCTTTTTGAAAAAAGAATTCAAATATAGAACTGAAAATCAAAACTTTGGTACTTAATGACGGGAACAATGACATTGCAAACACAACACAACACTCAATGCAACTCTAGGACTGCCTGTTCCTCTTCTTCACGCCAGACTTGGCAACCTTGAGGCTCCTGTTCACAGCACTCAACCTTGCCAGGGCAGCCTTCTTCAGGTCTGGCCTGTAATAGTTATCTGCGACCTGAAGACCAATAATCCAACCATGAATGAAACGTGAGAAAGATCATTACAAGGTTTCCATCCTAAGGTATTGATTATTGAAGAATTCATAAGTAAAAGCCGAATAGGCTCAGGCAATAACACATCTCAAAACATACAATAAGCAGAACATGCAGCTGCGTGATAGAGGGACAGTGCAAAGATATAAAACAGCAAGGAATCTTTTGAAGGGAAAATATGAGGCAGATAGAGATAAAGGAAGCATTCACAATTTGGTCAAAATACAGTTTGAAGTTTTTCTTTCGAATTCTTAATGCTTTCTAAAACTCAAGTGCCAAAGGATTCTCTACGGTATTAGGTTTGGATTGGGTAACCTGATCAATCTCAGAAATCAAACTGGCATATTGCTTACAGTATATAATAGTAATAGTTTTCAACCTAATAACCATCCCTTACTAGAATCTGTTTCCAATCAGCCTTTAAATTAGAAAAATACTTGAAATGAACTAGGCCCTTACACATCGATAGAAATTGACCATCTTAGGGAGACAATCAACATTGAGCTTGTAATATAAAGCTTAGAGATCTTACTATGTTGTGTTAAGAGGAAATTCATTAATGTGGACAAATATCAAGAGCACCACAACTCTTGAGGAAGAAAACAAACATTAACCAACATATTGCTTAAGAGCAATTCTCTCTAGCTCTTTGGGTAGTAAATTTGACTATTGATTATGATTACTAACAATCTGTTTCAACCATATAGCTGGTACACAAAGGGGTCGTTTAGTAGGGTGCATAAAAATAATGTTAAATAGAGTGTATTAGTAGTAGTTGCATTAGTAACCCTTATATGAGGTATGCCTACATTCATTATGAAGAAATATTTCTTGTTCATCATTTGATTTGGTGTAGTAAACATAGTATGAATTGCATAATGTCTTTAAAAAAATTATTTACAAATATACCCTCCACAAATATGGTGGAAAAGATGTAAACAAGATTTTGATGGACAATTGGCTCTTTTAACTATGCCAATGCATGCATTAAATCCCCTTGCATTATATCTAGAAATATATAGTATTAATAATATACACATCTTAATATACAATAGAGTGTATAACTAATGCAAAGAGTGTACAACTAATGCAAACACTTTTTAAACGTAGCATGAACAAAGTGTACCAAACAAGGTATTACTAATACATTGGGTCAATGCATGCATTATTTTTGTTGATACACTCTATCAAATGAGAACATGCTGTGGTCATGTTTACAAACCCAAGCAATTTCATGTGTCAAATTAGTACATGAAGAAACCAGTTCAATGTTATTGCATGATTGACATTAGCATGCTATAAAGTAGCTATAATACAGTAAATTTGCTCCTATCCAGTGGTCAAAAAAGTAAATGTTACCTGGTTTGTTACTGCCTTGGCCATGCGGTGGAACTCCTTCTTCATTACAGATTTGTTCAGCAAACTTGAAGGTTTGTTCTGCTTCTTGGTCTTTGTTGTAGCAAGCAACACAGATTGATCTTTGCCTCCAGGCTGGATAGTCACAGTTTTCTTGTTTGCTAGGCCTACATAGTCATTACAACAACAGCTCAACCACAGTAACTAGAGGCATGGCAAACCGAAATTCTAGAACTTTAACTGAAAGATATCAGAGAACATAAAGCAACTAACTTTTTAGTGCCTACAAGTAGCTTCAAAGCAATATATCAATCACTCATGCTCAACCACAAAATTGTTGGGTTATGCATTCTGCTATTTTCAGATCCATTTTATTGGATTTGGCTGAACACGAAATTGATATGTTTAACTGACTGGTGCATTATATTAAGCTATAATGGAAATAATATTGATGGTATTACATCAAGGTTCAAAATCTAAGTAACTAAGGGTGTGTTTGGAATCGAGGAAATTTTTTTCAAATTGCTGATGTTTGGTTGGCCAAAATTTTTTGGAAAACAAGTTACTCAAGAAAGAAGAAAATGACTTCACTAATAAGAGTAGGAAAAACAAGATACATAAGTAACCTTCCAAGTTCATAGTATTCTCCACACCCTCCAGGGTCTCCATTGCACACACACCCCTTTGACCACCCCCACCTCTTGTTACCTCTAATCAACCACCCAACCCCTTACCACCTCTAGGCTCTAATCAACAACCCCAAGCCCTTGTCACCTCAAGGCTCTAACCAACATTCCCAAACTCTTGCCACCTCTAACCAACAATCCCAGAGTGTCAACAAGTACCAGAAAAAAACATTCCCACATAAACCTAAAATGAAGTTGAAATATTAAAAACTATGAACTTTGCACAAAATAATTTCACTAATGGAACAAAGTGAGCATTTGGGTATCTTCAACAAATCATATAAATTAAAAATGATAACAATTTGACGTGCTACTATTCAATGAATATAAAGTCCAGATCTAAACACTATTGTTGAACTAACCAGAGTGCTTGTAAGAGTGAAGATTGCAAAGATTATTAGGCTCTTTGCTAAACACAACACCAGCGGTACCATTACCGAACTCCTTCACCAAAAAGGAATTGTTCTTCTTCACGATTTCCCATACTAATTGCCCTGGAACTGTTGTCATTTTTTCACACCACAACACTGTCGATTGCAATAAGAAATAAGCAGAGTATCAGAAGGGCTAAGCTGATAGACAAATGAATAGTGCAGAGGAAGAGAGTGAATTCGGGACTCACCGAATGGGTTTCTAGGGTTTTGCTTTGACGGCCTGAAGAAGAAGACGCAGACAGATGAGGCAGAAGAATGCGAGAAAAATTTTGTTTATATATTGATGTATCTAAAACCCTAGTAGAACGAGAAGAATCCTCAATTACCCAAAGTGCCCATGCTTTTTTTTTACTTGGAGAATTAGGATTTGGGAGTAAAAAGCTTGGTTGATTATTTTAGGTGTTTTAAGTTAAAAAAATTTAAAAGCACGTATAAGTTGTAGGTCATCTAAAGAGTCTCTAATTGGTCTTTTGTATATACAGTATAAGGATAATAAGTTTGATATAAATATTGAGATTGTCTTTATTCTTTTTTTTTCTAATGTGGTACTCTCTTTTCTTATTTTTGTTGATCTAAAATAAAATAACTAGAGCTAATATCTAATATTATTATAAACTATAATATTTTATATTTAATGAGTTAGAACAAATGAATTTTATCTAGATAATATGAATTTTTGATAGGGAGATTGGTCTGAGGCTGTATTTGTTAGATTTACTATATTAGTCGATATATGGGACTCGCAGGGTATCATTTTGACATATTGAGATTACTTGCGGCCAGTATATTGATTCTCTGCTGTATTTATAGTTATTTGATGATTGTTGGGTCTTAGTCTAGGCATAGGCTAGTGATGTCCTAGTTCTGCATGTTTAGAGCCAATAAACTACTATATATTCATTCGATGTGACTTGAGAGGCATAAATGCTTGTAGACCGAAATAACAGACTTGAGTCAGGTAGAGTTGAGCCTTAGATAGGACATGACAGGATGGGGACTTGATTATTTACCTGGTCAACATGCTACTTTGGAATGTCCTTACGATATACCGACCCTAACTTTGATTTAGAGAAGATAGACGAGCCGTATTGGAGCTCAGAGTAAAATCTCTTGCAGTTAAAGGCCCGAGCACTTCTCACGATTAGTACTTAGTATCCTATTATAGAATTGATAGGCGAGGTTCAGCTACATCTTGTATACCCTTAGTTGGAGGCCATATGGTTCGAGGCACATTGTTAGAAGCCATATCGTTCAAGGCCACATCGTTAGAGGCCATTAGTTCGAGGGCATATCAGTTGAGTCTGTGTCAGACTGTATTGTCCATGTTTGACCATATTCGTAGATCAAGGCTATGTCGGAACTATAGCATGGGTTCAAGGCTAGGTCACAGTCTGGGTTTAAGGCTAGGTAGGGTTACTGTGTCGAATTTAAGTTCTCATATGTATCATTTGTGTCATGAGATCACTCAAGATTTGAAATCGCTAGACTGTATTTCAGAATACCCTTCTTTAATTTATAATTGTGCATGGGTGTATCTTATGGGCTTATGGGGGCTCAATTGGCATATAGACATAGACATTTGGGCTTACATCCGAGTACATCCCTATACCATCACTTAGTTTCTGATTGCTTCAATATTCACGCATTTACTTACCGTGATCTTGTGATTAGCTAGTTATAGAGTTATATTCTGGCTTATTCCGACTTTATTTACTGTTCTTACATAGTCGACCTGTGATGCCTACTAGGTACCTTATTTTTTGTTCCTATACTACACTCTGCATTTATTTTGTGATGTAAGAATGAGCAAAAGGCAACAACATTCCAGTTGTTGTTATAATTTCTAGAGACTTGTGGTGATCATTGCACGTTCTTGGATCCTTGAGGTCTCCGTCTACACCAATGGCTTATCTTTTGCTTTTAGAGACTAGCCTTGTATATTATTTTGATTTTGCATATGTATATCCTTGTGACTCAATTGGTGTGCATCTTATCTATAGTAGTTATGTGCAGTTGACTTCCAGGTTCTGAGAGGGTTTTCTTGTGGGTATAGTGTGTTTATGTAATATTAGTTTTGTTTATTATGGTTAGACTAATAGATGATTTTATTTGGGTTATGTTATGCCCTTATACCCTTTACTAGTAGTTTCAAGATATGGGTTGACTTACCTATAAGTGGGCTATGGTAGGTGTCATCATGACCTGTAAGATCGGATCGTGACAAGTAATACCTCTGCATTCCCAATAAAATTTGTAAGAGCTATGAACTTGAAACATATTTTGGGATCCTATACATGATGATCCCTTGCAATAAATTTTCCATTTAGGAGAGCCACTAACAAGAAAGGTAATATCTACACACCTTGTTGACATTTCAGCAAACACTGGATCCTTGGTTATGGGATATGAGCTAAAAAATCTCTTTCGAAGCACCTCAAGACTTGAGTATATAATTGAAACAGATGATGAGGCTACCGGCTTCGACTAATGTCAACTACTAGAAAGAATATAAATTTTAGTATAGTTTTAACTTATGCCATTTATAACATCTATAAAACTACTACAAGCGGCGTTCTATTTTTCTTGTA
>JAOTQJ010000011.1:16613044-16623971 GCA_025642045.1 Solanum sejunctum | reverse complement strand
ACATAGAGGTCTGTGGATACATGTGGGTGTGGAAAATTACGTTGGTATGATCTCGTTTGTATGATATGTTTGTTGGGAGGCTCTGCCGCAGCGGTGACCTTATTGGCCCGCATATGTGTATGTATATCTGTTCTTATGGCAATATTTGGTACTGTTGGGTTAACTGTTTGCAGGTGGGGTTGGTTAGAAAAACAGAGGAGACTGTCAAAATTTTGTGAAATCCCTTAGCGGTCATAAACAGAGATTCAGTATAAGTGTATGTCTGGGTACCCTATCGGCACCATTCACGGCCTTAGGTTGGGTCGTGACACATCTTCTCTCATAAAGGGCCTCATACGGTGCCATTTGTATGCTAGCCTAAAATTGTTGTTATAGGAAAACTCAATCAAGGGTAAGTGATCATCCCAGTTACAACCTTTAAAGTCTATCACACACACACTCAACATATCTTCAAGGGTCTGTATGGTTCACTCCGCTTGCCCATCTGTTTGTGGATGTAAGGTTGTACTAAAATTCACCTTTGTATCAAGCCCTTTCTAAAAGGACTTCCAAAATTATGTTGTGAATTGGGCTTATCTATTAGAAATAATGGATATAGGGATCCCATGAAACCTAATAATCTCTTTAAGGTAAAGTCTAGCATAGTCCTTAGCTATATCAGTCATCTTAACAGGTAGAAAGTGAGTCGACTTAGTCATTCTATCTACTATGACCCATATCAAATCATGTTGTCTATGGGATAGATATAAGCCTGTTATGAAATCTATGTTAATCATCTCCCACTTCCACTCTAGAATTTCAATATTCTGGACACACCGCAAGGTCTTTGATATTCCACCTTAACTTACTGGCAATTCGGGCATTTAGACATGAACTCTGCGATGTACTTCTTCATGCCACCCCACCAATAAACCTCCCATAGATCTTTATACATTTTTGTTACACCTAGGTGAATAGAGTATTTGGTATTATGAGCCTCAGCTAGGATCCTATCTCTAAGGCTATCAACACTTGGCACACACAATTTGCCTTAGTATCTTAGGACTCCATCTCCCCCTTTTGCAAACACTAATACTTTCTACTTCTGAACATCTTCTTTCAACTAAAGGAAGATAGGATCCCTGTCTTACTTTTCTTTCACCTCCACCACCAAGGATGACTCTTCCAGATTTTTGATAATGGCACCACCCTCATCAGAATCTTCAATCTGTACCCGCAAATGGGCTAGTCTGTTCACTTCCTTAGCCAATTCTTTCTTTTTATCCTCCATGTGTGTAGTGCTCCCCATGGTCAACCTGCTACAAGCATCAACAACTACATTAGCTTTACCTAAGTGATAGAGGATGCTTATGTCATAGTTTTTTAGTAGCTCTAACTATCTCCTCTACATCAAGTTTAGCTCCTTCTGGTTGAATACATACTGCAAGCTTTTGTGGTCCGTAAATACATCTACATGCCCACTATAAAGAGAGTGTCTCTAGATTTTTAGAGCAAACACCATAACAGCAAGCTCAAGATCATAGGTGGGGTAGTTTTTCTCGTGAGTCTTAAGTTATCTGGAGGCATATGCTCACCTTGTCTCTTTGCATTAATACGCATCCTAACCCAACTCCAGAAGCATCATAGTATACCACAAAGTCATCATCTCCCTAGGGTAAGGATAAGATCGGGGCTGTAGTCAGCCTAGTTTTCAACTCTTGAAAACTCTTATAACAAGCTTCTGACCATATAAACTTAACCTTCTTCTGAGTCAACTTAGTTCAGATAGCTGAGATAGAAGAAAACCCCACTATGAAACACCTGTAGTAACCTGCCAAGCCAAGAAACTCCTTATCTCTATTAGAGTTGTGCACCTTGGATAGTTTTTTACTGCCTCAATCTTTTGGGTATCAACTCAAATGCCTTCACCAGATACAATATGACCCAAAAATGCCACAGACGCTAACCAGAACTCACATTTGAAAAATTTGGGATATAGTTGTTGGTCCTTAAGGGTCTGAAGGATAATTCTAAGATGGTTATCATGTTCCTCCTTGTTATAAGAGTAGATCAAAATGTCATCTATGAACACAATGACGAACATATCTAGGTACGACCTCAACACCCTATTCATAAGATCCATGAAATCTACTAGTGCATTTGTCAGTCTAAATGACCTGACCAAAAACTCAGAAGTGATGGTACCCAAATCAGAGGTCTATTTTGGAGAAATAAGTAGCATCTCAGAGTTGGTCAAATAGGTCATTAATTCTGGGAAGAGGAAACTTGTTCTTTATGGTGACTTTATTCAACTGACGGTGATCTATGCATATTCTAAGAGAATCATCCTTTTTGCACGCGAAGAGAACTGGATCACCCTAAGGTGAGATGTTTGGTCTAATAGAACCCTTATCTAGGAGGTCTTTCAACTGCATTTTCAATTCTTTTAACTGTAAAGGAGTTGTACAATACGAAGGGATAGCTATGGGCTGAGTATCTAGGAGGGTATCTATCCTAAAGTCTATCTCCCTATCATGAGAGACTCCGGGAAGATCCTTAGAAAAGGCTTCTGGGAACTCATTCACAACTGGGACAAACTTGAGAGAGGGTGCCTCTGTACTAGAATCCTTGACTCTAACTAGGTGTTGCATGCACCCTTTGGAGATTAACTTTCTGGCCTTGAGATATGAGACAAACTGACCCTTTGGAAAAACTAAGCTACACCTTCACTCTAAGACTGGCTTGTTAGGAAATCAAAATTTAACCACCCTAGTTTTGTAATCTATTGAGGCATAACTAGCATGAAGTTAGTCCACTCCTAGGATGACATCAAAATTTACCATGTCCAACTCAACCAAATCAGCTATGATATCCTTATGATAAACTAATACTGGACAACCCCTATAAATTCATTGGGCTAGGATAGACACTCCAGTAGGAGTGGAGACACTGAAAGGATCAAAAAGGCACTCTAGACTGACCTTAAACTTCATAGCTACATTAGGAGTCATAAATGACAATATGTCACCTGGGTCTAATAATGCATATGCATCATAAGTAAAGACTTTAAGCATACTAATAACCACATCTAGTCAGTTTTCCTGCTCCTATCCGGTGGCCATAGCATATAGGTGGTTTGTGCCCCCGCATGCTCCTTATATAGTACCCTTGTGAATTGGTTTACCTTGTTGTGCTGAAGAAACTAATTGAGATCTACTATCTCTCATGTTCTGCCTCCCCATAGGATAATCCTTTAAGAAGTGCCCCACATGACCATATTTGAAACAACCATTTGTGCCCATAAGGCACTCTCCTGGATGATACCTGCTACACTTGCCACAAATGGGGTAACAAGTCGATCCTTAAGCTATGCTACCCTATACTGACTGCTCGAAAGACTGCGGTTCTGTGATACCTGCTCATTCCTGACCCTCAGTGCAGGTGCGCATAGTTCAGATATCTTAGGTTGAAAGGATGAGTGATTGCCATTTCTAGCCCCCCCATTTACCTATCTCCTGTCCTGATGTCTTGGCCCACTTGCTCCTAAACTCTTCCCTCATGCTTATCTCCTCTTCTACCTGCTGCACATAAGTCATCATGCGAGCTATGTTAATATTCCAAATCAGCATAGCATTCCTGCTCTCTCTTGGTCATCCGAGAGAGCCTTGATATAAATAAGTCCATCCTAGTACGCATGTGTTCCACCATAGTTAGAGCATAGCGTGACAACTGAGTAAATTTGAGGATGTACTCCTGCACACTCATATTCTCCTGCTTCAGATTCAGAAATTCCCTCACCTTAGCCTGCCTCAACTTTCTAGGAAAGGAATGTTCCAAAAAAGCCTCCTCAAACACTGCCCTACTCAAAGCTGGCACCCCTTCTACTCTGCCTCCTTCCAACTAATCAAACCAGAGTCTAGCTACTCCTTTGAGCTAGTAGGTAGCCAACTCAACCCGCTTAGCATCACATGTGTGCATAACTTGAAATACTTTCTGGAGCTCCTCAATAAATTTCTCAGGATCCTTCTTCACATTAGACCCCGTGAACTCAGGTTGGTTCACCTCAGAAACTCACGAACCCTGGTGGTATCTGATCCATCAGTTCTGCCATCTCCCTGGTGACCTCCCTGTGTAGTGACCGCCAGTGCCAAAGTCTGGATGTCCTGGCAGAGCTCAGCATTCGAGATGTCCATTTGTGGTAGTTGTTCAACAAGCACGATGAGACCTCTAGGTCCCTCAGGAATTGGGCTAGGCTGGTTTGCATCTGTCTAGCTAGGCGCCCTATTGCTTTTGCTGGTCCAACGACTCTACATGGAGGAATGATCTGAAAAATAAGGCATGAACGCACGAGTTAGAAGGGACTTAATAGAGGTAAACTCTGAAACACGAGAGTGAATAGCAATTATAGTGACACCTTCTAACGCCCTGTAGCCTCCCTATTATAGATGTGGCGGGCTTCACACCCATAATATAGACTTTACTAGATGCATTTCTATAGACTCCCTAGGACTCTTGAACTCTGTGCTCTGATACCAAGTTTGTCACTCCTTGAGTTCACACTCTGGGCGCGGCCGGCACCCAGAATCATCTCTAGTCCCAAGTGAACCACCTAGCCTGGCTAATTTTCTCAGCGGAAGACTTAAATGGATACACAATGGCATAAATAAGATATACGAAATAAACTATAATAGTTTGAACAATCAAACAAAGAAGTATCTTAATAACATCTGAAATAAGAACTGAAACACCTATTATATAGTCCATGAAACCTCTAACTAGAATAATCTGAAACTACTACCAGGACAAGCCCACGGCAGCCACCATTGAAAAGAAAATACTAGAAAGAAAAACATAAGTAATGGCTTGAAGACCCTGACTGAGATAAGGCCTTACTGATAAGTGGATGGATGTCTGGTCCTTAATAGAGCGACTGTTGAGGGACTTTATCACGTGCATCTAAATCATAAAATGATGCAAGTCCTAAGGACGTCAGTACGTAGAATGTATAGTATGTAAAATAGCCAAAATGAAAACTCAGTATAAGGCAATATGTTCAAGTAACTAAAGCATTATCTGAAAATAAAGTAGCATAAGTAATAAATACGATATATGCTGAAAATGGAAACATGTTGAAGTCTGTATAAAAAATCTAACTTACTTTAACTTGGGGAGTTTCTTTAATCGACAACCACCATAATGAGCCTCGTGGTTATACAACATCTTGCCTACGCTGCTAGAGTCATCCCATATTTTGCGAGGATAAGGAACGTAAACTAGGGGAGTGGATTCATTCCAAAACTGGGTCATCTCAGTGACAAGTGAGAAATTGTACCTTGGTACAATTCTATCCTACATTGCTATATAGTTTATGAGTTCAAGTTAGTAATTTTGCTCTCACTCATATCGGTGCTCAATACTACTTCCTAAATAACTTTTATAATGCTCTAACTTAAAAGAATAAGAGTTCTCAAACTATATCTTTGATCTTTTAGGGACTTTGCCCAACTTAGCTTTTCTTAAAACTATTCTTATCTTAACTCTTTTCTTTGACTGAAAATCGTATCAGTATAAGTATCTCAACATGGTCATAAATGCATTACTTAGCTGTCTTGCAAATACAACCTTAAATACTTCTTAAACTTAACTCAAACTGTAAACTTTATAACTTTTCATGAAATAGATATAGGGTTCTCATAATTTTAACTATAGTTGTAAATCTTGTCTCCATATTTTAATTTAATAATAAAATCAACAAGAGTCATGATCCTTATCAAGAAAATATGCATGAACAGTACTTTGAAGAAATTTGCTAGTAATGGAGGGAACTTTGATCTCAACTTGTAATTTAAATCTTGGGTACAAACTAGTAATTTAATATTTAAAATAGTAGCAGAATAATCCTTTTGGAGAGACTTACATAGCTGAGGAATCAACTTTTTAGAAGAATTGGAGAAGATTTTTTAAAGCCCTAACCTAGTCTTAGAGTATACACTTGAGTTCTTGGAAAACTTTTCTAATATTAATGAGGTGAAACAGTACATTTTAGGAATTAATCGGGTGAAAACTGATGTACTTAAGGCTTAATAAGGGTAGAAAAAGTTGGAACTACCCCTTCTTAAAATAAAAAGAAAATTTTTTTACCCTATATACTATGTCTGCGTCACGCCTGGGCGCGAACATGTGTATTTCTCTAAAATTCGTGATTTCTATTTTTTTGTCAAAAATTAAAAAAAACTTAAGTGTGGGTCCACGTCCCAAGCCTATCACGCCCTGGGCGCATACCCTCACTATCTCAAAATTAATTAGCAAAAATTATTTTTCAACCTGATTGCTCTAAAATCGAGTTAGGAGCATTTTCCCACTCAATTTTTTACGTTGATTGGAAATTCGATCTCGGATTAGCAAATGGATCATGGAAAGACGTGTTATGCATATGTTTCCTTTCTAGGGGTATTTTGATAATTTCATTGGGTGTCACAATTAAATTAAAACGCACGCGAAATATTTTTTGTTGACCCCATATAATAAAGGAGAAGAAGCAGGCAAGACAACCGTAAGCTGCTCAAGCAGGCAACTACTACCAGAAGTTGCTGCCTCATTTCCTTATATATAAGTAGTAATACACAAGTAACACTATCGATGTACTTAATAAGTACATATAACATAAATGGGGAATCCCAACCATCACCTACCTCGAAACAAACTTTGAAAATCTCTAAAGAATTTGAGCTTTTCCTTTTTTTTAAAAGTCTTGGCTCATTTTTTATCTAAAACAAATAAGAAATACAATGGATAAATACATAATGACCTCAAATACTCGGATCATATTAGAATTTTAACCCTTGTCCACTTTCATGATTATCTCCCCTAACAAAGGCTTTTTTCCACCATTAATTGCTGATCTCAACTTTCCCCTAAGAGAATTTGCATATAGATTCGAAGTTCTAGAAATTAATTTACAAGTTAGAAGAATGATTAATTAACCTTTATCGATGAAACAAGTGAAAAATAGAAGAAAAAGTGCCCAAGGTCGTTTTTGGTCTCTCAAGAACAAAGTGGGAGAATTAAGAACAATCTTGGGACCTATTAGACTTAAAACTCATGAATGTAGCATCACAGAGGCCACTTATTCCGCTATCGTGGGAGCCATCCTACTATGGTAGGTTTTATGAAGTCAGAAACTCAGGATTTGCATCTCAAACTCCTATTTTTCAACATACTCTCAAACCATGATATTCTAAAATTAACCCTATGCACCAAGATTAATTTAGAGAATTATACATGCCTGAATTCGATTTCGTCAAGCCTTACAGGCTTTTCATTATCTTGACTATCAATTCAAAAGATTAAACTTATAAATCAACCTCTAATCCATTAATAAATTGCGCCACACTTTACCTGACTCTGATTTCATTCAAGTCTGGCCTAAACTCAGGATTTTGAAGTTACAACTCGGGAATTTTCTAGCCCAATTACTTTCCACATTCACCTATCCATAACAATGATGACAAGTCAGTGCATCTACCTCCACCATGACACATCTAATGTTATTTTAAGGATTAGATTAATGGAAGGATCATACCATGAAGAAGGAAATCGATGAAAAATTGAAGAAATCACCCCTATCTTTTCCTAGCCTAACTTTCAATGAGTTTTGAGATTAAAATAATATTTTAGGTCTGAAAAAATGCATTTGATTGCACATATTCCATCATGGCATCCTTAACTTGAATAATTTTTAGTAAAATGGTCATAACGTTTTATTTCAAACTCCAAATGATGCAACCTTAGTGGCGTTGGAAAGAAGACTCATAGATATTTAATTTGATAGGTCGTGGGACACCAAATTTATTATAGACTGAGAGTTATGATTATTTGAAGCTAACCTTAGTTTAAACTTTAGTCCAAAACTAAGTCAATAAGGCACTTTCAACTTAACTTTAGCATAGGGACATCATACAATCATAATTCAAAACTAATGCACTTATATAAATCTATGAAGAATGCCATACATAGTACATATATTTTCAAGAACAATGGAATAAGTCGTTGCATTAACAACAATGACATTATATATATGTCAACCTTTTATTGAGAAAAATAAAGGGAAAATATAGATCTCCTGTAACATTATTTTTCTCAAATTTAGCTCTACCAAAATAAGTACAAGTAAAATTTAGGTAATTAATAAGAACTACTATCAAACAAAAAAAATAAATTAAAAATATGATTTAAGTACTAATAATGATAATACTTACTCAGAGGCTTGTAAAAAAAAAAAATGTCCCACCTGGTGGCCTAAAAAGTAGGCAAATACTGAAAAAAAAATGAAATTAAAAATTGATGACTAAATTTCCTTCTTTCTTGCACCAAATAATACTAACAGCCCTTTTTCCTAGCAAATTTTCTCTAAAATTCCCAGTTCATAGCCATTTAATTTCTTTCAAATTCCCAGGTTTGCAATTCTCAATTTTACTATTATTATTGGCAACCCCATTTCAAGCTATGCATTGACATGCCTGCAAAGGACAAATAATAAAATCTTAAAACTATATGTTGGTCCGAAAAAGGCATAATAGTTACATATTTTGGGTAAGGTAACATGCAGATGTTGTTCCCAATTCCTGTGGAGATCTGATATTATTAGACGTTGGATGTATGGTTGTCTCAATAGCCCGCGGGGAAGAAAATTAAATTTCATCCCATGAGTTTCACGTATCTAGGTGATCATGTTACCTTTAAAGTTTGTGATGAATTGAGAAGCTGGGCAAAAAGGATATTCTAAAACATGTCTTATCATGTTATAAATAGGCCGCAATCATCTTCTTCTCAACCACCTCTTGTACAAAAATTAACGGATGATCCTGTAAATCCCATGAATGCTCAAAGTAGTGTTACGTGTGTATATCAGTCTCATATTGGAGGATTTTGGCGTAACGTGACTGTTATATGGAGCCAAAATCTAATGAATCATTCTGTGACCCTAACGGTTGATAGTGTGGATAGTGATTATCATCAAACATGTAAGATTGATCTTAAACCTTGGCATTTTTGGGCGAAAAAAGGATACAAGACCTTTGAGGTTGATGGGAATCAATTGGAGGCTTACTGGGATCTAAGATCAGCAAAATTTTCTGGAAGTCCAGAACCATGTTCGGATTTTTATGTTGCCTTAGTTTCCGAGGAAGAGGTTGTGTTGTTGTTAGGAGATTACAAGAAAAAAGCCTACAAGAAAACTAAATCAAGGCCCGCCCTGGTGGATGCCCTGTTGTTTTACAAGAAAGAACATGTTTTTGGTAAGAAGAGTTTCTCGACAAGAGCTAAATTTGATCAAAGGAAACAAGAAAGCGATATTGTGGTAGAGAGCTCAACAACAGGACCTAGGGATCCTGAAATGTGGATAAGCATTGATGGAATTGTTTTGATTCACATAAAAAACTTGCAGTGGAAATTCAGGGGAAATGAAACCGTCTTAGTGAACAAACAACCCGTGCAAGTCTTCTGGGACGTGCATGCTTGGTTGTTCTCTTCACCAGGGTCCGGTCATGGCCTGTTTATTTTCAAGCCAGGGGCGTCTGAGGATGACAGTGACAGGGACGGGAGTAGTGTGGGTGGTGGTAGCGATTGCAGTGACCATAGTAAGTATTATTCCACGTTAAGCTATTCTAAAGCATCACCATTTTGTCTCTTCTTGTATGCATGGAAAATCGAGTAACATATTCAAATTTGCGTAACTGCTGTAAACTATAATCGATAAGCAAAACTGTTGTGCTGAAAATATTATTCCATGTAAACTCTGCTTTTTTCACCTACGAGGATTCGGTGTATTTAAGACAATTTAAGACATTCAATTTATATTTATGTTTTCCCTGCACCAATTGTTATTGAGAAAAAAAGTATTATTTTAGAAATCTTATTAGCTTTGCTTTTCATTTCTTCTTGATGATTAACCAATTATTCTTCAAATTTCTGTCAACTTAAGAGTTGGAGACCTCAAGTTGTTGGATGCCTTTTTAAACGTGTAATCTTTTTTAGATGTCAATCACATTGAATCCATGAATTGTAGTGTGGGGCGGGTTTAGAGTTGTACGAGGCAAGATAGAATTAAAGTTATGTGGGGCAAGGTGAGTGCAGGGTGGGTTGAAGTAATTATTTTTAGAAATAATACAGGGTGAGGCGGTTTGTGGGGTTAAAAATTAAATAGGAATTCAAAGAAAATTAAATCTTTGTAATTAGTAAAAATAAAAGATATAAATTTTTTATATTAAATATTGACTTTAATTTTTTTCTAAAATTTAAACTAAACATCTTCGATAAATTATTAGTTGTTAAAATGTATATTAGAAACTTTTAATAATGTAACGACCTGATCCAACACTGTAAAGTAATGTCCGATCTTGGACCTAGCCCATCACGGATTTGTTGCTTTGGCATCATCCTAAAAGGCGCTTCACAGTATATAGATCAGTCTTTTACTTATATACCTAACATCTCTCTTGTGTTTTGCCGATGTAGGACTACTCATTTCAAGATGGGTTATTACAAATAACGATTAAGAAACAATCAACTAAAAATAGTTGATTAGTGAAAATTAAAAAAAATTTACTTTTTATATTAAATTTAATTGAAAAATAAAATAACTTAAAAATTTAAGTAGGGCGAGTCTATGCGGGATGAGGCGGGGCAGTTTTAAATTATGGGATAAAACCCGCACCCTCCCTACACCCGCCCCATTGCCATCCCTAATCTTGAGATAATTTAATTATATGTGTGATCAACAAAATTTTTTCATTGCAGAAAAAGATGTTTTCATTCTAAACTCAGAGACTTTGAATCATTGATGTTATATCTTATCTTTATCTTATCTTTTCTTATCTTATCTTATCTTATATCTTATCTTATCTATAGTACGTTAAAAGCGTGAAGGTCCTTAGAAATGTTATTTTAA
>JAOTQJ010000011.1:16590829-16610406 GCA_025642045.1 Solanum sejunctum | reverse complement strand
AAAGGAATTTGGCTTGGTAAGTGTTCACGTGCCCCTATCGGGCACTGGTCACGACCCCAGGGTGGGGTGTGACAAATTCTCAGCAAGTGGGTTGTCTAATTTAACAATTGTTGAGGTTGCTGAAGAAAATTTTCAGCAAGTGAGTTGTCTAATTTAACAATTGTTAAAGTTGCTGAACAAAATTCTCAACAAGTGAGTTGTCTAATTTAACAATTGTTAAAGTTGCTAAGGAAAATTCTCAACAAATGAGTTACTGATTTAACAATTATTGAAGTTGCTAAGAAAAATTCTTAAGATTGGCGTTGATGATTTAACAATTGTTGAAGTTGCTGAGGAAAATTCTCAACAAGTGAGTTGCCGATTTAATAATTGTTGAAGTTGTTGAGAAATATTTTAGTAAATTATTGAAGAATTTGAATGCTAATTATTATGTTGACTATTTTGAATGATAAATAAAGTAATTTTGATGTATTAATGGTACTTGGAGTTGATTTTAGTTTCGATTTTGTATAGTTACGTAGTAATTTATTCACAACAGACAATAAATCGATCAACTAAACGTGTAATCAATATTTATTGAGTAATTTGACTGTTGATTATTATGTAAATCATTTTAAATGATAAATAAAGTAATTTTGATGTATTATGGTACTTAGAGTTAATTTTGGTTGCGATTTTGTATAGTTACGTAGTAATTTGTTCACAACAGATAATAAATCAATCAACTAAACGCGTAATCAATGTTTATTGAGTAATTCAAATGTTGATTGTTATCTAAACCATGTTAAATGATAAATAAAGTAAATTTGATATATTATGGTACTTAGAGTTGATTTTGGTGGCGATTTTGTACAGTTACTTAGTAATGTGTTCACAACAGACAATAAATCTATCAACTAAACGCGTAATCAATATCTATTGAGTAATTTGGATGTTGATTGATATCTAAATCATATTAAAGGATAAATAAAGTAACTTCGATATATTATGGTACTTAGAGTTGATTTTGGTGACGATTTATTCATAACAGACAACAAGTCAATCAATTAACCGCATAATCAATATTAATTGGGTAATTTAAATTCTAATTATTATCTAAATCATATTCAATGATAAAGTAATTTTAAAATATTATAACACTTCAATTTATTTTAGTGGTGATTTTGTACAGTTACATAGTTATTTCTTCGTAACAGACAATGAATCGATCAATTAATCGTGTAATCAATATTAATTGACTAATTTAATTTCTAATTATTACCTAAGTCATATTAAATGTTAAATAAAGTAATTTTAAAATATTATGCCCCTTAAAGTTATTTTAGTGGCAATTACACAGTAATTTATTCGTAAGAGATAATAAATCGATCAATTAATCGTGTAATCAATATTAATTAATTAATTTAATTTTTAATTATTATTCAAACCATATTTAATTTTAAATTTCTTAATTTTAAAATATTATGATACTTAAATTTATTTCAGTGGCGATTTTGTACAGTTACGTAGTAATTTCTTCATAACAGACAATAAATCGATCAATTAACCGCGTAATCAATATTAATTAATTAATTTAAGTTATAATTATTATCTAAATCATGTTAAATCATAAATAAAGTAATTTTAAAATATTATGACACTTGAAAATTTATTTTGGTGGTGATTACGCAGTAATTTATTCATAACACACAATAAATAGATCAATTAATTGCATAATTAATATTAATTGAGTAATTTAATTTCTAATTATTATATAAGCCATATTAAATAATAAATAAAGTAATTTTGAAATACTATGCCACTTAAATTTATTTTTGTTGCTATTACGCAGTAATTTATTCATAATAGATAATAAATCGATCAATTAACCACATAATCAATATTAATTGGTTAATTTAATTTCTCATTATTATCTAAATCATATTAAATTATAAATAAAGTAATCTTAAAATATTATGACACTTAAATTTATTTCTGTGGCAATTTTGTACAGTTATATAATAATTTCTTCGTAACAGACAATGAATCGATTAATTAACTGCGTAATCAACATTAATTGATTAATTCAATTTTTAATTATTATTTAAATCATATTAAATTGTAAATAAAGTAATTTTAAAATATTATGACACTAAAAAATTTATTTTGGTGGTGATTGAGAAGTAATTTATTCGTAACACACAATAAATCGATCAATTAATCGCGTAATTAATATTGATTGAGTAATTTAATTTATAATTATTATCTAAGTCATATTAAATGATAAATAAAGTAATTTTAAAATATTATGCCTCTTAATTTATTTTAGTGGCGATTATGTAGTAATTTATTCGTAACACACAATAAATTAATTAATTAACCGCGTAATCAACATTAATTGAGTAATTTAATTTTTAATTACGTAGTAATTTTTTCATAACGAATAATGAATCGATCAATTAATCGTGTAATCAATATTAATTAAGTAATTTAAATTCTAATTATTATTGAAGCCATATTAAATGATAAATAAAGTAATTTTAAAATATTATGCCCCTTAAATTTATTTTAGTGGTGGCTACACAGTAATTTATTCATAATACACAATAAATCGATCAATTAATTTTGTAATCAAAATTAATTGAGTAATTTAATTTCTAATTATTATCCAAATCATATTAAATTTTAAATGACCCCGCGATCGATAAGGCAGAAAGGGCTTCTTATGGAACTTAAAAATTTATTTTGGTGGCAATTACATAGTAATTTATTTGTAACACATAATATATCGATCAATTAACCGCGCAATCAACATTAATTGAGTGAAACAGTTATTGAAAAAAATATTTTATTGGTTGAAGATTTATTCAACATTACTTCTGTCAATTTCTTGAGAATTGATGCATCCAACAACAATATTTGGTCAACATTAATATTAAAAAAATTAAGAAATGTTTACAAACAATAAATACTAATCAAGATTTCAAATCACTTCGTTTCGAGCTTGTTGCTTTTTTATGTTCACTCATTTTGCATATGGAATATTTTTTTTCTTTGTTGGTAATATCCACTTATCTTGAGTATAATTAGACTGTGATTATAGTGTAGTTTTTGTTTCCGGTGCATTGCTAACTTCAAGAGTAGGAGTAGGAGTCGAAGTATCGTGTGCATCGACATTTTCTTTATCTAGAATATCCATGTCCGCAGAATCACATTCATCATTTAATATATGTTGATTTTGACAGTTTTCAATCAATTTTTCAACCATGAATACCCTTAAAATTGGTCTACTTTCATCTTCCAAATAAGTTCGCAAACTTATTTGATTTTTTATCCTAAATGGAGCAACCCTTTGTTTTTTACCGCAGCTATGCATGTAGGTGACAATGAGATCTTCCAATTCACAATTTAGTTCACAATATGATATGATTTTCTTTGCAAAATCTTTATACCTGACATCTCGGTCCACAATCATTGCTATTGTCTATATCATTTTTTTATGTTTTCAACGCCAAATATAACGGTTGTTGGACTCGACCCATTCATTATTGCAATCAACTCCTATCATTATTTTATCCATCATTGATAGTGAAGATCTGTACCTATGTTATAATTTAAAAGGAAACTGATCATAATTTTAAACACATACAATAACTAATTTAACTATTGTTGAATATAATTCAAAATTGTTAAAACGCATTGAGTAACTCATTTAACAATTATTGAAACATATTTAATAATTGTTAAAGATATACATTCAGTAACTCATTTTTCAGTAACTCATTTAACAGTTGTTGAAACATATTCAACAATTGTTGAAGATATACATTAGTAGCTCATTTTTCTGTAGCTCGTTTAACAATTGTTTAAACACATTTAACAATTGTTAAAATACTTTTCGTAACTCATTTAACAATTATTGAAACACATTTAACAATTGTTAAAACACTTTGAGTAACTCATTTAACAATTGTTGAATCATTCAATAATTATTGAAATGAATTTTACTGGAATAATAGATAAAACCCAAATGAGCAGCACACTAAAAATAATAATTTATTAACAACAAAAATGGTCGAAAATCATCTTACAAGCAATGCCCACTAATAAAACAACAAAATTTAATATTAAATCGATAAAATTTCAAATTTCTTCTGAATTCAAAAAAAATAAAAAAAAATAGAGGTGCTGCTAACCTTTTCTTGTTTCTTCTTCCAACGCAATAGCAGCAATAACCACAAGAAATAAACAATAATAAGGAGGAGGAGGAAGAAGAAGAGAAGAAGAAAATGATAAAACGTTCGTTTCGTTGGTTGTAGGCACTTTTTTTTAAAATATATTAGGATTAATAAAGTTAAATCAAAATATAAAAAAAAACTTAAGTACTTACTGAAAAAATAATTAAAATTTATTAATTATTAACCAAAAAATTATTACTTACCCTCCCAATAATTAAAACTCTTACTATTCTTTTCAACTTTCCAAACTATTTTGTGGGAAGTGGCTCCCCTCGAGTACCAATCCTCTCCATTTCCTCCAGTTGGGCCTTATAATATTGTCATCTGTCACTTTAAAAAATTAAGGGACATGATTATTTCAATTAACTATGTTACTAATTAACCCTAATCATAGTCTAATAGTCTGTTTTCCTTTTTTTTTTAAACTATGCTAGTAATAATATTTTTTAATAGTTCCTTAAAAACTGAATAAAATATATTTAAAGGACTAGTATTAAATATTTTAAGGGAAATTAACCATAGTAAAATTGGATAAAATATTCTTTATTAAAAAAATCAAGAGACCTAATTTTTTAATAAAAAATATTTTATTTAATTTTTTTGACTTGATGAATATTCAGGCTTATATTCATTAAGGGAAATAAGCCAGTGATGAATTATTAAGGGAAATATTCAATTTTTTAAATGAAAAATATTTAAAAATAATGATGTTATATTTGTCCATAGACAAACTAATCATCTATCAATATTATCTTCGACTATAAATTTTTTGTAATAATAAAATATATAAAAAATAATAAAAAATATTTAATAATAGTCCCTTAAAAATATTCTATTTAATTTTTAAGGGACTATTAAAAATATATTTAATAGCATAGTTTAAAAAAAATAAAAAGAGAGACTACTTGATTATGATTAAAATTAATTAGTAGCATAGTTAATTAAGATAATCATATTTCTTAATTTTTTAAAGTGACATATATCAATATTATAAGAATATTATAAGGTCCAACTGAAGGAAATGGAGAGGTTTGGTACCGGAGGGGAGCCGCTCCTATTTTGTCATCCTTGTTATTGTCTAAAGAGTTAAAAATTGAAAATCTATATAGTTATGCTCTACGTTGAATAAGCCAGTTGACTGTTAAAGCAAGCCAACGCCGGAGATGACGACGACACCGATGATGCCGTCGATGGGGAACTCAAACTTAGACAGCGGTGCACCGGCACTGCCGCCACAACCCGGGACTGACATGACGGGAATATGCTTCAGGGACCAGTTATGGCTGAATACGTATCCGCTGGACCGAAACCTAGTATTTGACTATTTTGCTCTGTCTCCATTCTACGACTGGACTTGCAACAATGAGCAACTACGATCACGCTCCATTCACCCACTCGATATTTCTCATCTCTCGTATGATTCTCCTCTGCATTTGTTCAATTTGATTCCTTTTTTACTTTCGCTATTCTATTTTCCCCGAATTAAGATCCTGTTAACCTGAGCAATCAGCAGTAAATTACTCCATCTACTCCTATCTAATGTGACCAATTTCATATTGAAGTAAAAGGAATTTGTTTGTTAAATTGACTTACGAATTTTGGTGAAAGTTTGGATATTGAGTGGTTTCTTGTTTTCCTTTCCGGGTGATAAGAAAGATACATTGCAAGAGCTAGCTGATAAGGTGAGGATTAGACCAGTTCTGACCCCAGCATGTGGGGTGGGAGTAGGGGGATGGAACAACTTAACTCCGGGCAAATGGTCGAAATAATGCGAGCAGATGACTATGTAGTATAATCAATGAGTGGATTGGATATAAGGGAGTTACATAGGCCCCTATATGATATGGTAGAAGTAATATAGAGTTTAAAACATTTTTCAAGAGCCTTCCTTCTTCCTTTTGCAAGGGGTGGGGAGGGAAGTTGGGAGAAGGGGTGTATTGGATGAGATAAATATGTGTTAATGTACCAGTTGGTGGCAACAGATTCTCGTGGAGAAATAATAACCTCTTTATTTTATACTGTTCTCTATAAATTTGCGAAGCTTTAGTTGTCTTATAAAGTACATTTGACACTGTTTTAGCACTTTCTGATAGCTGAGGCTTTAGTTTCTTTATGTGATTTCCTGGTCCTTGGTTCTAGAAGTATGCACAATTAACCGTGCACTTGACTTATTATTTGCTAATTGCTCTGCAGGAAAATGACAGGCAGTGAATATATGCTGACTGAAGTTATGGAGCCTCATCTTTTTGTCATCCGTAAGCAAAAGAGAGATGGCCCCGAAAAGGTCACACCGATGCTGACTTATTACATCTTGGATGGTTCAATATACCAAGCTCCACAGCTCTGCAATGTGTTTGCAGGTCGACTGGTTAGTATTCTCTTCTATTTGCACCTTCGGACAGAGTTAATTTAATAGGTAATAGGTTTCCACTGTTTGCATCTTGCTTTCTTGTTACCCATCATTATAATGTTCAGTTGATTAAAAATTTATATACATATGCATATGTGTGTTTGTGCTGTGTATATCAACCAATAGGGAGGTCCCTGACCAGTATTTTGTCATCTAGACGCCTACGCTTACCTGAATAGGTAATGGTGTCTAGAGATTTTCTTATTTGTTGACAACTGAGAGATCTCCGAGGGACAATGGTGGACGGTTCAATGCTTGATAGATAATTGGCCCACCCTTTGACCCTTCTTCACTAAATACCATGCTTTCAGCTGTAGCAGGATCTGAACTTGTGATGTGTGCCAAACCCACATCACATCATGTGTTCTTACCACTAGACCAAAGCCTTGGGGCTGGTAGATAGAGAAAATTAAAGAAACATACTTTTAACATTTATCCTAGGAAAGGAATTGAGAAGAGAAAGGGAACATACTTAAAAGTCGGTGATGGCACTGACAAGAAAGGACTGAGTGAAAGTAGATTGGAATGAGGTCTGTGTTCAGACACATGAAAATCCATGCATAGTGAATAAATGTTTTGGTTGTAGTTGTATTCCAGCAGAGATTACATATTATATTACTTTAAATTTGTTTCTGATCTTCCTTGTACTAGTTGCCTGGGGCACCAAGTGTTGCAAAAGTATCATGTATGACACACTTTAGTTCCTATTTGTCAACTGTACTGTGAGGCATTTTTGGATTCATTCAAGGTGCCTTCATAATTTGGCATGAGATAACAAGGGGTTTCTTGGTAATTGAAATGCTAAGGGAAGTCTCCGTTGGAAACATATAAAGGAAAGTGCATCTTAAGTATCTCATTTTCATCCTTTCTTTGACAATGCAGTTCCAAAGGTGATTTTGGGGTGATTAGCTTGTAGGGTAGGTGGGGCTGTTAGTGCTTTAGAGGAATCTGAAAGAATAGAATACAAAGAAAGAAATATGGAGAAGATGCCAGGAATTTCACCTACAAATTGTCTCAGACATGAGAATCCTTGAGGTGGTGGCAATGACAATGTGTACAGAGATTTCATTGTTAATGACAATCAGCATTTAGGTTTTCAATGTTTTTTCTGCCTTTACATGTCTTTCCAAATCAAAAGAAGCAGGAAATATCATTGAACATAATATGTCTGTAGTATATATTTGTCTTGTTGCTTTGTGAGACAATCAGCTGATCCCTATCTCATTTTTTGAAGTTCTTGAGGCTTTTGACTTAAATTTTCTTTCTCAGTCTTGAATTTAGTTTCTCATATGCTGCTCGTCTCTCATAATTAATAAGGTTTTGATCACCTGCATCGTCACATGTATATATGTTTGTTTTCATTGCGCTGAATATTCAAATATACATGTGGATTTTATTTCCAGTTGGTTAAACTAAGTTAAGTGCTATATGCTTCCTCAATCTAGAAACAATCACTTACTTTCCTTTTGGTTCATTCCAAAAATTAATCCTTTGCTACAGTTTTGTAGTTTATATAACTCGATATATAGTATCTGAACTAATTCAAAGATTTTGTTATCTTGCATAATGCAATATTGGAGAGTTGTTCTGTATTTGCTGCTTTTCATGTTGAAAAGTGACCTGTCCTGTCTTGGTTCATTTGTTTGACAGGGACGTGCATTATATCATATATCAAAAGCTTTCGAGTCTGCAGCTTCAAAGTTGGAAAAGACTGGATATGGTATCTTGACATCCCCTTTTCTCTTTTCTTGTGGCTCTCTTTCTTATTGTGTTTTCTTGGGTGTGCTTGGTGTGATAGGCGATGGGGACTTGTTATAAGAACTTGATGTCGCGAATATAAAAAAGATTAGCTGAAGCAATGTATTGGTTGTTTTGTGTTATTGTCTCTATTGTGTGTTCAAGATAGTCAACTCACTTGATATCTTCTGGCGAATGTAAAGTTGCTGAATTCCTTTTTCCATTTCTCTTTTGTTGTATTCGATCTGTGTTTTCTCCAGTTGATTGTTCAATAATGATTTAATACAATAGTCTTTGCTTTTGGAGATGGATCGTAGCAATTTGCATCACCCAAATATTATTCTGTAAGGTTCTAGGATTATGTGGTGTAATTACTCCTATTCATAATGTCCATCCAATTTTACACTACTGTAGATCACTCACTACTAGTTTGATACAACAACAACATATCGAGTGGAATCCCACAAGTGGGGTCTGGGGAGGGTAGAATGTACACAGACCATACCACTACCTCCCAGAAGTAGAGAGGTTGTTTTCTGAAAATCCTCGTCTCAAAACTCATAAGTAGAATAAACTAGATATGACAAAAAGGAAAGGAAAGGGAATAGCAAGGGCGACTAATAACGGCAAACACATAACAATATGTAAATACGATAAATTTAACACCTATACAACTGATAATGACAGACATGCTGCCATGCCCCACGGTCAGACATCCACCTAACCCTACGAACTAATTAGCCTACTACTCTAATTCGCGACCTCCTCTCCTTTCTATCTAAGGTCATGTCCTCGGTGAGATTAAGTTTCGCCAAATCTTGTCTGATCACCTTCCCCCAATATTTCTTCGGTCTACCTCTACCCCTCCGTGTGTCTCTCAAAATCTATCTCTCGCACCTCCTAATAGGAGCATCAGTACTCCTTCTTTGCACATGTCTAGACCATCGCAGTTTCGCTTCCCTCATCTTATCAGCCACAGGGGCCACCTCTAGCTTCTCCCGAATGGTTTCATTCCTACTCTTGTCACTCCTGGTGTGGCCACACATCCATCTCAACGTCCTCATCTTTACGACGTGCATCTTCTGAATATGTGCATTTTTTATTGGCCAATACTCTACCCCATACAACAAAGATGGTCTAACTACCATTCTGTAAAACTTACCTTTGAGTTTAGGTGGTATGTACTTGTCACAACAATACTCCCGAGGCAAGTCTCCATTTAGTCCATGCAGCCCTAATATGATGTGTGACATCATCGTCGATATCGCCACTACTTTGGATGATGGACCCCAGATACTCAGTTTTCCCTTTTGGGGATAGGTTGAGTGGCAAGCCTCACATCACTGTCTACTTCATCCCTGGCAACACTGAATTTGCACTTTAAGTATTCTGTTTTGGTCCTGCTCAGTTTGAATCCTTTGGACTCCAAGGCGTATCTCCAAGCTATCATTAATTTTAGTTTGAGTCTCATCAATCAGGACTATGTCATCTGCAAATAGCATACACCATGGAACCTCCTCTTGGATAGATCGCGTCAGCTCATCCATCACCAAGGCGAACAAGAAAGGGCTCAACACAGATCCTTGATGGAGTCCCATCTCAACAGGAAAATACTCCGAGTCTCCTCCCACCGTTCTTATCCTAGTTTTGGCTCCGTCATACATGTCCTTAATTGTCTTGATATATGCTATTGGGACACCTTTAACCTCTAGACACCTCCAGAGGATATCCCTTGGAACCTTGTCATAAGCCTTCTCGAGATCAATGAACACCATATGAAGGTCCTTCTTTCTTTCTCTATATTTCTCCACTAATCTTCGAAAAAGATGAATTGCTTCCGCAGTCGACCGCCCCGGCATGAATCCAAACTGATTCTCCAAAATAGATACTACTCTTCTCAGCCTCATCTCCACCACTCTCTCCCAGACCTTCATCGTGTGATTCAGCAACTTGATGCCCCTGTAATTGTTATAGTTTTGAATATCCCCTTTGTTGTTGTACAATGAAACCCATTGTACTCCTCCTCCATTCATTAGGTATCTTGGCAGTCTTCATAATAGCATTGAACAGTCTAGTCAACCACTCTATGCCATCCTTGATCGTGTTTTTCCAAATATCTACCAGGATCTCATCAGGTCCGATTGCCCTCCCTCTCTTTATCATACTAATAGCCCTTCTAACCTCTTCAACTCTGAACCGCCTGCAATAACCAAAATCACGATTACTTTCGGAGTGCGCCAACTATCTCTATCTCCTTTTTCATTTAAGAGTTTATGAAAGTAAGCTTGACACCTTAGTTTATGAAACTTGCTACTAGTTTGATGCTCTGTGATTTTCATGCTCTCTCTTAGTTGGCATTATCTCCATGACTATTCCAATTTGGAAGAGCATTCCCTAGTGTAGATTAACCCACAACATTATATTCCTAACATGCTTCAACATCAGTAATTTGTTGCTCAACACTAAATGGAAGGAGAGCAAGGCTCCAATAAGCATGTCAATTTTTGTCAAAAGGCTCCCTATGTGACATCAAGTGTGACCTTGGAGGTGTTCTTATATTCTTTGATATGGGGACCTGCAACAACCTATTCAATTTAGGGAAAATAAGTTTTAAATTGATGTAATTAACGATAAAGTTAGACACACGATGGCCTATAACCATTCTCGATTTGGTGCCTTGAGATGTTAATGACCGGGCAAAAGATGAACTATTTGAAATTATGTCTCTTTAAGAGAAGTTTGTGACAGCTGGAAAATAAACAGTGTGTGTTTGACCATCCTTGGCAACAGACCTGAAAACAAAATCTGGATGATGGGACGTAGCGAGATTAGATATGTGGTCACAAGTGCTTTATTCATTGCAAGGGAATCACCAAAAAAAACTTAAAATTATGTGAAGGCTCCTTTAAACTGCTTGATTGCGTCACATTTCTATTTAGTTTTCTGTCTGAGGAGCATGAATTGGATTTCTCCGGTTATGTTTTGGAAGGATGGTTGAAGTTTGAATTGGATCTCTCCATCAATGTGTCAAATCCTATCCGTAGATTCTTCAGATCAATGATTTTTCATTCTCTTCTTTACATTTAAGTATAGTGTTTTCATATTCTGTAACTTTGTTCCAATCTGCATGCTTTCCTTTCACAGTTGCTTCTGAAAATGAGAGTGCAGCATCTGAATCTAAGGTTGCTAAGGAGACTATCGACTTCAAGGCACTTAAACGAGTTGATCATATTCTTGCTTCCCTACAACGCAAGGTAACTTAATGTCTTAGTATAGTGTGTCTTGATGGTGCTTTTGACCTCGGCTGGCTCATGTGCATAACCTCTTTGTCCGGGGGGTTGATATGATGATTTGTTATGTTTACTTAAAGTTTAAGATTTCATTCATACTGTATGCTATGTTGCTAGGACTCTTCAAAAATGTCAATACGTGTGTAGCAGATCTTCCAAAAGTAGTGCATTTTTGGAGGATCCAATACGGGTGCAACAATATTTTTGAAGAGTTTTTGCAACATAAATTTTATGTGATAATTTTTGAAAGTTTGTGTTGATGCAAGAGAAGCATCTAAAAGTGACAATTAATCTCTTGCAGCTACCAGCAGTACCTCCGCCCCCACCTTTTCCAGAAGGTTATGCTCCATCTTCCACAGCAGAAACCTCTGAAAATGAGCAAGCAGAAAGCCAGTTGCCTCCAGTTGATCCCATTATCGATCAAGGTCCGTCTAAGAGAATGAAAGTATGATGCAGAGATTATCTAAGCATTCGATGGTCAGATATGATCCATGTTGAGGATATATAAATTATTCATCTATGATCATATGAATTTATATGAAAATACATGATTTATTCAAACTATGTTTTTTTCCTACCAAATAGGTTTTAATGATGTCATGATCCAAACTAAATCCTAGATGTGACACGACGAATAGGATGGAAGGTAAGTCTTAAATCAATATCATCATAGTAATGACCATCAGAGAAACAACATAAGGGAACAAAGCAAAACATTTACCATTTGGATAGGGCATAGGAAAGCAAGTCCAAATGAAACTCATAATGGATGCACTTTTGAAATCCTCGAATGATATTGAGCGGACTGAAAACTGGACTAGCCTCGAGCATGGAAAAAGTCGTCGACGAGTATGGAGAATATGTTATATAAATCATAAATCATGAAATGTGATAATACCAATGCAATATTCTGATTCTCGTTAGACCTCATTGATCGTCTAGCAATGCTTTGTGCCACTCCCATCTTATCACAACAAAAAATCGATAATTTCATCCCAAACCTATTATTTGTGTCTTAGATGGTAAATAATTGTGTTGACAATATAAATCGGATTAGAGCATCAAATAGTAGTAATGTTAATGCTTGAAATGAAAAAATATATCTTTGATCGTATTTAAGGAATTATTTTAAAATCTGGTTGTGTATATACCATCAATTTCTGCAAAAAGAAAGATGTGGAATGCAAGTTATGTTCGTTTGTTACAGTGATGAAAAAACTTTTTAAGTGCTATAAATTAAGTGATGAGGAATAAATCCTCTTAAATTTTGTAATTAAGTGATGCATATACAAACACTAGTAAACGCAGTGCCCGGGCCAATTAAATATGATTAATTATTTTTACGCTCTTATTCATATGATCGAAATATTTTGATTGGGCCTTATGTAATTGGGGAGGAGGAGAAGCAGGCAACTCTAGTTGAAGCACTTAAAAAATATAAAATTAAGTAACTGAAAAAGGCACGTCAAAGTAAGCGAAATATTTTGATTGGGCCACATGTAATAAAGGAGGAGGAGAAGCAACTAAAGGAATGTAATTAAATAGCTGAAGCAGGTATGTTAAAGTTGACGAGGTAGTTTGATTGGTCCATATGTAAATTGTAATAAAGAAGGAGAAGAAGCGGGCATCTCAAACAAGCAGCTGAAGCAAGCATGTCGTCCAACAGCTGGCTGCAGCTTTCGTAGCTTCTTTCTTATTAGAGATAATATTGTAAAATTATAGCTGAAACACCTAAAGAAATATAAAATTAGGTAGTTGAAATAGACACGTCAAAGTCTGCGAAATATTTTGATTCAGCTGCATGTAATAAAGGAGGAGGAGAAGCAACTAAAAGAATATAATTAAGCAGCTGAAGTAGGCACGTCAAAATTGATGAGGTATTTTGATTGGTCCATATGTAATAGAGGAGAAGGAGAAACAGATATCTCAATCAAGTAGTTGAAGCATACATGTTGTCCAACAGCTTGCTGCTCCAGCAGCTTTCGTAGCATCTTTATTATTAGAGAAAAATATTGTAAAATTATAATCAAAGTACTTAAAAATATAAAATTAAGTAGCTGAAGCAGGTACGTCAAAATCGACGAAATATTTTAATTGAGCTGCATGTAATAAAGGAAGAAGAGAAGCAGGTAGCTCAAGCAAGCAACTGAAGCAGACATATTGTGCAACAGGTGCTTGTTTTAACAATTTTTGTAATCTCTTATTGTTAAGTAGTTGAAACAGGTACATCAAAGTCAATATAATATTTTGATTGGACCGCATATAATAAAGGAATTTATAAATTTTGTATCCTGATCTGGGTGCTTTCCGTGGGATGCCTAATCGCTATGATTCTAATGAATTGTACATGTCTATTTTCGAGTAGTTAAAGCCATTTCAAATTGTTGGAGGTATTTGGTGCCGTACTTTGAAGGAGGCATTGAGATGGATGTGCCATAACAGAGAAAATATAGGTAGAAAGAATAAAGAAAAAACTAATCACGTGGCAAATTTTGATTAGGAAGAAGGTCCATGTGGAAATTTTTTACTGGTTTGAAAAAAGTTGAAAAGTAGGAAAATGAATTCTTTTTCTCCCTGCCCACGTAGGCTTTTGTAATTGATTGGATAGTAGCACTGCATATATCACCATTTATATAGACCCATAGGCATTTTTAATTGGTTTGGTGGTAGTATTGACGTTCATCACATGCTGCATAGTAAAGTCTTACTGGAATTGTTAATTTTTTGGTCGAACTAAATAGAAATAATTAATTAAAATAAAGATAATATTTAATTTGATTATAGAGTTAATCAAACGTGGGCTCATAAATATTTTTTATGGTTTAAGTTATAAATTATTATAACTTATTGTATATTTATGTTAATCTTAAGTAATATATATTTATTTATTTTGTTCTAATTTATGGTTTGCATATAAAATTTTAAGATCAATTATTTCTTTTAGTATATTGTAATATCTTGTTACAAAATTAATGGAAAAAGATCATTTATCAAAAGATAACATTTAATTCGATTACAAAGTTAATCAAATGTGGGTTCATAGATATTTTTTATAATTTAAATTATAAATTATTACAATTTATAGAATATTTTATGTTAATCATAAATTATATATATTTTTTATTTTATTCTAATTTATAATTTGCATGTAAAATTTTAAGATTAATTATTTTTTTTAAGTATATTGTAATATCTTGTTACGAAATTAATGGAAAAGGATCATTTTTCAACTATTAAAAGGGCCTCGATGTTAGGAAAAAGTAAAACAAAAGGACAAATTGGTCAATGCATTAATATTTATAAGTTTTTTTGCAGGTTTTGGCATCGTGGCAAGATGTGAGCTGATTCATGATGTATGATTGTAGCTTTATAGTGTGTAAAATTACAGGAGTACCCTTGATCGTTCAAGAGTACTCACACTTATATATATAAAAATAAAATTACGGTCCAAGGTACTTACACTTATATATAGAAAGTATTTGAAATATTTTTTGTAAAGAATTATTTATCTGATTGTAAAATTGATAACCAAAGCTTTTAAATGCATACTTTAATGAAGAGAGAATTAAATACTATTCTTTAATACGTTTAAAAAATTTGTACATGTTATTTGTTTGAAATATACGCGCGCTCTCTCTCATACTCTCTCACCGTTCGCTAAGCGCTTTTCTGGCAAGGGTTCACAATGCTCTTGTTCGGAAAGCCTTCCACTGACCCGAGTGCTGGCGAACTCTTGCCGGACCGGAGGCCTTAATCTCTGTTCGACGTTTCTATCGGCGCTCGCGTTCTAGTTTACCGATCTGCTTGCTTCCGACCGTTAAAGGGATCTCGTTGCAGATCTGCCATCGATCTCCGACCAGCGAACCTGGTGACTAGTTTACAGAGAATCCGGCGACCAAGTTATATCGTTTCTTCCTTTTACTATTCCTTTCCTGTTTTAGATGTATTGTCCAGTGTAGTACATGTTCCAAAGAAAAGTAATCCTCCGTTGTTGCTTGTTTCTAGTTGCTTGCTGTGTCTTTACTGCCTGGTACTTCATTTTGCAAATACTATATTTGTGCTATATTATTGTATACAGATCCTACTACTTTTGTTGTTGTACATTGTACTGTTAGAGTAGGGTGCTGCCAGATACGGATTTTGTAAATATTGTTGTGTATAGCGCTATATATTGCGTGCATGCTGCTGTATATTGTTATGATTTTTGCGTATATCTGTGTATATCTCTATATATCGCTGTGATAAATGTTTGTATATTGAGGTATATTGTTGAACCTGTTGTAGTTGTTGCGGCTTAGAGAGCTAATAGTTTTCGTTTAGTGGCGTTAAGATCTCATGGTGGACTAGGGTCATGTCTTTAGATGGGGTCAGGGGTGAGGGGTAAGGGGTGTGTGAGGGGCATGGGTCTATGCAAGTTACGGGTAGCATCGTGGAATATAGGGTCGTTATCGGGGAAGTCCATAGAATTAGTAAAAAGTTTTAGACGGAGGCATATTAATATAGCGTGTGTCCAGGAGACTAGGTGGGTGGGCACTAAGGCTCGGGACGTGGATGGGTTTAAGCTGTGGTACTCGAGTGGTTCTAGGAGTAGAAATGGTGTAGGTATCTTAGTAGACGAGAATCTCAGGAATTTCGTGGTCGAGGTTAGGAGAGTTAATGATAGGTTGATGTTTATAAAACTCGTGGTGGGAAGACAGGTTGTGAACGTTGTTAGCGCTTATGCGCCCCAAATAGGTCTAGATGGGGAAGTCAAAAGGCGCTTTTAGGAGGAGCTAGATGAGGTTGTGAGTGGTATCCCGGTGATTAAAAATCTTCATTGGGGGAGACTTTAATGGACATATCGAGGCGACTAATAGAAGTTTTGAAGATGTTCATGGAGGCTTTGGTTTTGGGGAGAGGAATGAAAGTGGGACGTCTCTCTTGAATTTTGTGAAAGCCTTTGAGTTAGTGATTGCTAACTCATGTTTTCCGAAGAGGGAATGCCACTTGATTACTTTTCGTAGTTCAATAGCTAAGACTCAGTTAGATTACCTTCTTGTCCGTAAGGGTGACAGAAGTCTTTATAAGAATTGCAAGGTTATTCTGAGTGAAAATGTTTTCACTCAACATCGGCTTTTAGTGTTGGATGTGGAGATCAAAAGGGAACAGAAGAAGAAGGTCTTGTATGCACAACCTAGGATTCAGTGGAGAGGCCTTACACCTGTCTATTCTTACGAGATGGAAGAAAAGTTGAGAAACCTTAAGGCGTGGTGTAGTGAAGGTAATGCAAACGATATGTGGGACACTACTGCTGGCTACATCAGGAAGGTAGCTACAGAGGTTCTAGGGGTTTCGAGATAACCTCTTGGTGGTCGTAAAGGTGATTGGTGGTGGAATGAGGAAGTTCAGGGTAAAGTTAAAGATAAGAAGGTCGCTTACAAAGAGTGGTTAGAATGTAGGGATGACGATGAATAGCAAAAATGTAAGGTTATTTATAAGAAGGCCAAGTCAAAAGCCAAGTCGGTGGTGATAAAGGCTAAGTCAGCAGCTTTTGAGTGCCTGTATGAGGATCTAAGTGATAAAGATGGGGACAAAAGATTGTATAGGCTCGCTAAAGTAAGAGAAAGGAAAGCTCGCGACTTGGACTTAGCGAAATGCATCAAGGATAAGGCGGGCGAGGTATTAGTGGATGACATTTCTATTAAATTACGGTGGTAAAATTACTTTCATAAACTCTTAAATGAAAAAGGGTATAGAGTTATCGAGCTGGATAAATTGGCATACCTCAAGGACCATCGTGTTTTTGGGGAGGGCAACCCGTTCGAAGTGGAGGAGGTAAAATGGGCTATGAGTAGGATGAAGAGGGATCGGACCCGATGAGATCTCGATGGATTTTTGTAAAAACATGAGCAAGGATGACATAGAGTGGTTGACTAGACTGTTCAATGTTATTAAGGAGACTGCCAAGAAATCTGGGAAATATAGGGCGGAGTACAATGGTTCCAGTGTACAAGAACAAGGGAGATATTCAAAATTGCAACAATTACAAGGGTATCAAATTGTTAAGCCACACAATGAAGTTTTAGGGGATCTCGAGAAGGCGTATGACAAAGTCCCAAGGGATGTCTTATGGAGGTGTTTAGAGGCGAAAGGTATCCCTCTGACATATATCAGGGCGATTAAAGACATATACGATGGAGTCACAACTCGGTTAAGAACGGTGGGAGGAGACTCCGACTATTTTTCTGTTGAGATGGGACTCCATCAGGGTTCTGCACTGAGCCCTTTCTTTTTTGCTATGGTAATAGACGAGCTGACACGGTCTTTAAAGGAAAAGGTACCTTGGTGTATGCTATTTGCAGATGACATAGCTAAATTTAGTGAAAGATTGAAGGCTTGGAGACACGCCTTGGAGTCCAAAGGATTCAAATTGAGTAGGATCAAAATTGAATACTTGGAGTACAAATTCAGCGTTGAGAGGGAGGAAGCTAACTCTGAAGTGAGGATTGCCACTCAACCTATCCCCAAAAAGGAAAGGTTTAAGTATCTAGGGTCCATCATCCAGAGTAGTGGCGATATCAAGGATGACGTCACACATCATATTGGGGCAGCATGGACAAATAGAGGCTTGCTTCTGGAGTATTGTGTGATAAAAAGATACCACCTAAACTTAAAGGTCAGTTCTATCGAGTGGTGGTTAGACCAACGCTGTTATATGAGGTGGAGTGTTGGCAATTAAAAATATTCATGTTCAGAAGATGCATGTCGTAGAGATGAGGATGCTGAGATGGATGTGCGGACACTCCAGGAGTGACAAGGTTAAGAATGAGACTATTCAGGAGAAATTAGAGGTGGCCCCAATGGGCGACAAGATGAGGGAAGCGAGACTGCATTGGTTTGGACACGTGCAGAGAAGGAGTATTGATGTTTCTGTTAGGAGGTGCGAGACACTGGTAGTGGAAACAACTAGGAGGAGTAGAGGTAGACTGAAGAAGTACTAGGGGGAGGTGATCAAACATGACATGGCGGAGCTCGACCTCACTGAGGACATGGACTTAGATAGAAACAAGTGGAGGTTGCGAATTAGAGTAGCAGGTTAAGCTCTTTTTCTTCCTCTTCTCTCCCTTGTCTTCTTCTTTCTCTTCTCTTCCTTGTTTTCTTCTTCCTCTTTTCCTTTGTCTTCTTCTTAATATCATTAGTATCACTCTTTTTATTATTACTATTATTATTAGTAGTAGTATTACCATTATTTTTTTATTTTTTTTGTCATTATCTGGCGTCTATGTGTTAGTTTTATTATATTTACATACTTTCATGTGCAACTTTTTGCTAGTCGCTTCTGCTGTTCCTTTCCCTCTCCCTACTTTCCATTTTTGTCATATCTAGTACTTTCTGCTTATGGGTTTTGAGATGAGGATTTTAGGAAACAACCTTTCTACTTCTATGAGGTAGTGGTAAGATCTGCGTACAATATACCCTCCCCAGACCCCACTTGTGGAATTTCACTGGGTATGTTGTTGTTGTTTTTTGTTTAAAATGAATAAAAAGCTAAAAAAAAATTAGAAAAAAGCTAAACTGAAAATGATGACTTTAGAGGCATGCCGCATGAGCATCCTTGCATTCAGCTCTTTATATATATTACATAATTTAAGGCTCGTGTTATGAGCTCAACATTTCAATAGATAGCTTAAATATATTTTTTCATAATATATTTAAATGCTCAGATGATATAAACGTATCGTTTACAGTTAAATTTGCCCTTCCATCAATCTCGAATGGAGTCAAAGATTGACTATTTTTTGGCTTTAGAGTATGATGGAATAAAACAAAATGACTCTTTAAATTGTCTGCGCTTCTTTCATTTGTAAAGTAGCAGTTAGTCAATGCAACTTTCGACACTCCTCATGGGTCATCTGGAAACAGCCGCTTTATGTTTTTAAACAT
>JAOTQJ010000011.1:16555034-16583524 GCA_025642045.1 Solanum sejunctum | reverse complement strand
TGGAATTACGGATTTCAAATTTGTGGTCGAATTGGGAACAAATTTGCATATGGCTATATATTGAATTGTTGTCATGTTTTGTGTTTATTTGTCATGGAAATAGTCTTTATGGGGTGACGGAGGTGTTAGAAAACTATTCAAAAGATTACATGAACGTTAACTTGAATTGGAGTCCCGTCGAAGGTATAATGTTATGCTTTAATGTTGGGGGTTTGCGCTGGGCATTGGGGTGATGTATTATGATTTTTGAAGTATATCGAAAGGCTTGAATATGGTAGATATAAGTTTGAATCACTACTGCCCTATTTTACTATTTACGTCGCAATAGAGATTTGTGGCGTTTTGATGTTGTGGTAGTATTGGAAAAGGTTTATTGATGTTATGGGTTGTTGTTGTTGTTGATTGATTATTTGAGCCGAGTTGAATTCTCAGGGCGGCGTATTTTAAGGGGAAATGCTGCCGAAATTTTTATAACATTTAGATCTAAAAAGTTAGGAATTAAGGTGCTATATAGATATTAATTGTTGGCGTTATTATAATTGTATAGACATTGAACGCCCGGAAGTCTAAGTTTATATTGACCTTACGTTGGAGCTAGTTGGCAAGTGAAATTGAGGTATGTAAAGATTTTCTACCCTTTCGCATGAATTAGTAAGATCATTCAACGTTGTACATTTGAAAAGTCCCTTTCCTGTACAATTTGGGTTTGAAAGTAATCTATGTTCATTTTTAACCAATCTTACGATAAATTTACTTCATCTTAAATTTTTGAGTTTTGAACCCATAAATAATGTTCGTTTGACCGGAATTAGAGAGTTGGAAAGTTATAAGTTTAATTTGTTCCGGAATTACCTCTAAATGTGAATTTGAGCAATTTTGGCAAAATCTCAGAAAAGAATAACTACTTGATTTCAAAAGTGGACATTGTGCATATTGCCAAGTGTTTGAAACTAGTTTTATGCATATGAAACTCACGACTCTGTTCGTGCCCTTTTGGCCCCGTTCACTGGTTCTCGGGCCAATTATTTGGTGCACATGTATAATTATATGTATATATGTATCTATATTCTGAAGTACGTTGGATATGGCGGGTCGGTTTGCCCATGGGCCGGCTTTGCTTAGCTTGGAGACATAAGGAGCTGGGCTTGGGATGGCATCATGATGTGTGAGTGTTGGGCCAAGTTCGCCCCGGCTTAGGAGAGTGCGTGGCACTGTCGCCTCAGCTCAATAAACGGGCATGATGACCTTTATGCATTATGATACGTGAATGCTTGGCGTTGTCGCCCTGGTTCACCTATCCCATGACGTGAGTGCTTGGCCATTTTTTGCCTCGGCTCACCTATGTTGCAGTTGGGATTTGTGTTGGAGATTTTGGATATTTGAAACTTCTGGTGTTATGCTATGGTATGGCGTGAGTTTGGAGGTCGACATCATTTCCATCCGATGTGCATTATTTTGATGTTTGAATAAATAAATATTTTGATATTTACATACAGGTTTGACTTCTATATTTTCTTATTCGGATTATTACTCTCACGTACATTCTGGACTTTCCGCTTTACATACTTGGTACGCATTTCGTATTGACCCCCTCCTTTCGGGGGCTGCATTCATGCCCGCAAGTACAAAAGAACAGGTTAGAGGGCCATTTTCTTAGGATCCTCGCCTATCATTGAAGTTCTCCCTTGCCTCAGGTGCAGTCTGTTAGTATATACATATTTTCTTATTTCCTGTACTTTGCATTTGGTATATATTCTAGGGTATGACGGGGCCCTGTCCCGTCTTATGATCCAGTTTGTGTGTCTAGAGGTCTGTGGATACATGTGGGTGTGGGAACTGTGTTGCGGTGACATCATTTGTATGACATGTTTTTTGGGCAGTTCTGCCGCAGCGGTGACCTTGTCGACCCGCATATATATATATATATATATTCATATAGTGATGTTTGCTATTGCTGGGTTTGTTGTTTGCAGGTGAGGCTAGTCAATAAAACAAAGGAAACTCTATCAAAATTTTGAGAAATTCCTTAGTTATTGTGAATGGAAATCCGATTTAATATATGTCTAGGTTCTCGACCGGCACTAATCATGGCCCCGAGGTTGGGTTGTGACACATTGACTCCAAAAATGCCAATCGACTATCAAGAATGAGATATACTCCTCAAAAGTAGTCAATTGATACCCATATTGATAGGAATTAGGTTCGGGGGCAAAATGATCAAAAATTAGGTTATTTTTAAAAAATTTCAAATCTAGAAATTAAACTCAAAATCAGGTTCTACACGAAAAATGATGTTTATGGGTAAATTCTATAAAATATGAATAGAAATCGAGGGAGAAACTATATTTTAAAGTTTGAATTATGTTCTTTAAAATTTATAAAAATTGGAGAGTTAAAACCAAAATTTCAAGTCAAAATCACAATTTAAATACTGAAAATTAAAGATTTAGTGCTTAGGTTTCTTACCAAAAAGAAAATCTATGAAAAAACTCACTTAAAATCGCGTCTCCAAGCTTTTATAACTTAAATATGGAAGAAAATGGTGGAGTAGTCAAAAGGGGGGAGAAAGAGGATATTTTTAGCAATAAAAAAAATAAAAATGGTTGTTGACCAAGTTGGACCTGTGTTGACCATAATGACTGCGGTCAACTTACACTTTAACCTTCAAAACAATGTTTGGCCCTCGAAACTCATCTACAATCCTATAAATATGAACTAATAGTGCAAATTGATCAGAAAATATATTTTGGAATCAATGAAATCATCATAAATCAAATCTGAAATCTCCTTGACCTGGTGACTCATAACTTGCAATGAAACTAGTTTAGTTCCTCAAATGACCAAATGCCATTGGGACCCCCAAAAATTATGACAATGCCTCTCCTATGCCTAAAATCATCCCCCGAAACCAACGGATCCATCAAAATTTCCAAACTGAGTATCCGAACTCCAGTCATTGACCAAAGTAAAACTTAGTCCATTTTAAACTAACTTTTCCAACTTTGGACCTAATTTCTACATGCAGACTTCGAATCTAAAATTTACTTTGAATGATATAACATTCACTTTTTGCACAACTTAATCTTCCAAAATACACAAATTCAGATTATACCTTTTGTATCCACAATACACCTATAACACTCGTAATTCATCCTAACTAGTCTGAGTAGATATCCAGAGAGAACTGGGAAAAATGACTATGAAAAGTCACTAGAGGAAACCACAATGGGTCATCTACAGCTGTAGATGAGGCCTCATAGGTGACCATGTGACTTAGTGAAATTTTTCTAAGTCTGAGGTCCATGTACAAGCAATTATATAGACCGTACATCATTCTATGACCCGTGGAATAAGTTTTGTGACTTGATGACTCTAAATCAACTTTCCTAGATATTTGAATGACAAGTTACCAGACGATCTATCATCATATTTATGGCTCGTGAAATGGGTTTCGTAGCTTGAAGTTCTAGAAACCATGATTTATAAAACTTCTAGTAACCCAAATTTTGGCCACTTCTAGCTACTAACGGTCACTTACGGCCCAGGAGTGGAATTACAACCCATAAACGGGATCTCGTGGATCCTCTCAATAGTTTTAAAAAGGGTTTTTTCATCCTTTCCCTATTTTTTAATTAAAACTTACAATGTTTTGGACAAGCTTTAGACCCCTTATTAGTGTCCTAAGGGTATTACTCCTCATTAAACACTTAGAGACCTTGAGACCATCGAAGAAGGGAGAAAAGCAAGGGTTTTGAGTTCAAGCTTGAGGATCGTCAGAAGGTTTATCATTCTTCATAATTTCAGGTATGTAAGGCTTCCTAAATCGTAGGACTGAGTCCGTCCACGTGCCCTCTCATTTACTTGAGTTGAGTTTATATATAAGAGTTGAGTATGGAAAATCCCATGATTCTGATATTTGAGTTATTTGCAATTATTTTGAGTCTTTATGCATATTTATGAATGAGTCAATGAGTTAAGTGACGGTCATATGAAATTAGAGTATACAAATTTGCATTCAATATTATGAACTTTGAATTGCATCATTTTATATAATCCTTGTTATATTGATCGGATTATGACCATGACTGTGATTGTCTGAGTTGCGTAAATTGAGTATGATTCAGCAGGAGGAGCATATTACCTATATATGTGCATATTTAATGAGCATCTTATTTTCCTTATGTAATGAGCATGATTGAGAGGAGTCTAAATGACCATTTGAGTTGAGTTAGAGTGTCGAATTCATGCATGATTGATGATCTAAATTGGTTGAATTATTAAGTGATTGAGTTGAGTTGAGTTGATTGGAGAAAAATCCAAATAGATGATATTTGAGTTGATTTGGCATGAGCATATGTTAGTTTTGGAAGTAGTATTGAGCACCAATATAGGAGCAAGTAGTTAACTACTCTAACCCATAAACTACGTTGCCAGGGTAGGATAGTTGCACCATTAATTTGGGTGACTTATGTCCCAAAAATATGGACATTTACATTGGATCCAAGGGAGTTTGATCGCCCATTATCTTGGCAAGTTTAGGATGGGCATGGCAATGATGTCACGTACGTTGTGCATTACCTAACAAACGATGGTGAGATTGGATGTCAGTTCAGAGAAACTCTTAAACAACACATGATTAAGCATATATTGTTTTAAATTGGCTTACATAATATTGAGTTTATTTTCAAAGCATGATTTTAAACCTTAAAGTTACATATTTATTGAGTCGAGTTATGAGCTTTTGAGTTGATTTTTTAGTCGAGTTGATTGATTGAGTCTGAGCCTTTACTATTTCCTTGAGCCATTTTACGTACTAGAATATTCCATGTATTGATATCCATTTAGGCCTGCATCATTAAAGATGCATATACAAGTGATAGGGGCCTTCAACAAGCGCACCATTAAAGACCAATTTCTGTTCCAAATTTGGTGGGTCCTCCTTGCTATTAGGAGGAGCCCTTCAATATTTTAATTGAGTATGTTTATTTCTTTGGTCGAAGTAGCCATGGCCTGTCATGGTATAATCTAGATTGTTAGATAGAAGCTTCATAGACATTGAGTAGAGGATTTTTGATTGTTATCTATTTTCCAACTCTTGTTCATTAGAAACTATTACTGATAGAGATTTATTTAATTAATTGATAGTTCTTCTTGAGTATTTTTCCTCTATTTACTATGATGAGACGATGAGGCAAGGTGGTTCTCTTGGGGAATTTGTAATGGTCCTTCAAGTTCCATGCCACACCAAAGGTACCCTATCGAGGCGTGATAATGTCATTACCAACTACACAATTAACTCAAAATAAGGTTCGGGGCAACCAATGGAAGGGCGAAATGATATTTTTATGGAAATTCACAAAAATTGTCATTAAGGCCATTACAGTTTAGATTTTCTTTTACTTTGTTTGAGGTAGTCATAAACTTGTCAATGTAACCATTTTAATAGTTGGTAGACGCTTCATAGACCAGATTGCCAAGTTGTGATTCGATACTGTTTTGGCCTAGTTTCTTTCATACTAGTCTTATTAAGTTGATTTGATCAATTGGTTGTTCTTTGGCCTTTAATTGTTGATTTGGTTATTTATTCCTTTGAGTTATCTCTTGATGGATAAATCTTCCATTGTTATATTGTGATTGAATGAATATATGTAATGAGGCCAAGTGGTTCGCTTGGGGACTAGCTAGCAATAGACTCTAAGTGCTGGTCACGCCAAGGGTACCCTCCCGGAACATGACATCTACCCGTAACTATGGGGTCAGATCGTTACATGAACATTGAAGACTTTAGGAGTATTCTTCAATTCACTATGCACTCAAAAAATGTAGTTCTTGAAGCATGTAAAATGATCAATATACCTCTTTCCTTCATTAAATGTATTTGATCTAGCTTGAAAATGAAGAACATCTATTGTAGCAATATTACAAAAGGGAAATAACAAATTTTTCTCTATTGGAAGGAGAATAACTTGTGCAGACACGAATTATAAAAGGAGCTGAAGAAAATTAAAATATGACAATCATCTAACAAACAAAATTAAATGTGTATGTAAAACTTTTTTGTGTGCATTAAATGTATAATTATAAGTTTGTTTTTTATTAAAATTTCAAACAATTAGAAAAATTACAGCTGTAGTTTTGATTTCACTATCATGTAAATATTTTCTTAACAAAGTAAAGGACATACATATTCCAATTTCCACAAAGTGTGATGAATATGGTGCAGTAATATCAAAATAAAACAAAAAAATTGCGGAATTTGATATTTTGAATAGCAGCATTACTAATATTTCACCAAAAAAAAAAAAGAGTGCATTAAATTATTTTCTTTAGATATATCAGTCAAACACGTATAGATTCCGGAAGCTTAAATTGGAAAAGATATTTAAAATAATTGACACCTAAATTAAACAGGATGGTATATGATAATATTCATTCAATGACCAATTGTTACATTATATATATAATCATAGCTTATAAAGGCATCTTAACTTATAAGTGCATAATTTTCTTTTAATGATTTCTTTAGTTTAGCAAAGATATATGCTATTTATATTAATCACGATTCTATATATAGGTGACTTTAAAATTTTCAATTCAAAGTTAAATATACATTCATAATAGCTAACATTGTAACACTCGATAAAATTATCAAAATACCTCCAGATGAGAGAGGTGCGCATAACACGTCTTCTCAAACTTCGATGATAAATCTGAGGCCGAAAATGCGATCAGCATGAAATATTGTGTGAGAAAATGGTCTTGGTTGATTTTTAAAGTAACTGAATCAAAATATAATTTTTAGATGCTAAAACGCATTCCAGAAAGTGTGCGTGATATGTCCATATCACGGACTTGTCATGGATTCACACTTGGATGTGATTCCAATATTTTCTATGGGATTAGAAAACTCAATCAAAAAATATTTGAAGAAAAAACCCGAAAAGCACCTAGGTCCATGACGTGAATTGGGTATCCCAAGATGATCTTTTCTTTTTAGCTTTTCGTGAGGGGCATTTCAGATTTCTCCTAACCCCTCCTAAACTTAAAACATGATCAATGTAGGTCATTTTTAGCATAAAAAGGATTTTTTAACCCATTCCTAAGCTTTTCTGAACATTCTAACAAAAGACCTAGGGTTAAAGAGAAGAGAGAAGAGCGAGGATTCGAGGAATTCATGCTGAATTCGTGTCAAGTTGATTGTCTACCTTTATTCCAAGTATGTAAAGCTAAACAAAGACATAGAATTATTCTTCCATGTGCCCCTTGATGGAGAGAGATTGATAGATGTATCTATTGAGTCACTATGCATGTTTTTCCATGGATGTTTTCTTGTAAATTATACATCCTATGTATTTTCACATGTCGATGATCATCATAAGCTTGATTTTGCTGATTAAATACTTTTCATGAGTCACTGGATAAACTCTATATGATATTTTATAACAGATGCATAACTAAACCTAGGGAATTGAGTCTAGAGCCTTGATTTTGAAATAATGATTGTGATTGTGATATAAGCATAATGATATGTTGACAAAACTTGATGTTCCCATGAGTATTCATAATTGAACTCTAGAGATTGGTCTAGTTGACTGTCCTCTTAATGACTGGTCTAAGTTCTTTTGAGAGATTGATTGAGAATTGAGTTAATGAGATTGTTGGCATCCAATTTTTACCTTTCACGATATAAATTAATTATTGTGCTTCTTAATTTTAAATAATTTAAAATAATTAGCTTTTGAAAATGTTAAAAAAAATTAAGTGATTTTTGAGGTTTAAATCTTTTAATTTTAATTATGATTATATATATATATATATATTATACATTTATTTCAAGTGCTACATTTTTTATCATTATTTTTTATAATTGTTTTTCAAGAATTTCTCAAATAGATTTTATTGTTATTTTTAATCATTTTCATTTTATTAGTATTTATTTCATAATTAAATTGATTATTTTATAATGATAATACTAAAGAGCTCTTAATTAATTTGTGTTAATTCATCTTGTAACCAAATTATCGATTAATTCAATTTGGTTATGTTCTTGATTGGCCATAATTACAATTTCTAGTGGCCTAATTTTAAATTCATTTACCCATCCATTTAACCCATTTTCAGACCTTTCTAGCCTATTTTGGGCCAATTTCTTGGCCCAAATCACATTAAACCCAACCCAATTACCCTTTTTATATCAACCTACAACAGTTACATACTATACACCTACATACACTCCACGCACCCCTCTTTTTGTTTCGCCCTCACCTCATACTCCTCACGTGCACATTCTCCTTCACTATTCTCCATTCTTGGCGAACAACACCCAACCATTCCCTAACGACTACAAAATAAACCTCAATGTTCCTTCAACAACTTCTCCTCGTACGTGTCTCCTTTCCCTTGCTTTTGGTACAAATCTGTTTCAAAGAATCTGTTAATCAATTTCAGGAATCGCAAGGATTCAAAGATCAAATGATTGTCCAAGAGGACCTCCAATACAATCTATGAAGGAAGAAGAAGAATAGAGAGAATAGAATTTTGGAGAAGAAGACTTGTATATTTCATATATTGAATTCCAGCTATTGATTACAATGTCTCCTTATGTATACCTCTTTGATCCACTTATTCAAATGTTAGAATAAGTTATAATTGTCTCAACTAACTTTTCTCACTTAACTAACTTCTGGACACTAGTAACTAACTTTTGGACATTGGTTACATTCCCACTAATTACATTCCTCAAATTACTGTAATAGTACTCCCCCCACCCCCACAAAAGATCCTTGTCCTCAAGGATCAAAGGATGGAAACCTTGTCTTCAAGATGGTAGGAAACTCCTAGGTGAAAACATCAGCAGGACAACCAGACCACATGACTAGTACTTGAGCAACAACCTCGTTACCTCTCTTAACCATTCTTCTTTGCAACACTAACTCGGGTTTAGGGAAATGGGGGCTTGCTAAATCAATAGTAGGAGCATAAGAGATCTGATAGGGTACTTCATAGCACTTCTTTAAAAGAGACACATGCACGGTAGGGTGTATCTTGACAGAAATAGGCAAAAAAAGAGTAGAAGCAACCAGACCAACTCTTTTTAAGATCTGAGATGGTCCATAATACCTAGCAGCCAACTTGTGGGAGGTAATTGGAGACAGTGGCCTGCTTATAAGGTTGAATTTTGAGATAAACCCAATCACTGACATTAAAATTTTGATTACTTCTATAAGAGTCAGCCTGTTGTTTCACTATTAGTTAAGCTCTACAAGGTGATGTTTAATGAGTTGCAACTTTATTTCTCTACTAACTAAAATACAATCAAACTCAGATTAAGATGATTCTCCGGGAAGGTAAGGCAAGTGGAGAGGGGATGGTCTCCCATACAAGGCCTCACAAGGGGTGGTCTAGATAGTTGAGTGGTATGAAGTATTATACCAATACTCAGCACTAGACAGATAACTAAACCAATTTAAGGCATCATCATAACAGTAGCATCTCAAATATGTCTCCAAGAATCTATTGAACACTTCCATTTGCCCATCTGATTGAGGATGATAAGAAGTACAAGTGTTAAGTTGTACTTGTAAGGACCCAAACTTTGTATGACCTTAGTGGTGCTTTTAATTTGGTTCTGAAAGATTTTTGATAAAGGTGACACCTTATGAACACCTTCATGGGCCATCTGAGACCCCCCGTGAATCAGTTTATACTCCTTTATTACAACCCTTTCTTATTCTACCACTTAGCTTCTTATTCTTTCATCCAAAACGCTTTCCCAATCCTCATTTCAAGCTCTAGTCGAAGGATCTCCATGTAGCATTCAAGACTATGCTAAATTCACTTTCAAGTGCTCAATTCAAGATTATTTATTTGGTTTAGGGTCATCATGGGCCTCCTTCATCAAGCCAAGTTCAAAGGCATTACATTAGCTAAGCTTTTCACATGAACTGATAGAAGGGTCAATTTTAATTGGTCATATCTATTAGCACAAAAATAACTAGGTGGTCCACGACCTATCAAATTAGAGCTCTTTGAATTATATTTCCAATGCATCCCATTTTACCTAATGTCAAGTTCTGATCAGAAAGTTATGCCTATTTTTGTAGAACTCGTCTATGCAGGGGTATATGCAGATTTTTAAATTTCATGTTATTATTGGATCTTATGTAATTTTGGGTTATTCTAAGGGTAGTTTATAATCTTTTCACCTATCCTAGACCCCTAAATTAGCTAATACTCTCATTAAAAAACACTCATTCTCTAGAATTCAATTTCTAAAATTCTCTTCAAGTCTCATCTTCAAGATTCAAGCAAAGATTCAATAGGGGTTTCAACTTCAAGCTAAATTCTTCTCAAATTTATCTTCTTAAGCTAGGTATGTGGGTTTTAATTCTTGATACCTTTCAACCAAGAAGATCCAAAACTATTTTTACTTGAATTTCATGAAATTTTGCTTACTTTAAATATGAGTTTTGCAAATTCTTGTTTGATAAATTCAATTGAAGTATGGGTTATGCTTTATTGATGATTTTAAGTTGATTTAAGCCGAAAATTGTTGGAGTGCATTATTATTATGAAGAATTGATTGTGCATTGTTCCTTTAAAGTTTGATTTAAGTATGGATAATCTAAATTGTGATTTGAATATTGATTTTACTTATGGATGTACTTGAATTTCATATTAAATTGTTCATTTAAGATTGAATCTATATTACCCATGGGATTTTCACATCATTCATGGCATATGCATTCATGAGCATTAAATTATATTAGAATTATGAAGTGGGTTAAGCCTAATTATGTTTATATATGTGATTTTGATAAGATTATGGTTATGATAAGAATGTGATCACATAAATATCTATGGCTCTTTGAACATTTTGGATGCTTGCACCATCTAGTATATGTGAATGAGATATTCCTATGCCTGAGTATCATAATTATTAACTATGATTTGGTTTTTGATCCCAAGTAAGAATGATTGTGAAATGTCTTCGGCTTTTAAGCCTAAATGTGCATTGAAATGATTTGAAATGACTAATGCCTCTTTTAAAAGCATGTATATGTACATGTACTCTTGTGGGATATTGACTTATCACCAATGAGATTAGAGGCATCTGGGCTATCCCTAAGGGTCCTCTTCCTTTCTCTTGAACTATGTCCCAGCATAGGTATTGAGATATGAGCCTCCTCCCATTAGCTGAGACATTACCCACTAGAAAGATTTGAGGCTCATCCCATTAATTGAGGCATGACCCACTAAAAATATTGTGAAAATCCTACTTTAAATGGGAGGCCCGTAAGGAAAGTTACTTCCCTGAAATGGGAGGCCTGTAAGGAGAAGTATAGTTTACCTTTACTAAGTAGACCACCTTTTTTTCGGTGTAGAGATAACATTGGGATTATAAGTAATAACTATCTTTGTCTTACTCATGTCGGTTGAGGTCACATCCCCACTTTACATGAGCATTATTGCATTTCATGTCTCATGGATTTCATGTCATATTGTTATATTACTCTTCCTTGCTATATATCTTTTTAGAAATTATGTGTCCTTGTCATCTAACATTTAAACGCAGGTTTGATAAATCATATGCACATGCCCACATACTTAGTACATTCAAACGTGCGACAATCCACCATTTCTCTACCTTATGATGCTTTTACGTATGTTATCTTTACATTGAGGGTGAGGCCGGGACATGTCTTGGCCCCCGTCCCATCTTATGACTAGAGGGATTGTTGGACATCTTCAGGACTCCTGTCCGAATATGTGCTATGTGTTGTGTTTGGAGTTTATAGTTATTGTTATCTATTGGATATGCCTATTATGCATTAATTATGAGAATTATGATAAGTATGTGTGTTTTGATATGTAAATGTGGAAGATCCAAAGTCCCATATTGCTCCCATAGAGTGAGTCATACTTACCTGCCCCCTAGTTCTAATGTGCTATGTTCTATGTGAATCCATGTTAATCCTTATCCTTATGATATCCCCATAGGACGAGCCCTACTTTCCCATTCTTTAGACCTATGTGTTTACTTTCTTTAATACACTTCCAAACCGATGATGTGAATGTGGATACTTTTAGGCTCATTTAGGGATTCTCGGGTTTTCATTTGCCATATCACTTCTAGACCCTAGGTTTGGGTCATAACAGAGATGGTATCAGAGCACTAGGTTTATAAATGGTCCTCAGCGTCCAGTATGTCGCGTTAAGTAGAGTGTGATTCATGGGTGTGAAGCATGCAACATCTATGCGTAGGAGGTTACAAGGCATTTTATGAAATATTTCCTTTTTTTCATGATTTTTATCGTGCCATAGAACATGTCTTAAGAATTCTTATCTCCATCCCACCCTACCAAATAGGGAGAGTTCCTATGGGCTTATAATGCAATCCAAGCAAGGAAGATGTTGGAGCTAATATTATAGATGAGGTCAAAAGGGAGTTGGTGAAAGATGTGCATTGTTTGACAAGCTTGTTCCTTCAGATACTCGAAGTTTTCTTGGGTTGGCTAGTTATGATGGAAGGTTTGTCTAAGGTTCTCATATAATGCATCTCCATTGACCAAGTTAACTCAAAATAAGGCCAAGTTGCTGGTTGGATGTGTATGAGAAGAGTTTTTAGACATGGAAAGATCGAATTACATCGACTCCTTTTTTGACTTTAATAGTTAGGTTAGATGGGTTGGTGGTGTATTGTGATGTTTCTCAGATTGAGTTAGGTTGTGTACTTATGCAATATATTAAGGGTACAGCTTATGCATCTAGGCAATTGAAGATGCATGAGCAAAATTACCCAACTCATGATCTTGAGTTAGCGGCGGTGGTGTTTGTCTTGATGATTTGGAGGCACTATTTGTATAAGGTGCATCTTCATGTTTTCACTGACCACGAGAGTTTGAAATGTGTGTTCACTCAAGGAATCTTAACTTAAGATGAAGGAGATAGTTGCAACTCCGTAAGGACTATGACATGAGAGTATAATATCATCCCGATAGGACAAATGTTGTAGTTGATACTCTTAGTAGGCTGTCCAGAGGAAGTGTGGATCATGTTGATGAAGGGAAGAAAGATTTGGCAAGAGATGTTCACTATTTGGCTAGATTTGTTGTTAGGTTGCCCGACTCTAATGATAGTGTATTCATGTTCAGAATAGGGCTGAATCTTCTATGATTGTTGATGTTGAGGCTAAGCAAGACCTAGATATGCCATGGGCTTAGTTAAAAAAGTTGGTTACCAAAAAAAAGATAAGGGTTTTCTCTCGGGGGGAGATGGTGTAATTCTATACCAAGATCAATTATTTGTTTCAGATGTTGATGGTCTAAGAGAGGTGATCATGAGTGAGGCCCACAACTCTCTTTATTCTATACATTTAGGATCCAACAAGATATATCGAGATTTAGTGAAAAGGTATGTTGGCATGGTATTAGGAAGGACATAAATAGATTTGTATCCAAACGCTTTGATTGCCAACAAAGGAAGGTAGAACATCAAAGGCCCGATTGTTTGGCCCAAAAAATTGAAATTCCTACTTGAAATGAGAGAATGAAAATGTGGAATTTATGATTGGGTTTCCCCGTATCTGAAGCAATTTGACACCATATGGGTATTTGTTAGAAGAATGACCAAATCGCCTTTGTTTTTGTTGGTTGGTACTACGTTAAATGTTAAGGACAATGTCAAGTTATATATGAGGGAGTAGGTTAGATGGTGGTGTGCCTACTTTTTATTATATCTGATTGTGGTACCCAATTTACTTCTCACTTTTGGAAATCATTTCAAAAAGGGGCTCGACACTAAGGTAAAGTTAAGTACCTCTCTTAATCCTCAATCCGTTGGATAAGCCGAGAGGACAATTCAAAACTTGGAGGGCATGTTAGGGACTTATGTGTAAGAATTCAATGGACACTAGGGTGATCATCTACTACTTATTGGGTTTGCTTACAACAATATCTTTCATGCTAGCATTGGTATAGCACTGTTTGAGGTTTTACATGGTAAAAGGTGTAGATCTCTAATGGGGTGGTTTGAGTTAGATGAAATGACTTTTATAGCCTCGGATTTAGTGTTAACGGCTATAGAAAGAGTGGAATTGATAAGAGAAAGGTTGAAGTAGGCTCAAAGTCATCAAAAGTCTTATTTAGATGTTATAAAGAGGGATATTAAGTTTCTTGTCGGTGATAGGGTGTATGTGAGGATTTCTCCTATGAAGGGTGTAATGTGAAAGTCATAAAATGTGTTTTAATTATGTCCCCAGTATGTAGGTCCTTATGAGATTGTTGAGCGAATTGAGAATGTGGCCTATAAATTTGATTTGCCTCCGAATTTAAGTTCTATTCATCCAGTTTTCCATGAGTTTATGTTGAGGAAATTGTTTGGTAATCCTAGTACAATTGTGCCTTTGGAAGGTGTTGAGGTTGAGGATAACTTGTCTTAGTTTCGGTTGAAATTTTGGATAAGACAAGTGAAGTGGCTTCGCAACAAGGATATGGCTTTGGTTAAGGTTCTTTAGAGAAATCAACATGTGGAAGGTGCTTCATTGGAAGTGGAATCGAGTATGATGCGATGATATCTCTATCTTTTCTAATCACTCAAGCCTATGGTATTAGGTTCTTCCTATTCCCAATTGTCCTAGTTCTTTAAATCTTGAGTTTCACGCACATGTGCATGAAAATAATTTTTATGATGTTTTGAATAATTTAAATACGCCTTGATATGAGTTTTAAAGGCTTTATGAATTTCAAGTGATGATATATGCATTATATCTTGTGTTTGGATGTTTGATGTTCTAAGTCAAGCCTTTCCAGCCTTGTTCTAGCACATTCGTGGATAAATGCTCCCAAGGGGAAGATGTTGTAAGGACCAGGATTTTGTATGAACTTAATCGTGCTTGAAGTTTGGTTCCAGAAAGTTTTTGACCAAGGAGACACCTTATAAACACCTCCATGGGCCTTGTGACCCCTATATGGGACCCTTCGAATCTGTTTATACTCCTTCATTACAACCCATTCTTATTCTAATGCTTAGCTTCTTATTCGTTCGTTCAAAATGCTTCCCTAATCATCCTTTCAAGCTCTAGTAGAAGGATCTCCATGTAACCTTGAAGCCCATGCTAAATTCACTTTCAAGCCCTTAATCCAAGCTTATTTATTTGGTTTAGGATCATCATGGGCCTCCTTCGTCAGGTTAAGTTCAAAGACATTACATTGGCTAAGCTTTTCACATGAACCAATAGATAGGTCAACTTTAAATGTTTGTATCTCTTAGCACAAAATAACTAGGTAGGCCACGACCTATAAAATTAAAGCTCTTTGAATTAGCTTTCTGACGAATCCATTTTCACCTAATTCCGTGTTTGAATCAAGAAGTTATGCCCATTTTCGTAGAACTCATCTGTGCAAGGGTCTATGCGGATTTTTAAATTCTGTGTCATTAATGGCCTTACGTAATTTTGGGTTATTCTAAGGGACTTTTATAACCTTTTCACCTATCCTACACCCCTAAATCAGCTAATACTCTTTAATTAGAAAACACCTATTGTCTAGAATTCAATTTCTAAAATTCTCCTCAAGTCTTATCTTCAAGATTCAAGCTAAGATTCAATTGGGGTGTCAACTTCAAGCTAAATTCTTCTCAAATTCATCTTCCTAAGCAAGGTATATGGATTTAATTTCTTTGTCCCTTTCAACAAAGAAGACCAAAATTCTTTTTACTTACTTGAATTTCATGAAATTTTGCTTACTTTAAATATGGGTTTTGAGAGTTATTGTTTAATAAATTCAATTGAAGTGTGGGCTATGCTTTATTGATGATTTTAAGTTGATTTAAGTCCAAAATTGATGGATTGCATTACTATTATGACGAATTAATTATGCATTATCCCTTTAAAGTTTGATTTAAGTATGGGTAATCAAAATTGTGATTTGAATATTGATTTTACTTATGGATTTACTTGAATTTCATATTGAATTATTGATTTAAGATTGAATCTACATTACCCCTATTATTCTCCCATCATTCATTGCATATGCATGCATGAGCATTTGATTTTATGAAAATTACGAAGTGGGTTAAGCCAAATTATATTTATGTATATGATTTTGATAAGATTGTAATTATGACAAGAATATGATCACATAAATGTCTATGATATGGCTCTTTGAGAATTTTGGGTGCTTGCACTATCTCATATATGTAAATGAGCTATTCCTATGCATGAGTATCATGATTATGAACTATGATTTGGCTTTTGAGCCCAAGTGCGAATGATTATGAAATGTGTTTGGCTTTTAAGCCTAAATGTTCATTGAAATGATTTGAAATGACTAATGCCTCTTTGAAAGCATGTATATATATAAGTACTCTTGTGGGGTGTTTACTTAGCACCGATGAGATTGGAGGAGTCAGGGCTATCCCCAAGGGTCCTCTTTCTTTCTCTTGAACTATGTGCCAGTATAGGTATTGAGATCTGAGGCTCATCCTATTAGTTGAGGCATGACCCGTTAGAAAGATCTGAGGCTCATCCTATGATTTGAGGCATGACCCGCTATAAATATTGTGAAAATCTTATCTGAAATGAGAGGCACTTCTCCAAAATGGGAGACCCGTAAGGAGAATTACGGGTTACCTTTGGCAAGTAGACCACCTCTTTTCCAGTGTGGAGATAATATCAGAATTCCAAGTAATAGCTCGCTTGATCTTACTCATGTCGGTCGAGGTCATATCCCATTTTATATGAGCATTATTGCATTTCATGCATCATGGATTTTATGACATATTGTTATATTACTCTTCCTTGCCATATATCCTTTTAGATATTATATACCCTTGTCATCTAACATTGAAATACAAGTTTCATAAGTCATATGCATTGCATGTTCGCATACTTAGTGCATTCAAACGTACTAATGCATATTTTTTCCTATTTGATCTAACCATGTAGGGACCTGAGACTATCTTCATCCAATTGGTCGACTAGATTTAATTTGAGATACTTGTTGTGGTGAGTACTATATCTAAGTACAAGCCACCTTTCCTCTACTTTATGATGCTTTTGTTTATGTTATATTTACTTTAAGGGTAAGGCCGAGACATGTCTTGACCCTCGTCCCATCTTATGACTAGAGGCATTATTTGACATCTTGTAGAATCTTGTCCAAATATGTGCTATGTGTTGTATTTGGAGTTTATGATTATTGTTATCCATTGGATATGTCTATTATCCATTGATTATGGGAATTATGATAAGTATGTATGTTTTGATATGGAAATGTGTAAGATCCTAAGTCTGGTATTGCCCCCATCGAGTGTGTCATACTTACCCGCCCCTTAGTTCTTATATGCTATGTGCTATGTGCTATCTGAATCCATGTTAATCCTTATCCCTATGATATTCCCATAGTGTGAGTCCTACTTTTTCATTCCTTAGAACTATATGTTTACTTTCTTTAATACGCTTCCAAACTGGTGATGTGAATATGAATACTTTGAGGCTTGTTTGGAGACTCTCGGGTTCTCATTCGCTATATCACCCCAAGACCCTATGTTTGGGTCACGACGATACTCCTTGTATTGTGAATAGTTCTTACTAGAAAGAACTCAAGGAAACTGCATTCCTATTACTAGTAATGGCACCACATAAGCCATGTAGTTTAACAACAGAATCAAAGAACATCGTAGCCATTGATTGAGCAGTATAAGGGTGTTTAAGAGGAAGGAAATGCTTATACTTACTAAGCATGTCAACCACCTCCAAAGTCACTTCGTACCCATTGAATTTAGGTAAGCCATCAATAAAATCAATGCTAATTTGTGACCAAACCACATCAGCAATAGGAAGAGGCTGTAGTAAGCCGGGATATGCAGTAACATCAAACTTAACCTTTTGTCAAACATCACACCTCTAATTAAATTGCTTAACTTCTGACTTAATATGTTTCTAGTAGAACAAAGTGAGAAGTCCTTTCAGTGTAGCTTCAACTCTTGAATGACCCCGTTAAGAACCAGTAGGCCATAGTTTCATAATCTTAGTTCTAAGATTTTGATCCTTGCCAATAATGATCTTGCTCTTCCTTCTCAGTTGACCTTGGGACCAAGTGAATCATTTATGAGTAGTAGGATCTGCCTGTAAGTCTATAATGAGCTCCTGAAGTTCAGTATTTGAGGACCAACTATCCACTATAGCCTGAAATAAATCAGTAGCAGTGGGAGACACTACTAAAGCCAACAATTCAGAACTAGTAAATCTAGAAAATGCATCAACCACTTTGTTCTCAACTCCATTTTTGTACTCAATAAAATAGTTAAATGGCATCAACTTGGTTAAACACAACAATTGTGAGTTTGTGTATAACTTTTGTTCCACAAAATACTTCAAAGCGTTTTGATTAGTCCTTATAATGAACTTCTGCCCCAACAAGTACAGAGACCACTTAGTAACTGCATAGACAATGGCCAATAACTCCCTGTCATATACTGATAAAGTAACATGCCTTGGAGAGCATGCCTTGGAGATAATGCTTTGCTAATAAAAGCTATTGGATGTCCATCTTGCATAATAACAAAACCAACACCATAACCACCAGCATCAGTTTAAACAATTAAAGTTTTGTTAGCATCAGGTAAAGCTAATATAGGAGCTTGAGTTAAAGTAACCTTCAACTTCAGAAATGGCTCATGAGTTGTGTTGTTCCAGTTAAATCTTTTATTTTTAGGTAAATCAGTAACAGGTGTACATAAAACTTTAAACCCTTGTATAAATCTTCTGTACTACCCAGCCAATCCTTAGAATCCCCTTAATTGCTTAAGTATAGCTGGAAAAGGCCAATTTCTGATAGCGTTGATCTTTAGAGGGTCAGTAAAAGCACCTTCTGTTGTTATAAAGAGAGTATTCAATTCTATGAACACCAAAGAAACATTGCTTTTCTTGGCAAATAGTTGATGCTCCACCATCTTCGAAAGAATAGACCTCAAATGCACTATGTGTTCCTCCATAGTTCTACTATATATAGGTATGTCATCAGAAAATACAAAAACATATTTCCTTAGGAAATTCTAGGAGACAGAGTTAATCGAGCTTTGATATGCAGCTAGGGCATTTGATAAACCAAAAGGCATGACTAAGTATTCATAATGTTTGAAATGTGTCCTTAAAATAGTCTTTAGCACATCCTCCTTAGCCATTCCCAGTTGATGGTAGCCAAATCGTAAGTCTATTTATGAAAATATTTTAGAACCACCTAGTTCATCCAATAGATCTTCTAAAACAGAGATAGGAAACTTATTCTTTATAGTGAATTTATTCAAGTCCCTATAACACATAGTCTCCAAGTTCTATCCTTTTTGCCACCAACACCACTACTGATGCAAAAGGACTGCAACTAGGTTGAATGATCTCTTGATCCATCATTTATTGTATTAGGACCTAAATAATATCCCTTTTTACTGCAAGATATCTATAAGGCTTTTTATTCATTTGTTTAACCCCAGAATTCAACACAATTCTATGATAAAATACACCTCTAGAGGGTGCTAAACAAACAGGTTATTCAAATAATGCAGAAAATTCAACAATACCTCTAGTAGTGCAGGTTCTTCTTCGTAATCCTTTTCAACTTCGACTTCTAATGGATGCCACTTGGTGATATCACTTACTTGAAGAATCACTTGAATCATATAATGCTAAGATTGATTACTTGAGTGTTTGGCCAGTTTCTCAGCATTAGAAGTCAAAACTTGACTGCCAGACCCTCTGAGTAAACGCTTCCTTCCATTGCACTAAAATTCCATTGTTAAGTTTCTAAAATTCAACTTGATATCACCCAATGTTGATAGCCATTAGACCCCCAACACAACTCCACAAGATCCCAAAGATAATAACAGAAAATCATCCTTAAACTCGGTTTCTTGTAGTAACTAGGTAACAGTAGTCATCTTGTCCACTTTTATACTACTATTTTCTACAGCAACCATCTCAAGTTTAATAGGCTTCACTTCACACCCCAACTGCTTGACCAGTTCAGGATCTATGAAATTATAAGAACTTTCTGTGTCAATTAGTATATGTAGCCCATTTTTAAATGATAACCAGTCACCTTCAAGGTTCTAATACCAAGATACCATTTAAGGCATGTTTAGAGATCTCCATGTGCTCCACAAGTGATCCAAACTCTAGTTGTTCATTTTGCATCTCTTGAAATTCTCCACCTTGATCTTTCGTTGAGCCCTACTCTTCTTCCAATTCTTCTACTTCTAACAGGTATAGCGGCTTGAGATTCTTACACTTATGTCCAGGCATGTACTTCTCAGGGCAAAAATAACACAACCCGTTTGCCCTTTTTTCATTCATCTCCTCCATACTCAAAGTTCTTCTGTTTACCTCTTTAGAAAAACTAAGATTATTGGTACCAGGTGTAGGCAACATAGGTTTATTGTTTTCATTCTTTTGGTCCATGAATCTTCTTGTACCCTAATTAGAAACTGGTTGTCTCATAGCAACTAAGTATGCCTTTGTATCCTTGCACTCCTATATACTTGAGATAGAGAAATGGGGTTGCTAATCTTGACAGTAATATTCAACTCAGGTTTCGATCCCCCAATAAAGTAACTAATAGCATTTTCTTATGACAGATTTACTCTTGTTAAATTCTTCTTAAAAATTGCTAGATACTCCCTCACACTGCCCACTTGTTTGATTTTCTTAATTTCTTTCATTGGATCATCAAAATCAGTCCCAAATCGCTCAACTAAAGCCATCACATATTCATTCCAACTGGCTAGTTGTAAATAATGTCTATATCTCATCAAAGACAAATGCCATTGAATGGCTTCCCCTTCCAGTTGCAAGGATGTTACAATCACTTTCTCTTTAGCTGACACCTTTTCCATACAAAAAAGTTTGCTTAATCTTAAACAACCAGAATCTAAGGTCTTCCCCACAAAATTTGAGATACTTCATTCTCGACCATCGATTGAAATTTGACTGATGAAAATGAGAAATGTTACCAGTATTAGGACTCCTCTATCTTTCTCTGTGAACCCATATCCCTTCATTTCGATCAGGGACTTCTTTTTGTCCCCATGGAACAACATTCATTTGATTTTCTCAACCTAATTGACTTCTCAATTCCGTTATCGTGTGACCCAATTTCTCTAGAGATGTAACCTTCCCTGCTAATTTTCCAACCTCTATTACAAGACTCTACATCATTTCTCACAAATCCTCAATTTCTACAGTGGCATTTTCATTGTTTGATTCTCTAGATGCTCTGGTTCGTTTCACCATGGTTGCCAAGGAATGCTTGGCTCTGATATCAATGTTACTCGAATTAAGGAATCGCATGGATTCGAGGATTGAATGATTGTCCAAGAGGAATTCGAGGATACAATCTATGAAGGAAAAGGAAGAACAATAGAGAGAATAGGATTTTGGCGAAGAAGACTTGTATATTTCATATATTGAATTCTAGCTATTGATTACAATGTCTCCTTATGTATACCTATTTGATCTACTTATTCTGACTAACAAAATCTGTTTTACAATTAGTTATAACTGTCTCAACTAAATTTTTCTCACTTAATTAACTTCTGGACTCTAGTGAATAACCTCTGGACACTGGTTATATTCCCACTAATTACATTCCTCAAATTACTGTAACAGAATCACATACATGTCTCAATCACGTCTGCTTTTTTGAAATCAATGACTGAATTCCTCAGTTTGTTGAAGATTTGACAACGGATTGGATATACTCCTTATCTTCTAGATATGGGGAATCAAAATTTGAATTTAAAATTCATAATTCTTTGATTGATTTCCCCATTATGACCCCCAATTTCGTCCATCCCCACCCCCTATCTTGGAACACCAATTTTCCCTATAAATTCCCTTTTTTGGTTCACTATTGAGGGGGAAGGGGATTCTTCACTACCAATACACTAAGTTTTTCATTTGAGAGTTAAGAAAATCTTTCCAGAAAACTCATTCACTTCTAAACGTTTTTGTGTTTGGGAACTTCCGTTTTCGGAACTTGAAGGTACTCAAACAAATTTCGGCTCAAGCTCATCGTCTCAGCTCGCTACTCCCCAAAAGGTAAAAACCTTTCCTTGATTTCGTCCCTTCCTTTTGTTTCTTGTCTTTGTGAGTGGTGATTTGATTTAGTTTTTCATCAAATATGCTGATAGTTGCGTTTTAGCGGCTTAGGGATCTTATATTGTTTAGTTTTCTCTGTCTGATTGCCTTTTGAGAAGGCGAAAAAGCATAAAATGACATTATGAGCTCATGCTTGTTTTATTTTGGTTTGCATTGCTTGTTATATGGCTTTTAAAAAAGAGGTTCTATTTGGATGATAAAAATATGATTTTTAATGCTTTCTAATCCTCAATCTTAGCTTGTTTTGGACTTTTGTTGTGAGCTATGAAATTGTTTTGAACCTTCATTATTACCTTTATGCAGCTTTACATGTTTGTTTGATTGGTTAGCCATTTAGGTTTCTGGGTTGTCTTCTAAGAACAAGGTTTTAGGAATTCACATTTCAGTTACCATATGAAATCCTAAAGTGGATTTTGATCATTGTCTTTTGCTGATTAAAATGCAAATACGTGGCTTAGGTTGTTGCTTCACAAAGCTCTATTGGTCTTGTTCTTATTTTATCTATTTACTTGAGAGGTTTCAATGAGGTTCCTTATGCTTACCTTGTTCTCTGGCCCAATCAATTTTTCGCCTAAGTTAACCAATATCAGTTACACATTGTCATTGCAAATAGACTGTATATGGGACTGATTTGATTCAGTGATTAGCTCAGAATTTGTTTAACTTTTATGTTTGTTTTCGCTCTTTTTAGTTTGTTGTAATTATTAGGTTCATATGGATTCACATATTAAATGTTTAAAAAATCCATCTTGCTATAATTTTGTCATTGGAACTGATTCTAATGGTATGGATTGATGTTTCAGTCACTATGTGAGGTCTTAAATGGGTCTTTTTGATCTCTATTCATGATGGTTGTATCAAAAAATGTTCCTTTCCTTAAATACTATGCTAGGTCTTCAAGTTTTAGTTGTTTGTTTAGTGTCCATGAAAATTGTTCGTCCGTTTAGTGTTTAAATGACTATATCGACCATTTGCTTTGCTTATCTGAGTATCTTCATGTTTATAACCCAAATGAATGACCCTATTTCAGTTTATATAATGCATTTTCTGTTGTTTTAAAATCTCCTTTTGATTATATGTTGAATTTAGATCAAAACATGCTCTTTGGGTCACTATGTGTTGGTTTGTATGCTGATGAGACTTTCTTTGTTTCCAGTTTACTATTATTATTTTTTCTCTTTTTACTAAGAACAAAGTTCTATCGAAAATAATTTTGCTTTGAAATGCATGTTTAGAACGTGTCCAGATTCGATTGTTTATGCATGTTTGAATTATAAATTTACTGTTAGTATAGGTATTAACATGCATATTATTACCTCCTGTTATGTGTCAACTGCCAATCTAATCTCTTCTATTGCCTATTTAAGTTTAGATTATATTTATGTCATCAATTTATGAGATCGTCTGGTATTCTCAGTAAGTTCTACTAGTATAGATACTTTGTTGTAGTCATGATGGTTTCATATCTTTCCTGGTAGGCCATTGAAATTTTAAAGGGTGCAAGTTTGTCTTCTTTTCCCTTTATGATATTGACGTTCCTTGTTAAAAATCCTTACTTGTTAGATTTCTTTTACTTGTGTTAATTCCTTTTCTTTACTTTCCCTTTTCATGTGACATCAATCCAAGTCCTTTTGGAACTTTATCCTTGCATTTTCAATCAGTTACGGCTGCTGGGGATCGATATAGGTGTGGAAAGTTAGATGCACATTTCTTGGAGGCAAAAGAATTTGAATAAATACACTTATATGTAGTGTATACAGCAGGGAAAAGCAAAGTAGGAATAGGGCCTAAAGGCCCAAATGGGCCAGCAGCAGGCGGAAGATGTTAAAGGGCCAGACAGGCCCAAACTTATTTTAAAATTAGGACTGGTGAAATTGGGTCTACCAAGACCAATAGTTTACTCCATTTCTTATTCGTTGCTTTGTTACATTTATTAACTTGTGATATTTGTCTATCGTAACTCTAATATTATTTTGTCTATTTAGTTTTTAATCTAATTAAATTCCCCAAATGTCAAACCATTTCAGTTAATTGTTTATTTCTAGGATATTTGTGACATTTTAGAGGTAAAATCATTTTAGCAAAACAAAATGAGTTTCTTCCTCTATCGCAAGTGATCTTTTGAATGGATAGTTTTTTAAAGACTTCAAGTGTTTTCCCTTGAAATTATTCATAAAATATTTCCCTTATATACATAGTCATTTTTAATAACTTAAACACTTAAGTTTCATTTTTAATTAAATTTTTTCGAAATTAGTCAAATATGTTTTAATCGCTAGTCATCCACAAGTTAGCGACCATGTTTAAGTGATTAATTGATTCTCAAAAATGGTAATGTGATACCCGGTAACTCAATACTCATGTGTACATATGTTTCAAGCCTCTTTTGTATAGGTGGGAAGCGTATTAGGGTCATGAGGGACTTCTAGTACTTAGACAAGTTCAAGACTTTCTTACGAATTGAGTTTTGAATGTTGTATTATGCAAGCGTTAATTTTTAATTATCATAACTTTAAAAACACAAAGAACTGGGTGATCAGTTGCATACCAAATGAAAGCCCTTTGAGTTAAATCTCCAATGCAACTACTTTGACCTTATTTAAAGTTCAGAGTCAAAAGTTATGATCATTTTACTGAAGACTGACCTCTATTATGGGTCGTAAGTTGGGGTACGGGTCATAGTTTGAGCTCACAGCCATTTCCAAAAACTCTTAAATTCAGCCTAGGGGTTACGACAAGGGTCCTATGGGTTGTAGTACTGTTTATGAGTCAGAACGGGGCCTGTAACAGACGTTTGACAGCTTTTTAGGAAGGGTTGTTTTGATCCTTTCCCATCTTTTCTAAGTCCTAGATTGACGTTTTTATACTTATTTAAGGTCCCAAACTCTTAAGTTCATCATTTTATTGCAAATACTCTCTCTAAAACCCTCCAAGACTTCCCTAAATCATTTTTAAATTCCCCATTCAAATTAAAAAATTTCAAGAACAAGCTTTGGATTTCAAGAACCAAGCTTCAAGTTTCCTTCAAGTTCAATTCAAAGAAAACCTAAGTTTGAGGTATATGGGTTTTAGTCATGGGTTTTTTTTCACCTATGGATCCCAACCTTCCCTTTTCATGAAATTGCATGTTTTCAAGTTGTATGAAAACAACCATTGGTTTGGTTATTGTCAGTTTGGATTGGTTTGATTTATTTTTTTGGTTATTCTTCCATTTGAAAGTAATAAATTTGTTGAGGGCATACACATCTAATAGACACAAACACCTAGTACCAGTGGCGGAACCAATATTTTCGTCAAGAGTTTTCATACTTTCAGAATATGGATCGGTGATTTTTTCTATTAAGGGTGTTCAATAATTTATATATATATATATTTAACCTTATATTCGAATCAAATATCAAATTTTTTAATCAATTTAGTTCATATTGTTGTTCGGTTTGGTTGTTTAACCATAACCATGAACAACCCTAATGATGAATATGGGCTTTCAAGCATTTATTGAATTCATGAAAAGTATCTATGATTAACAAGTATCAAGTTAAGCCCTATTTCAAGATTTTAACCTCTTGTGAGCCATTTATATTAAAGCAAGGGTTCATGTATGATTATGATCTATTATCATGTTTCAAGTTAGGCTCACCATTAGAGGTCAAGCATGTTTATGAGCTTCTCAAGTTATGTTCTTACAAGCTATTCATGTTATAATTAAAGTATGATTATTTCAAGTATTCTGTGGGATTAGACCTAGCAACGATGGTTTATACGTCGGTGTGGACTATCTTCAAGGGTCCATACTCCTTTCCTTAAACTATGTGCCAACATAGGATTATACTTTACCCTTTATATACTAGTGTATCCATTTAGTGCATGTTATCATGAAATCCTTTCTGAAATGGGACGAGTTTCCGTAAGAGGAGGGTTACTTCATACGAAATGGGACGGGCTCCCATAAGGTGAAGTATGATTTAGTTTGGCAAGTAGATCACCTCTTTACCGATGATGGCTAACCATCAGGATTCTTAGTTATAGCTCGCTTGGTCTTACTTATGTCGATTAAGGTCTCTTCCTACACATGTATCATGTACTATGCAAGTTGAATAATTTACAAGCTTGTTTTACTTAAAACATTGATCATGCATGCCACATTGAGGTTGTACTCCTCTATTGCCTATGATTATGCATTTTGACTATATTGGCTTATGTCTTGTTGCATTACATCCCGCATAATTAGTACATTCAAATGTACTGACACATACTTTATGCCTATATGATATCACCATGTAGGGATCGGAGCTCCTCTTGATCATCCTCCACGTGGCTAGTGAGATACTTCGAAGACAAGCTTTGGTGAGTCCTCAAGTTTGAGGACACTATCTACTTTCTCTTGCTATTTTTAAGACTTCTTTATGTTGAACAGTTTATAGTATGAGGGTGAGCCCGGAAAGTGTCTTGGCCCCTGCTCCATTCCAAGTTAGTGGTGTATGTTGGATATTATGATGTATTTGTGCTACGAGCTTGACTTTTATGCTGTGCTTATATTCAAAGATTTCCCTTAGTTTCGCTTACCTATCTATTCAAATCTCTTATGGTTGTTGTTTATTTTTCTTCCGTGACCAAGGATGTGTGAATGATATATCAAGAGGCTTGTTTAGGTCATCTTCAGACTTCCCATTCGCTGTGTCACATCTAGGCCTTAGGCTTGGATCATGATAAGCTTAGTATTAGAGAACTAGGTTGTTAATAGTCTTCAAAATCCAACACACCATATCGACTATAGTCTTATTCATGGTTGTGAAGCGCACCAGAACTATCAGGGAGAGGCTATGAGACATTTTAGGAAATGTTTCCCTTCTCATGATCTATGTCATGCGATAGAAGTTAAGGTAAGGATTTTTCCTCTAACAAATATTCTTTGCTATTCTAGATATTGCCAATTCCAAGAGGAAGTTTAAGTATGCCCGTTCACGTGAAGAGCAACCGGCCCCTCCCGCTCCTCAAGCTCCCCAAGAAGGATGGGTGGCGTAAGAAGATTTTCGAGATGTTATTACTATGTTGGCCAATTCCATGACTATCACAACCCAACCCAGGGGTCGTGATTGGTGCCGGTAGGACACAAAGACATACTCTATACCGAATTTCCATTCACAACAGCTAAGGAATTTCCCAAAATTTCGACAGAGTTTCCTCTGTTTTTTTGACTAGCCTCACCTGCAAACAGCGAACCCAACAGTACCAAACATCACTATATGATCATATATATATATATGTGGGCCGACAAGGTCACCGCTGCGACAGAGTCACCCAACAAACATATCATATAAACGAGATCATACCAACATAATTTTCCACACCCACATGTATCCACAGACCTCTATACACAGAAATTGGATCACAAGATGGGACAAGACCCCGTCATACCCTCAAATATTTATAAAATGAAAAATATAAAAAAAAATACATGTACAAGTATATACCAAACGATCTCCTCTTGATGCAAGGGAGCACTTCAACGGTGGGCAAAAGTCCTAAGAAGACGGCCCTCTAATCGGTTCGTCTGTACCTGCGGGCATGAACGCAACCCCCAAAAGGAGGGGGTCTGTACGAAAAGAGTACCAAGTATGTAAAGCGAAAAGTCTGAAATGTAAGTGAAAGTAATAATCCAAATAAGAAAATATAAAAGTCAAACCTGTATGTAAACATCAAAATATTTATTTATTCAAACATCAAAATAATGCATATCAAACGGGAATGATGGCGACCTCCAAACTCGCATCATACCACAGCATAACATCAGAAGTTTCAAATCTTTGAAATCTCCAACACAAATCCCAACTGTAACAGAGGATAGGTGAACCACGGCGATGGGCCAAGCGTTCACGTATCATAATGCATAAAGGTCATTGTGCCCGTTTATCAAGCCGAGGCGATAGTGCCACGCACTCCTGTGCGCCGAGGCAAACTTGGCCCAGCACTCACACATCATCATGCCATCCCATCCTAGCTCCTTATGTCTCCAAGCTAAGCAAAGCCGGTACATGGGCAAACCGACCCGCCGTATCCAACCTACCTTAGAAGATATATACCTCTATACAGATAATCATATATTCGCATGAAATAACCAGCGCGGGAACCGGTGAACGAGGCCAAATGGGCATGAACAGAGTCGTGAGAATCATATGCACAAAAACTGGTTTCAAAAAAACTTGGAAATATGCAAAATGTTCACTTTTGAAATCAAGTAGTTATTCTTTTATGAAATATTGCCAAAACTGCTCAAATTCACATTTAGAGGTAATTTCGGAACAAACTGACTTATAGCTTTCCAATTTTCTAACTC